>VWZK01018796.1:9774-201776 GCA_013396935.1 Baryphthengus martii | reverse complement strand
TTCTTTTTTTTTTTTTTTTTTTTTATGAATCAGAATCAGATTTCTGGATTTGGCCCCTTGTATGCAATCTGGGGAACATATCATAAAGGATAGGAGTTTTACCAAATGAAACAAAGTTAATTGTCCAATATGTTGCAGTGTGTACTACTGATTTGGTAATATCTGACAAACATCATAACAGAATTATTAAAACTTGACCTTTGGAGAAATATCAAAAAATTAATTGAGCCTATCTTTTGAATATTCAGGATGCCATGCAAGGCTGAAAATTAACTGATGTTTCTCATGGAAAAATATCCTCTGACAAATTGGTAAATGTAAATTTTGGGGAAATTATATGTATCTATGCTAGTTTAAAAAAAATAAAATATAGTCTTCTTACCCATTAGATGTTCAGTATAATAACTTTCCTCTTGATAGCTAAGCTACCCAGGGGAATTTATGGTTCAAGAAACAACCTCACCCTCTAAAAAAGCCCCATTTCCTCTTTCACCCCTCAAGAATTCCTTGCTCAGGCCTTGGGCGGAGGGGTCTGAGTCTGTGACCCACTCTCTGGTCAATCGATTGCCACTCGCACCCACTTTTGAGTGCTGTTGTGAGGACTGGTGACTGAGCTGATTACCCATCGGTCTCTTAATTTGCAGCCTGATAGTTGATTCCTCTGTGTGTGCCATATACTGTAGTTTGCATGTAAGCAGTCATTGGAAAGCAAAATAATCCTCCCCAGTGAAATTATGTTCTGAGGAGTATTCTCTGTTTGCATCTCAGGATGCCCTTCTCTCATGTTTCATCATCTTGTGGCTTTTTATAAGGTGACCTGTTAGGTATAAATATGATTTATCCCCATGACCAAGAATGCTTATGCAATTGTAGTCTAAATACTAATCCTGAAATATAGTTTAGGCTCCTTTTGTATTCGTGATAGACTTTGTGAATCTTTTTTTGCTGCTGGTGATGTCAGCAGAATCTCTCTATTGAATTATGGATTAGACATTTAATCAAGGTCTGCGCATTATTATACAAGTCACTTCTTTCAATTTGCTCCTGAAAAATGAAATTTAAAAAAATGTGATTTGCAATAGAATTGCGTGAACACCTAATAAATAAAATTCAGTTGTGCATCTCGTACCGGTGTCTAACAACGTGCAAGTATGAGACGCAAGATGTAGGTCCAGCAGGCCTCTCTATTGGAAGCCAAAGAGATTTTCTACATCAGTAAGAAAGAAATACAAAATTCAGAATAATAGTTATTAGTTATTCATAGTTTTATAATTTTTCCTGCAGATGTTAGTTTTAAAACATCTGTTCATCCTGGTGTTTCTTTTCTCAGCGTCTTGAATTATAGTTGAGATGTGGCTGGAAGACCAGTTCGGGACCACCAGACTGGCTGGTTTAGCAATTCCATCTGGTTTTATTCCAAATTATATTTTTGTCCAGCTGTCTTTTAAACCCATTTGGATGAGTTGCTAAGATACATTTCTAAAAGTGGAAACTGTTTACACGGCCTCAATATGAAAAATCTTTGTATTTCATTTATTTCTTGCCAAGGCTTCATTACAAGGCACTACTGAAGTTTACCAAGTTCTCAAAATTGTCATAATCCTGTTTCTTTTTTTTGTTATAATCAGAGAATACATAGCTGATTAAATGGTTTGTCTACTATTAACAACTCCTTGGCTGAGCTTTCCAGTGGCATTAGTCAGAGGGATGTTTAAGTCAGCTCGATCCTGACCAAGGTCAGTCCTGCAAGGTGGTTCGAATGGAAGTGAAGCAGAAACATCTCCTTTTTTTCCTGTGCCCGTGTGTCTGCTCTCACTGCTTTACAAATGCCTAATATTCGAGACTGTGAAAAGGGGAAATCAAATCGTTTATTTGAAATAAAGTCAAACCCACCCACTTTCCAAAGGGAAATATTGGAAGGTTTAGGTAAAGAACATAACATCTGTGGAAGTGAGGGATGGGCTGAAAAGGCAGGGCAGGCCCAAAAGGCAGTGTCAGCATGTGCATAATGAGTTCTGCAAAGTTTTAAATTTAATTTAAATTTAAATTAAGTTGCTACTTGCCAAGATATGATCCCAAGGATCAAGTGTTCCTCGTCTTACATCACCTGTAACTTGCCTTGTCCTGTACTGTTATGTTTTCTAAAATATGAAGAATTTTTTTTATATAACAGTAGTTTTTTACCTATAAAATCTAAACAGTAGAATTACGTTTTTCAACATCGGATTTACATTTTACTCTGCCACTTCAGGCTCACTGTTGATGTTTTTAATATAATAGATTTTATTTTTTAGTTTATTTTTGGGTTTATTTTTGGGTTACCACATAGGAGGGAGGCTGAAAAAAGAATTGGCATTTAAATCTTAAAAGAAATTTTTAATGGTAGTTCTGAGATTAGTCTTGTTAGCCACCGTTGTGATTCTTTCAAACCAACCCAATAGGCAGTTAAATAACTGCTACGGACATAATCAACAATCAGATTATATTGAATGCCCGCAGACTCCACCAGAAAGGTCTAAGGGAAAGCTATTACAGATGAAACAAAACATAACATTTAAATCCTAGCATGAGAAGCAGCCAGACAAAGGGAACGAAATCATGGTTTGATTACCCCTGTAGAAGAACGTGTAGAAAATTAGTATTAGGGCATGGGTAATTGAAAGCGTTTAAAAGTGTTAATGCCCTCCTTTGCTTTTCTTTGATGGAAAAGGTCGTGGACAGAAGATAGCTGTGTGCATACTTAGCACCTCGAGCAAATATGGAAGCCTTGGCTCTGACATGTTCAGATCTTTGTGCAGCTCCTGCAGGTGTCAGAGGACTGGACTCTGACAGGGGGCTTGGACTCGATCATCTCCAGAGCTCCTTTCCAACCCCTACTGTTCTATGATTCTGTGACTCTCAAGGGTGGTACACAGCTTCTTCAAATGGGGGCCAGAAACATGTGTTTGGATTTAAAAGCTTATGAAAGTATCTACGTGGTTGATGACTTAGGGTTTCGTCCTCGAATGAATTTTTTCGGGAGAAGCCTTTTTATCTTGGTTGTATTAATGCGACCTGAATGTTGTTAATACACGACGGTGAAAGAGCATGCAAAGGTTTTAAGTCTTGTGGGTCTTTCTCTGTCATTCAGGGACAACTTCTTCACCGATGGAAGGTAAAGCCACTCGTTCCTCTGTCCTGGAGGCAAAGAGTCCTATAGGTTATAGACAGGTATATGCTGTGACCTAGGAGGAGAAACGGCACGTGACCTCTGTGCCTTTTGCTTCTTGCGGTGGGCATTGCGCTGAGGAGTTGTCTCTTCATTTTGGCTCACTGGTGTGGTGCTAGAATGGTATAAAGGAAAACATAGCAAAGGGAAGAACTAGGCTTGTCTTTTTTTGCCTTAGGAACGACAGTACTAGAGGTTTTTCAGTTGTGCCTGCTGGCGGTATATCAGGGGATGAAATGCAGGCTTAGGCAGCACTTAGATGGGGAGGAAAGTGAAAAGATTTTACCTCTGCCAAGCTGAAAGTTTTTAGGATGTTTAATAGAGGTATGGTTGGTAAAAAGTGGAATCCATCGTGTGGGTGCTGGTAAAAGCAAGGGGAAATCCTCAGGTAAGCTAAGTGCTGCAGGAGGGTACAGTGGAATGAAGAAGATGATGATCTTGAAGGTCTTTTCTTTGCCTGCAGTAGCACTGAAAAGCTCAGAGTTGCTATTTGTTCTTGTCTTTACATGATCAACTAGTCACAGATGGCTTTGGTTGGGTAATGAACTTTTCCATCTGCCTGTTAGTGTGCAATTGTTACCTGCAGCACAAAGTCATTCCTGATCTCTCGCTGGAAGGGATTAGATCTTGTTGAGTGTGTGGATGATGTACGTCATTGCATACCCCCCTTTCCTCCTGGTTATCTTTCAATTTTGATGGAAAGACTTCTGTGATTTGAAGAACTGTAGAAGCCTGGTTTCTTGGCACTTGATGTTGATCTAAGCTCTAAAGAAAAGCAAGCTCACAGCTTGGCCTTTCCTCGGCAAAGCCATTAATAAGGTCTCAGTCCTCTCTTCAGCCGCCTGTTTTCCTCTGACCGATAAAGTGAAAAATTCGCAATATAGATGAGACTTGACTGAAACTGGCCCGAAGGTTTGGATGTTAACGCAAGGAAGAACAGGCATGAGAAGGGAGGATCGGGGTTTCCGTTGCTTTCCACATTCCCACATACACCCATGGAGCGTGTGGCTATGCCACTCTTGTTTTCTTGGGAAACAAGGCTAAAAATAGTGACAAATAGAAAATAAAACCCGTTCTGTTATTACAGAGTACGTTGTAAGGAAAGAACATTATCCACGTCTCTGGATTACCAGAGTGTTTGAAGCTGCGATAACCTAGTTGTTTGCAACCGTCATTTAGATTTATTTTTTTTTTTAATTTTTTTTTAACAAAAATATGACTTATTTGAAGTATGTTGAATTAGGAAACTCATGAATAAATATTTTGACATAATCAGAATTATATGGCTAGAAATTGACCTACTTTGCATGACAGATGCTTGAGAATCCCCCAGCTAATAGCATACTAACCTGGCATAGCAATGCCCTATCTTATAATACACTAAGCTGCATACAGACATTAAATTATTAGATTGTTGGGTTTTTTCCACGGGGATTAGACACAGTCAATTTTGTTTGTCAATGAATAAGTTACAGGCAAGTTTCTTGGGAAGCATTTGGGGTGCAATCCAAAGGAGGACTCGTGCATCATTTCATCGACGTTTTCAACGTGTTCTTGCAAAACGCTCTTAGAAGACGTGGCCAGAGAAGTTTGATGGTGCCAGCAGCCAAATAACTACAGTGTTACACCAAGTAGACAGGGCATACGCTCTTCAAAAGATAAGCACAACTGCAAGTGGAATAATAGAGTTTTAAAAGTCTGGTAATATTTTAATGACATAAAGAGCATCTAGATTTTCCCCCTGAGGCTGTCCCTTTATGCCTGTGTTGATTCCAGCAGACTGATTTTATCTGCATGTCGTTAAAATTAATACCACAAGGGTTTTGTACAGGTTAAACAAAATAGAGAATTCTGACCTTAGAATAAAAGTCTTCTCCTCCTTTTAAGGTTATATGGAATTTTATTTTGAAATCATCTTCCTTTACTGTTTTAACAAACACAGGTGATGAAGCAGTTTAGGTGCACATTGCACAGAGTACAGTTTTCAGGCTACATAAATTTTTGTTGTTCTGATCTAACAAAGGAAATAGCAGTGCTTTTATACGTGAAGTGCCATGGCTTTTTCTTTTTAATGGGAGAAAGGTACATTTCTCTTGGCTCAGTTTCAGTGACGAAACCCCTTCTCTCTTTTATTTAATTGATGCCATGAAAAATAATACCATGTTCAATATCATTAGCCCTTTTATTTGCTTCCCAGTTGTTTTCTCAATTTTTAAAGAACTTCTGTGGATGAGCTCAACTTTGTTCACACTTTTTTCCCCAAAGTCTTCAGAGGAATATGATTTTGCTGTGTTGTAATGAATTCTTGTTATCACAAAGCATGTATAGTCTTGGCAAATAATATGTTCTCTCTCAAGTCCTTAGCACAAACAGACCAAGACACAGCTCTCTATCTTGATTTACTCCAGAACTTCCTAGAGCTTGGTTAAACTGTCCCTTTAACACTCATAATTCTTCCAAAAAGGATACAATTCGGTCCTCCTTGCGGTCCCCAGCAACCACAGACAGCCTTGGGAGCTGTAAGCAGAGACACCTTGAGGTACTGCTCGACTGGGGAGCTCCTCCTTTCAGGCAACAAAGGCATCATTTTTAAGTGTCATGTTTGGAGGACACCGATTTACAGTTGGGCAACTTGGCTTCTTTGGAAACTCCACCAAAAGGCAAGAGGTGGAGGTGATGATGTGGCTGGGTTAGTTACGGTCGCCCTTTTTTGCAAGAGCTTCTCTCTGGCTTGCAGGGTGTTCGGAAGGAGGATTATACGCGATTTCTTTCTGGTTGCACTGTGCCTTTCTGCTGTTCTGCAGGGAAATAGCTCTGAAATACTGGACTGGTCTGCTGGTGGCTTCGCAAATTTGTTAAAATTTGTAGAAGTTTTGGTAGCACTAAGCGCTCTGCTTTGGTCTTTTGTCTTGTTTCCTCTCACATACCACCAGGCTCTTCCCATTCAAACATTCTAGGTCAGCTTGGCAGTCAGGTCCTTCTGCCCTTAAAACTCAGCCCCTTTACCCAATGTCTTGAAAAAATGCCCCGACTTTTCCCAGTTAAATAATTTCATTTTCTCTAACTTGAAGTAGAGTGATCTGGTGAGTTTTGTCAGTTTGTTTTTATTTTATTTTCTTCCTTTCCTATCAATACTCTGTTTCATTCTCGATTTCTTGAGTACCAGCCCAAACACTTCAGCTCCTTGATGTAGTTCCAGAAGCAGAAGAGTTATCCTGATGTGCTGATCCTCCTCCTTGGCACTACACACACGAGAGCTACGCAAACCCCAATTTCTTACCTCTGGAATTCGTTATGGCACAGGAGTGTTTCACTTCTTATTAACGCGTTGCCCAAGGGTGATTGCCGGCAGTAGTCTTTTCATTTCTGCCTCCTGCTGCCGCTTTGACAATAGGAACGGCAGCAGGAGGCAAAAATGAAAGGACCAGATTGAAAGAAGCACTTTGCCACTGTTGTAATTTTGAAATTGATGGTGTTTTTTAGCCCAAAGTCTCAGGAAAAAAGCTGCTTTCCTCTTTGCCTCCTATTGTTTTTCCAACAGGGAGAGACATTCTCTGATGTTGCAAAGGCAGTGGGAGGCCAAAATGAAAATAATTTTCTTCCTGAAACATTGGATGGCAAAATGTGAACAATTTTAGCCGGGAAATAGGGGTTGTTTTTTGTGGTTTTTTTTGTTGTTGACTGCCATGTGGTGAGCACTGGTATTTCCATTTGCTCATGGAAAATAAATAGCAACTGCTTTTCTTATTGAATTAATGTGATCATAGGATAATTTCTACAAATCAATTTACTGTGCATTTTTAACATAGCATTTTCATTCTTTTCCTGCATGAGAACAGGCTTTGTAGGGAAGGTACATACTTGTCTTCTGAGGCCACATGCTGCCTCTAACACCTTGGCCTTGGAGACAGCTTTTTAAGACAGAAACTTAAGGATTTGCACATTCCAGAACTGCATTTTATACCAAAGTAATCAGAACGACTAATAAATCTAGCCATAATTGTCAGTGCCACTAATTCCGTAGGAGGAAAGGTGCAGGGCAATTCTGCAGCTGCACTGTCACATTGGTGACGTAGTTGCCGTCACAGCACGGTGTGTGATGCAGCTTTTCTGCTGGAGCCTTTGCTCACTGATGTTGAGGACTAAGTGTTACTGGGATTAAGTGAAGTGGGAGGTGGGGTGGAGTGAGCTTCAGAGGAGGCCAAGTGGAAGAGCTTCTCTGCTTCACTTGTTCACCTTGTCTTCCGCAGAAGACCAAGCCCTGTGATTTAGGTGACACTTCATTTGCACAAATGAACTAAACTGGTCAAGGAACAGAAACACAACCACCAAACTCTACAGTTTGCAGATGTTTACAGCCTGTTGTGATCTGCTGCCTCATTTTGTAGCTGTTTTAAGGAGTACTGGCACGAGTCTTCAACAAAATAAGGTTCTGCATTGAGAAAGAGGATGGCTCAAGGAAAAGGGTGCCCTGGCACAGGGCCGTGATTCCACACGCAGCCCCATCCCTCTGTGTGCAGGCAGCACTGATGCAGCAGGAGACCAAAGTGTTGACAAGAGAGG
Organism: Baryphthengus martii; assembly: GCA_013396935.1. NCBI lineage: Eukaryota > Metazoa > Chordata > Aves > Coraciiformes > Momotidae > Baryphthengus > Baryphthengus martii. Next base: position 194,005 of record VWZK01018796.1, on the reverse strand, counting down.
GTGAAGTGTAAATCAATGAATGGCTTTGTCCTCCTGCTTTAGCTGTTACGGGCTGTTGCTCTTTCCTTTAGGGACTTTAGTGTCTGTAATTAGTTACCTTGAATGGAAAGATTTTTCTTTTATTGAGCAGGTGAGAAATTTAGGAACGTTAATCAGCAGAGCATAACCTTTTCTTAACTTGCTCTTTTTGTAGGCCGGGAGAATTAACATTTATCTTAGGGCAGCACAAGAGCTTGGCATTTGTATGAAGTGAACTGATTCTCCACATTTTTAATTTTTTTTTGTGCATAACAAAAGCTAAACTCTTTGATAGACTCATCAACAGAATATGTTTGTCGGCTTTGAAGTGTAAATTGTGAATTTGGGTGTCTCAACGTGACTTTGGGGCGCCATGTGCAAACACATGAGTGTCTGTGGCCTGGATTAGTTAAAGCCTCATTAAAATTGTTCCTGAAAACTGCATGCTTAAAGCCAGACATAGGTAGACACATAAAAGCAGCTTGATTTTTATTTTTTTTTCCTAAGTTCTGAGCGCTTTTAATTCTTGTAGGATTAAAGAGAGTCAGGAGAATTTAGCAACTCTGCAAATCTTGTTGTTTGTTCGCATATCAAAATAATTATTTACGTGCTGATCTTTACAGGTCCAGTTTTCCCTATGTTGGCTGGTTTTTCAGCTGCTTTAAGGTGCTTATCTGTGCTATGTTGGAGCTTGGAAGGAAAGGCAGTTCTAATTTACTTTCCTCTTCCCCAGCAAGTTCACGTTCCGGGGTAATTTAGCAGTGCCATTTGGCCTGGCCTCTCCTTGCTGCTTTGGAATTCCCTTAGGGAGATTTTTGGCAATAGATGGTAGGGCTGTTCTGCTTGGACATGTTAGTATGGCTGTAACAGGTCCCTTGGTTTTCAAAGTGGCTGGGCTTTTACCATGCCCCTTCCAAATGCAGTGCACGTATTAGCTCCAATTAAGGATCACTGTAAAATCAATTACCTTTTCTTAGCTGATTTTGTCTCAGAAGCAACCAGTTTCATACTGTCACCATGGCAAGCAGGAAAGGGATAAACTGTTTGATGGCCCTGGTTTCCCAGAGGCTTTATTTACTTGACATTTTGATGTCTGCTTGATTTAAACGTTTATCCCTGCTTTGAAACATTAGGTGAACAAAGTTTGCTGCACTATCTGGTGGTTTTTAAAGAGAAGAATCCACAGATACTTGTCCTCTCCCTTCCCCACTAGTTGTACGGGAAACTTCATTTTTATTCTTAGTTTCTAAGAGCAAAAATGGACCACCAAGTTTTAACTCGTTTCACTCTTAGTCCCTCCCGAGGGCTTGCTGAACAAGGCTAGTAGCTCAAAATGAAGTTTTGTTGTAGTGCCTTATTTCAGTTTAAATCAGTGTAGAATTTGGGATTTTATCTGCTTCTGCATCCATCCTGTAAAAGGCATCTTAGAAAATGGCTTTCAAAGATTTATGAAGACTTGCATGGTACAGAGGCTGAAAGGAAGTTTAATTACATTCAGCTTTTGGTCATTTCTGTGTCTGAGGATGTGCCCATATACTGTCATCTAAGACCATCTAAGAAAATAAAATTGATCAGTGAGCCTTCTGGCTAAAACGAAAATGAGTGCTTTGTCGTCTGCCTGTGGAGCTTATGTGCTCAATCACAGCCGTCTTCCGTGTGCTTGCCCTAGACTTTCCATCACTGAGATTTGTTCACAATTTTAATCAAACATTATTTTATACCGAGGCCTTCTCTGTAAATAATTGACTTCTTCTCTTGACGTACACATACCTCTGTATGTGACATACTGCTATATGTGTGTATATATGGACATATACTATCTTATAAAGAAATAATTTAATCTAATCCACACAACCATTTCGCTTTGGAAGCAGTAAAATGTGCATCTTGTTTTGTATTAGTTCGTGTAGAGTACAAAGCGTTAAGATAAAACCTTGGCGAGTGCGATCGCTGTCGCCGTGTGAGTGACATCTTTGCTGATAAAGCTCTGATCACAGACAGCAAATGAGATGGGAACATCTTATTTACTTGCACAGGACACTTGGTTCTAAGAGTGGGGATGTGTAGGTGTCTTCGAGCACAGTAATTCACAGGCTAATAATGCCAGAAGCCATAAAATCTCTCAGGTGGAGGTTACTGTGAATAGCAGTGCTGAACAATCGGGAAGTACTGCTGAGATGATAGTCTGAATGATGATTGAGTTTTCCTGGAGAGCCCTTATCTGTGTTTAAAATTGTAGGTAATGTTTTAAAATTTAACCGTAATAGGAGTCCATTGAGCCTTCAGAGTGGTTTCCTTGTCCCCTCTTTAAATGGTTTATGGTTTTCCGTAGAAATGCTCTTGGTCTTTGCATTCAAGACAAATCTTCACGTTGCTGTCAGAAGAGGACATTTTACCTTTTTCTGAGCAGAAAGACCAAGAGGAGGGACATTGCTCTTCTAGCTCCCCATGCTAGGAGGGGCACGTGGTTCTGGATGGCACTCCTGGGCAAGGGCAGCTCATTAGGTCCTTGGCAGGAGGAGGCATAAAGGGTAGTTTGCTGAGATTTTATATACCTGTACCTTGGCAATATCACTTTATCAATACGGTGGGCCCCAGCAGGGTTCGCTTGTTGACCCTACAGCAGGCTAACTAAAGCACTCCAGAACACATCTTGCAGAATTTTTAGGAGTTTCCCTGGTAACTGGTGAAAGGAGAAGTTTGCGTTCAAGCTGTACTCATATACTGGGAGCAAGGTTTTTGTATAGGGTCCTGTATAGAAAGGAGGTACTTATTCCCTATAAAATTTTAACATGTGCTTTTAAGGTTGTAACCCACCCCTGTAAACAGGTTGCATTTCACTACACCAGTAAGTTCTTTCAGTTGCTAGGAACTAGCCTTTTTTTTTGATGAAATACAGTGTGAAATCCAAAGTACCTCTTCATTTAATAGCCAGCAGTGATTGATGATACGAGCAGGTCCTGCTGAGAGTGTACTCAGGTCGCTTGAGATGAATTACAGATCTTGAAATGAAACCCTTAAGTAACTCTCCTGTTAAAAAAGAAATTAAAAATGGCTAGTTGCAAAGAACTCATTTGAGAAATACTGTTAGAGGAAGAGGCTGCTAGTGATAACACCAGAAGTTAAATTCTATGCACATATACTGCTAGGTAGGATCTGGTTTCTTTTCTCAAATGTTATGTTAAAAAACGAAGATGACTTTATTTTTGTGTCAGATTCTAGGTGCAGTACAGTGGGTTTGAGCAGCTGTGCTCCCAAAGACTGGGATAAATACACAACTTGGCAACTCAGAAGCTTTCTATCTCTAGCAGAAAAGTTAAAAAATTAGATTAATAGGTAGCAGGAGGATCTGAGAATTTGTGGCTTTTTTTTTTTTTCCTTTTAACATCCCAAATAAGGGTGCTTCACTGAACAGTTTTATGCCTATGAGATAAGAATCGCGTTCCTAAGATGCTGCGGTCTTGGTGTCAAGATCCATCCCTTGGTTTGATGGATTGTTCTGAACCCTCTGTGTTGGACTTGTGGTTGTGTGAAGCTGTTGAGAAAAATGTGCCATCAAATAGAATCACCTGCTTGAGCTTTTCATGATTCTTCCATGAGTTGCTCTTTAGTTGCTGCTGTACGGAGAGGTACAGATAATTATGTCTATTTTCTCTTTTACACCTGCTTATGTGTTGTTTTGTTGTGGGTTTTTTCCCCCTAAGGAAATCTGTAGTTGATTAAAATTGCTGTGATTTTTCTTCAGATAACCGATGCCAAATGAAGCCGTGCACGGTGTGTGTATGTACGTGTGCAAATACACAAAATTATGGATGCGGATATATGTGGACATAAGGGCTTATATATGCACAGCTGATGGGAAATATCTTTCATCCAGCAATTAATTGAGTAGTTTTCAGTGTGTGCAGCGTCTTAGAGGTCATTCTGCACCGCAGTGTTTTGTATTTTCCACTGTGTTGGAGCTATAAAAATGCTAATTGTCCCCATGAAGATGTAGGTTGCTTGTAAGTGTGGATGTGATTGTTTTTTCAGCCCTGCGAGATATAAGGAGGTGTTATTTCAGGTTGATAATTTGAACGTGTGATGGATACAACTTTGACAGTTTATTAGTTAGAAAAGGGGCGGGGGGGGAAGACAGTGGTGTGTCATTCTTCAGTGAATTGATTGCCAGGAGCATGTTATTGACTTTGGTGATAATATCATTATATATTTTACAGTCGTAAAATCAAGAAATTCAGATTGTGCCCTGAGGGCTTCACACATTTAAATAAAGGCTATAGCCATTTCCAGGGCTATTGGTTTAGATTAGCGGGTGCTGTGGAGAATGCCTAGTGTGTTATAAGAACCTACAGGAAAAAAAAGCCAAGAGTGTGCTTATTGCAGTGACGCTTCGGTTTAATTTCTTTTTCTATTTATGAAATACACTCACTTACAGATCCCCCGGGAGAATGAACAGCGTTTGCTCTCGATGTTAGCATATTAATACAGTGTCAGCTCGGTGCTCTGTCGGCCTAACGGCTGAAATCAAGTGTAATCCTTGACTTGTACCAAGTGTGAGGAGTCGTCTTCTTGAAACGCTTACCAAAATATGCAGTGCCTGGGAAGAAAACCTCGAGCGAGCTGCAGCTTGAAAAATTAAGAGCATGATGTGGAGCCAGATAACCTAATGCAAACACAGGTCTCCCTCTTGATGACTGTATTGGGTTTGGCTGAGATGGAGTTAATGTTCCCCACAGCAGCTCTTACAGTGCTGGGCTTTGTATTGGGAGGTAGAAGGTGGTTGGTAAGACGCTCATGGTGTGGCTGCTGCTGAGCAGCGCTTGCACAGCACCAAGGCTGGCTTTCCAGTGTTTTCCCCACCCTGTGGGATGGGGTGGGTAAGATCTTGGGAGGGGACGCGGTCAGGACAGCTGACCCAAATTGACCAAAGAGATGTTCCACACCATATGATGTCATCTCAAGTATAAGAGGGAGAGAAAACGAGGTGGAGCTGGCGCATCCGTTGGAGAAGATGCTTGTCCTCCAAGCAGCTGCTATGTGTTCCGGAGCTGTGCTTCCCGGGAAAGGCCAGACATCGCCTAACAGTGGGAAGTAGAGAATAAATCTTTGTTTTGCTTTGCTTCACGCACGCAGCCTGGCTTTTTGCTTTTTCCTTAAACTGCCTGTATCGTAACCTTATTCTCTCTCCTCTTGTCATGCTGAGGGGAGTAGGGGGGAGTGATAGAGCGACTTGGTGGGTACCTGGCGCTCAGCCAAGGTCATCCCACCACAATGACAAGAGTCAGAGTTGAGTGACAGCTGGTATGCTGCTTTGATGGTAACACCCGGGGAGCATCCCAAGCAGCTCTAGTGACTGCTGATGGTGGGTATGGCCCAGGGAACAACCCACATCTAGCACTCAGCTTAGGCTGCTCCAGCCTGGATCTTCCACAATAGCTTGTGTTCTTCTTGGACTGTTTACCGGTCACTCCCTGGGATTGAATGTTCTTGAGGTTCTTGGGTTAAATACTTAGTGTATTGGGTTCGGGTCTGTTTGTAGCTTGCTTGAGAGAATCTTGGTTTAATTAAGGTATATTGCCTCGAATAAAGATGATTGACTGTGTTAAAAACCTTGTTTATTACTTCTACAATAGCTTTAGTGAGATGGATAAAGTACCTTAATGCTGCTCATGATGCTAAGCCTCTCTCTGCTTTAGATGCAAGCTCAGAAGCACATTGCATCATCCAGCTCTGGGGATTTATTGTTCTCTTAAAAGGCTGCGGAAGTCCAAGTGTAATGTCACAACTCAGCAGCAAAGGTCACGGTTTTATACTCACGTAGGAGCAGTGGGTCCAGCTGGAACACATATGGCTTAAAGGTGGACGGTGATAAGATAATTACTCTTACATTTGCACTTTAAGGGACTCTCTAAGGATTATGAATTTATATGCTGCAAACAAAACATTTCTTTGCGTATGTCAAGTGGCACATTTTCTAATTAAAAGTTATCACCTTTCTAAAATGAATTGGTGTGATGGTGGTGGTGGGCTTTTAGCTTTTGCATCTCTTTTTCAGTTTGGAGCATGAGAATCAAATCGGGTTTAGTTTTGTTGATAATCTTATTTTGTTTTTGGATTGAAAAATGCTTGTGTTGAGTTGCATATAAATGCTTTGAATATTTCTTTACTTATGAAAAACATTTTGTGAAAGTGTTTTAGAGAAAACCATTGGAAAATACCCATTGGTATTGAAGTTCAGAAAGTTTTAATGCAAAAATTTAATTAGAATGATCTAATAGTGCTGATCCTCTGGAGAAGAATGCTGGGCAGATCCCTACCTGTGCAGGGTATGGACAACTGGGATGGACATCAGCTGCTCAGCCAGCGTGGCCTGGGCTTCTGTGGTGTTACCTAGTCAAGAAATCCTAAAACGAGATCTTAAGAAGTGTCTCGTGAAACGAAGGGGTTGTTATTAAGCACATGCTTCTAATTTTGCTGTAGATTATGGTTTAGTAACGATTTATCTCAAGTTTCGGTTTTCCTTAAAATCTTCTTAGTTGGTTTGTGAATGTCCTGCTTCCTACCCTTGAGATGTTCTTTGTAGTTTGAGGAAGGCAAGTTGAGAGTGAAAGCCCCAAAATGCAGTTTCTCATTACTCAAATAAAACTGAGCTTGAGCAGTAAATGCAGCCCCACTTCCAGGCTCATCCTCCTTCCTACGGGCAGGGACCGAGCAAGTGCGGTGGCAGGGGTGGCTGGAGAGCCGAATGGGACAGCAGGTCTCGGCTGACAGAGGCAGAAGCTGAAAAGAAGGAAAGATTGACTCCCCTTGTTAGATGGACAGACAGAGGCAGCACTTTCCTGGGCAGTTTTCTGGCACAGGCACAGCTCTCTGGTTTAGTGGTTTCATGTCATTGCTCACCCTCCTCTGAAGCTTCAGAAGAATTACAGCCTCGTCGTTCAGGCATCTCTTATTTACGCAGTTGCAAACATAGAAAGAACCTTCTTCAAGAACTGTCATTTAAAAAAAAAAAAAGAACTTTTTTGTTTCAGTGATGAGGTGTTTATTGAGACTCTGGACTGTCTGCCTTGTAAGTGTCTAGTGTGCAAAGAAAGTATGACCCGGCGTAAATCGACTGTACTGACAGTGTTTGTCATATGGTGAGGTGCTGGGGTCTGAACCCCGAGCCCTGAAGTAAACTTGACATCTGGATGAATTTCACAACCAGGTAAAAGGGCTAAGGCTGGCCAAGTGCCTCCTATAATCAAGAGCGAGTCTTGGTTGGCCTCTGTGTTTGCCACCACGAAGAACTCCTAGCTCCGCTGCTGGCTGCAACCTAGTAGGCAATGAGCTGTGGGGACACATCCATACCAGACCTTGATATGAGAGATGGTCCCTTCTGTTGTAAGAGGGTCATCCAGGAGGGGAGGCCAGGCCAAGCACACCCAGAAATGCTGAGAATTAAAGTAGAAATCCAAACCAGCTGCTGTTGAGGTGGTGATTAGAGGGTGGAGATTAAAGGCCAGCGGAGCTCCTAATTGAGCTGCTGCTGGAGGGGTTTGTGAGAAGGAGTCTTGTGGAGTCTGTGGAAGAGCCAAGGATAATGAGGGCAATGGATTGGGTAGTGTATCTTTTTGGTATTTGTCTGGTTGGTTTGTGCCTGGCTGTGTTGGGATACGGGGCATGGTTGATGTCTCCTCATGTTGTTGTATTTTTGACTCAGTTTGCCTTTTTTTTTTCGTTGTGTTACCTGCGGTGAGTGGGTTTATTGCTTCCTTTGTTCCCCCCGTGGTCGGCCAGATTGTATCATTTCTGGAGACCATAGAAATAGATGATAAAACCTGCATGTGTTTTTGTGTATATTTTCTGCTGACGGCCGCGTCCTTTTTCGCTGGGCCACGTCATTGGCAAAACATACGGTCATCTTCCAAGCAGGTAGAGCGTTTTTCACTGCTGATTACAAGACCAAAATTTGGAAATAACAGTATGAGCGTAGATCGGGGGAGATCTGGATATATGCTGGGAAGAGGTGACTGTTGCAGATGGTTGGTTTATAATATAGGGCAGTGAGTGTGTGCATGCTCTGTGCTTTTTCATGGGACATATGCTCTAGGGTTTTACGGGTGAATTTGTAGACTCCGGTAATTTGCAGTTTCCACCGCAGATTCAAATCTCTACATCATTTTCAGGTTGATGATTTTTCCCAGTCATTTATCCCAAAAGCACTTTACCCTACTTAATCTGGGTCATAACTGACATGGGACTTGGGCGTAATCAAACGTAACCAGAAGTTGGGTTTGAATGGGCTGTTAATGTCAGGGATTTAATTACGTGCAGCAAAACAGATCAGAGGTTGGAATGAGTATAAATGTTTGAATAACTCACAAATGCAAGGTCTCTATCCTGACTGGGACCCAGGAAACACTCTTGAACACTTACATGCTCGTGCTATTAGGTGACAACTGCCTTCAGCTGTAATGAAGACGTAAGGTTGAAAATTGCTGTTGGAATTGGGTTTTATTGACTGCAAATCAACAGGATGTCTTTGCAAGTATCAAAGACATCTGGAAAAGTCCACTGTTATCGTTGTACTTAGTTGTGTCTCCAGATGTTCTCCCTCCTGCCCTGCTATGGAGGCTGCGAGTGGAAACTGTTTTTTCAATGTTTTTAGCTGCTGGTACCAACATCTGCCTTGGCATTTCCCTGGGGAATGATATTAGTGCTACTTGAGTTTCTGATTCATCATTTGTGTCTCATTAGCTCTTTTTTTTTTTTTTTTTTTTTAAATATAGCATAAGAGTGTGACGTTTCAACCCTGTTTAATTCTTTTGAGGGAGCAGGAGTGAAAACAAATCAAGGGAAACAGTTGGGTGACTGCTGAATTATCACAGCAACGCTTATCAGCTGCCTTACTGTTATGGGGCTATAAATGAGGCATTCAAACATTGCTCTGAGCTGATATATTTCACTGAAAGAAATAATATTTGTGTGCTCAAACACACTGGAAGATCTCAATATGCTTAATTAAACTAGCACTCTTTCTTAATATATATTTAGTCCATCATTAGTTCACAGCGTGGACTGCGCTGTACTCCGGGGAAAGGAAAACCAAATTAGTATCTTCATTTGGAACTACTCTCCACTGGTCGTATATGCTTCTAGCTTTTCTCATAATGGTATGGTAAAAATTTCAGTTCCATAGTTCTGAACCTAATGGATTCATCCACTCGGTGGGTGTGTAACGCTAACAAAGTTGAGCCAAGTGTTGACCGCTGAAAAAGGCGCTTTTCATAGAAATGCGAAACAAAATAACTTGCCCCCCTCAAGTTGTCTGTACTTCTACTTAGTGAAAATCAGCTGCACAGAAGCAGATTTTATTAATTTTTCGATGCTTAAATCTGACCTTTCAAATAGGGATGAACTTTGGAGAAAATTTGGGCCCAAATTCTCAAATATAGGTGTCTAAGACTAGATTCTTACAAGTGGTTCATTTATAGCAGACTCTAGCTCTCTGTTTATTTCTTACGGTAGCAGAAGGGTGGCGCAAAATCTGTGACTAGTGCTCCTAGGTGGTCATAGTATAAATTTTAGCAACATCAGTCCATGTTGAGGCAAGTTTTCTGGTAGAATCTGTCGGGTCCGAGAAATTTCAAATTGTTTAAGAGACCACATTTTTGCTTCTTTGTGCCTTGGATGTTGTTTGGTTGGTTTACTTGTTTAGTTGCAATTATTTACAGTTTGTTTTTTTCGAGATCCTAGCAAGAAATCCCACAAACAACTGCAAAATATATCTTTAATCAATTTTAGAAAGACTGATTCCCTAACTGGCGTACTTCTTCCGGCTAAGACACAGTATAAACTCTTCGGCAGATCCTCGGCGGGGAAAAAGTCCTCCTGACAAAGATGTCCCTTTCATAATTGCTGTAGTGTCATCGTTGTGTGGTTCAGGCTAGTCGGAGTTCTGTCATTTATTTACATTGACCTTATCGGTACCATGCTATCTTATGCCCTTGATTGCTTTTTTTTTTAATTGAAAAATATCTTGTGCTTTTTTTTTTTTTTCAGCCGCTCGGAGTGAGCTTGTGAGAGCCGACTTTTCGAGCTATATGTCTGTAAGCAGAAAGAATAGAACAAGGAGACGCTGTTTCTTAGGGAGATTTTTAGAGCAGCAATGTTCTACAGGCAAATAATAATACATCATTCAGCTATTAATAGTGTCAATATTGCTGATACGGTTAGATAAGTCAGCACAGGAGGAGAGAGTAGCATGTTTCTATTAGGGGTTTTGTCTGCAAAATGAAGAGTTCTCAAGTGTATTGGGATTAAAACAACCTGTAGAGATCAGAAGTTTTCAGATCCATGAGGTGTGATTCGGGCTTATCTCTTCTTGCTGTAAACCTAATTTGTGTGCAAATTTCATGCAGAAGATTTTGTATGGCAGCAATTCCACTGTGAATTTGTTTGAGGTAGTGAGGCCAAAAGGGTTTATTGAACTGGTAATTTTCTTCTAATTTTATTGAAATGTTTGCCTGTTTAGGTGTTGAGCTACGAGTTAGATCTAATTTCCCGCTTAATTGTGAGTGTCTATTCATTTATTTTCCTTTACACTTATGTAAAAATCCTTGTTTTCCTTATGTTTCTTCAGGTCAGGATCGCAGCGAAGCCACTTTAATAAAGAGGTTTAAAGGTGACGGTGTCCGATACAAAGCAAAACTGATTGGAATAGATGAGGTTTCTGCCGCACGAGGAGACAAGTTATGCCAAGACTCCATGATGAAGCTCAAGGTGCAGTGAAACTCTTAATATTACAGAGTCAAGGGGACTTCAGCTTGAATTTTTACTCGTTCTCTTTTTGTGACATTGCATCTCACTCTTGTTAATTATGTGTTGAAGTCAGTCAATTTTACATGAACTCCTGGCTGGTATTGCTTATCCCAATTTAATTTTAATACATTATCTCCGAGTTTAGTAGTTACTGATGATTGACACCACTGCAATTTATCCACAAATTAGAAACAACACATCTGCAAATAGAATAATTTTATTCTGCAAAAGGGGAGGTAAACCACTGTGAAGAAAAATGATCATATCAGAGCACTGTATGTGATGGTGCTAATCAGCTACAACCTCCCTTTGACCGTTACCTCTTGTCGAGACGGACAGGAAGGGGTGAGTGGCAGTGTAGGGTGTAGACAGGCAGATACAGGGTGGCAACTGGTGTCCTCACTGGGAAGAGAAAGTCTGCAAAGTCTGAAAGCACTACTGATATAGGAGGGTGTATTTTTTGGAACACGATGGACATCTCTCACTGCCTCAAATCCTTTCTTAGAACCCTCCAAGAGCATAGGAACCTCTCTATAGGAAGCATCCTTTATGTGGCCCTGGGAAAGGTGGAAGAGCTAGAGTGGTTGAGAGGGAAGGGTAGGTTGTGTTTTTCTTGAGTGCAGGGTTACAAGATGAGTCTAGGAGTAAACCTTCTGCAGGTTTTTTTCCTCTTTTTTTTTTTTTTTTTTTTTCCTTCCAGTCATCTCACCAGCGCTCCGCCAAGAGAGCTAATGGATTTCCCATTACTGTGTTTTGATTTTTTTTTTAGGAGGAGAAATACTAAGTAATATGTTTTACACTACCAGCTCTCAGGGTTCTAGTCCTAAGGACCTGGGAGGAATAGGTGGTTATTCATGAATAAATAGCAAAGGGTGACGTGCATCTAATGGTTCAACAGTCTGCGAGCAAAATCTGTTAGATAATGTACAAATCAGTTATGAAACATTTTATGACAAGCGAAAACCTGTTTTAGAAGGTACACTGTTGATTTATCACATCTGCCACATCATTCCTATCTGGTTTAATTGTATACTGGATATTTCTTACCATTTCATAGTTCCTAGAAGCAATTTGGGAGAGTTGTCTCTGTTCTGCTGCATGAGCCTTTTTGTCTCTCTCCTCCCTGGATTACCATTTCCACATCTCCCAGGTGCCTGATGCCTCTTTGCAAAGTAGCGAGATTGATCTGAACAGTGTTGTGAGATGCCTAAAACTATTAAGGGAAGGGAGCATTAGAAAAACCATGATTTGTATGTAAGGCAGAATAGCATCAAGTTGTGGGCTCTAGAAACCTCATGTCTAACAACATGAGTTTTAAGACCAAGCATAAAGTTTTGGGATGACTTTTGACAAATACCTCCATTTCTCTCTTGAATTTTTGTGTCTTTGTAATGAGAACAATGACCTCACAAAGGTCTTAAAACATAAATTAGTGGTTGTTAAAACATTGACATTGGGCCAAATAAAGGCTAAATATTTACTGTAATCAGTTACTTTTGATCTTAGTACAGTGTTACTAGTCAGAGAGAAGAAAGTGGAAATAGAAATTACTATTATACTGTGGGAGAATAATACGTGAGATGCATATCAGCAAGTTCACTTATGAGGTGAAAGCCCGAGATCAGGAAAATAATCGAACCCTCAATACTAATTTTTTTTACAGCAGAGATGTGGTTTGATTTTGAGAAGAATATTTCCTTCTATACAACACTCAATTTGTGTATCGTTGGCATTTTTTCCTCCACTGCTTGTTGGTTTTTATTCCCGGGGTGGGGGGGAAGAAAAGAAACAAAACAGCTTATAGCTGGGGAAAGTGTGCTAGAAATGACCTTCAGCTTCCATGAAAACAAATTTCATGGAGGATTAGCTAGCGCAGGGATTGGAAGTAGGAGCACATTTGCAGTGCTGTCTGGGTCGCTTAAAGAGATGTGGTACCTTGAAAAAAGGGAGGAGGACAGAAGTAACAGGGAGAGTGTTCCTGGAAAGCCCTTCATTTTTCCTGGAAAAGTGGTGAATTGCCCACAAAAAAACCCTTGTGCTCTGCCATGGCATCTAGAAGAGTAATGAAACCAGCCAAACTGTTCTTTGTTTCACTAGGGAATTGTTGCTGCGGCTCGTTCGAAAGGAGAACACAAACAAAAAATCTTCTTAACAGTCTCCTTTGGGGGAATCAAAATCTTCGATGAAAAGACAGGGGTAAGTAAAATGGTCGCGTGATGGGATGGAATTGAATCTTTTCATGGATTTTTTAAGAGCATTTCCTAGTCGGGCAGTAATATCTCACCAGCGTAAGCACACGTGAAGCATCTGAGAAGCTTGATAAATGATTATGTCAGAGCAAGCCATTAGATGACTGAGCTGTAAAGTGTAGCACTGGGGACGTGGTTTGTTGTAAAGCCTTTGTCCTGGATACTTCTGCAAAACCACTCACTGGAGTACACAGATGCTCCTTACATGCATAAACACTCGCAGCTCTGAGTCCAGAAAGTGTCAAGGAGGGATTGGTTTTTCTTCTGCCAGGTAAAAAAAAAAATACTTCTTGGAAATACCAGCCCACTGTTTACAGAAGGCTTTGAAGAGTCCCTGGTACAGACAGGTATCTGTGCCCATATGGGTTTTCTCATCCAGCCTGGGTCCAACTGCACCCATCATCTGGATGCTGCATAGGACTCCTTGGCAGTACAGATTAAGTGACTTTTGAGAGTCTGATGACAAGGGATTAGGATTAGAAACTAAGATCGCCTTGAATTGAGCCCCTTGTGTCATGAGAGGCTGAGAAGAAAAAAAAGAATTATGGAGCGGTGGACAACCTTAGGAGAGTGAATCTTGTTTTCCCCACTGATACCTGAATTAGGAAGCAGCACACACTTAGCTGGGATTCCCGTGAAGATTTCCCAGGGGAATCATAAGAATTTCTATCAGGTCCGTAATTCCACAGGAATGCATCTGTGGTGACCGTAATGTGATCATCTCCTATCCACAGTAACAATGGTCTTCTGTGAGATATGCAGTCACCGTAAGAATCGGAGCCTTTATATTGTCAGTTGTAGAAAAAGTACGTGTGGTATGGAATTGAGGGTAGAAGATACCGGGAAGTCTGAATACCTGTTCGAGGCTGCCAAGCAGCATCTGCTCCAGTAGCATCTGCTCGAGGAAGTTGCAGGCTCCCCTGCTTTATGCAGTTTTTGCCACAGCAATATCACGTTTGAGTTTTAAATTGCTCGGAAAGAAGAAACCTAAGCAAAACATTATACTACTTAGATACAAAGCAACAACACACAAACTCTTTTAATCCTAATTAAGAAGATTTTTACAGCAGTTTAAGCTCTGCCTTGAATTTTAAAAAGCTCTTGATTTAATCTTTTGAAAGATTAACTATTTAACATGACGCCAGAAATAAAACCCTGGTGATGATAGATGAAATTATCTTTGCCAGTTAATTTATATTATTAGAAAATCAATGTCATTGAGCTGACTGATACATAATACAAGTAGTTAGTAATGAAAAGCTCATTTGGACTGTGTTGTGTACCAGACGTGTAAAGTATTCCTACAAAAGCAGTGGTTAAGAGAACGTGGCTGAGCTTCCAGCCTGTGCTCAGAAGATGGGGAATGTCAGGATTAGGGCTGCCAGCACAGTTGCAGTTGATCCTCTAATAAATAGATATCAGGGTGGTACTTAATTATGCAATGACGTACCTTGTATTGGCTGGAGAATACCAGCGTCACTCAGGGTGCAGAACAGAGGGTAATGCACTGAGTCGTATGGTCATATTTTGTTTTCTTTGCCATCTGCAGATTGCACTGAGGCCACGGTTACATTTCTAAGACTAAAGGTTTGGGAGTTTTTTGGAAGGTAAAAAAGAGAGACTTGTCCTCTGGTATTTGTCTCTGAATGTTTCAGAAACACAGGATTTATTTTCATAAAATAAAGAGGGAAAAGGAGATGCCTTCAGAAACAAAAGTGTGATTTGGCCAAATTGCCTTTCCTGCGGTGTCCTGCACACTCTCCCATCTGCAGCTCGGGAGGTGAGGACATAAGGAAAAGACTCCTTCATTTCATAACTTTGACAACCTGGACTCTAAATCTGACAGAATTGTGTCATCCTTATAGTAACCCTGTCGCTCACTCACCAAGGCTTAGACTTGAAACCTTTAAATCCACCTTCCAGATGTCTGCCTGTGAGCTGGCGGAGGGATGGGCAGAAGTATTGAGTTGTCCTTCCTGAAAGAGGACCGTGACGGAGGAATGTGTCGACATCAGTTTTTACAGCTTGTTTTGAAAGCAGGAGAATCCTGCTTTCCATGCCAAATTCTGAGGCTGGAGTGCGTGAACTCCTCTGCCAGTCCTTCACAGCCACCATCCCTTTGGCTTTTTCCCCAGCGTGAGTCTCTCTCTGTCCCAAAGTTTCATGTCCTTTTTCCTGCTTCTTCTCATAATCTCTCTCATCCTGTCTCTTCTTTCCCGATCTGTAGTTGTCATCTCCTTACCATTCCTTCTGGTAGTCACGTACCATCTCAACATCCGAAATACACTGAGTAACATCAGCAACGGGGCGTGGACAGCTGTCGAGAGCATCTGTGGGCTCTCTGAGAGGAGGGAAGCAAAAAGGGTTGCAAAAAAGTTATGTTTTGCTCACACAGATCTTCTGATATCCACGTTAAACTTAACATCAGTCTGCAAACTTCATAAACTCTTAACATTTGTGCTACAGGGAAAAAAAAATAAATGCCCTCAATAGGGAACAGCCTAGAAATCTTGTATTTTTTTCAGCTCCTTTAACAACCCTTCCTGTCCCCCAGAATGCTTTCTCCCTTATTTGTGTTTCCATGATTTTGGAATTCTCAGAAGAGTATTTTGGGCCACAGTGCTCATTTATTGCTTATTTGGAAAGGTTATTTATCTGTCTAGAGAGGTAATTTTTATCATTGGCTATTGCTATCTTGTCTGCCACAGTGGCAGTCTGATGTGATGTAAAAGAGAAAAAATATTCTGAAAAAAATGTAGGCTTCTGTATCTTTAGTATCTTGTAGGCTGCTATTGGATTTTAATTTATCACAATAAAAAATCAATTTGTAGCTCAAAACTAGCAAATTTTTTAAAATTCGTGGTGTCATAGCTGACTTCATACAGATGATTTAGGGAAATTGCTCCATAATTCATTACAGATGAAAGACCGTAGCTAGGTTACTCCTGAAAATGATAAGCAAGAGTTTTTTCCCCTGTACATTATAGCTCGCTCTAATATGTTCCAGACCTAATATTCATCAAAAAATATTGATTTTAATAATGCTGTTATTCCAGCCATCAGGAATTCTGCCCTTTGAGTAAATTCATCCATGAAGCAGATTAGGTTGAAGGTAGAATATCATTTGGGCAGAATTTATCTCACCCAAGAAAAAGATGAGAAGGATCTGCTGTGAGCTTGCACTGTAGATGTGATACAGTTTAGTTCATCTGTAGCACTGCAATAGAAATAATAACATTCTTCTCCTAGATTTTACCATTTTATTCCATAGATTAATCTAAATAAATCCGTTCTTACCACTTGTCAGTGTATTTAGAATGTGGTAGAAGGGCCCTGATGAGCAGAGTTCACCCTGCAAGCCTGTTCTGTTACATAGAGCCTGCCCGTGTAGCCAGGACATCGCAAATTGCTCTGCTGTCAAAGTCCCAACATTAGATCTATAATCCAAAATTATATTGAATTTGACTAACAGGCTGTTCTTCTCCTGTTGTATGCCAAAGGTTGTCATTACACATGGATTTTGACTCTATTTTTTTCTTACAAATGTATAGTAGATGAAATAAATAAATAAGTTTTGTCTGCTGTGTCCTATGTTGACCATCCATCCCACTTGCCTCCTGGAGAAGATATTTGCCAAATATATACCTCTCCTGAAGGAAATACATTTTTTTCTAAATGTAAAAAATCTACCACTATTATTACTAAATCCAGATTTTTTCTACCTAAACGCCCCAGAGATTTCATGGCTGCATATGATACAAAAATAATTTTTTACCCTTTGTTCTCCATATTCTCCCTGCACCTTGGTGCCATCCCAAGACGACATCGCTCAAACGCCATGTGGCATAAGCTGAAATGTATTCTTCATGAATAGGCTTTCATGAGAGTTGTATATTTTCAAGAGCGTGATCTGTCTGTAGAAGGCAAAAATGCAAATAGTTGCATTGTGCTATTTAATACTCTCCTTTTCAGGGTGAAAATTAGTGGTTAATGTGTTCCTTAGAAAATGACAAACCCCATAACTCTCAATGTATCAGGATGTGCAAAATTTTTAAAGGCCTGTCGTTGTTCATTGGCTATATATGAGTATTATTTTGTTAATCACACACATCAGGCTATCTCCCTGCGATAGCTTAGTAATGCTTCATTAGACGTGCATGACTAATATGGTCTCCGTAAAGAGGCTGTAATTGTCTCATTGTTTATTTATGTAATAATAAATCTTTGTTTACTGTAGGTTACTTTCCAAAAATGTATTTAAAAATAGTAATTAAATTCTGTAAAATACTTGGGGAAACATTTTCCTTTACATTCATGTGATGAGATATACTTTTAAACTCTTGTTCTTTCTAATTGCAAAATCCTGTTGACTGGAAAACCCAGACACTGAAAGAGAAGTAAGATGAAAGCAAAAAATTACTATTTGGCTTTCAGTAAAGAGTTATTTCTGCTCAAGTAAAATTTTATATCAGCTTGTGGATAAATAAATTGCCAGTGTGTACAGCAATATGTAACTCTCTATGAGCTGTTGTTATCGGTTAATTCTTTATCTCGATTTCACAGCCATCCAAAAAGCATGGTAGACCTATATCAGTATCTTTTTTATTTGTCAGAAATACCCTAAAAAGACGGATTGTAACCCAGTTTATGAAGGTGACAACCATTCCACCCATTTTTCTTACTTTGTCCTGTGCAGCACCCTAAAAGTGAGTTTCCTTTGCGTTGTCTGCTACACACTTTGAAGAGATTGACTTGGTCTTTCTGAGATGTTGACCCATATCTTCATCAAAATACAGAGCTTGGCACAACCTGTGGGTTTCTAGAATTTCTAGAAATAACTGTAAATGTCTGGTGATGGCCTTACAACATTGCAGGGAAGTATTGCAGTGTGTTACTCGTGTTTTATGGATTTACTCTGTAGCCATTTCTTCAGGGTGTCGGTATGAAATCCAGGAAGGAAAACTATATATATAAATACATATATACACACATACAATCTTGACTATCTATTCTCATTCTTGTTGTCCATCCCTCACTCTAGTTTTATTATATTTGAGGAGGATTGTGTAACTCTGGTGCAGAGCAGGATTGACCTGCCTGTGGTGGTGTTACTCATTGGATAATACCTCCCTGTTCCATGAAAGAGGGACCAGACCTTACCTGTAGCATTTCGTACAAAGAACTAAATTTGCCTTTTCCTGCTGGCCACAGAACTCGTGATTATGCTTCCGCTTTAAATCTTAATGATGTCCAAATAAATAATACGTCTAGTGAGTGATGATAATCCTGCTGGCCTCAGATTGTTCTCTTCTGGTGAGATAAGGTTATGGCTCTAATACGATCCAGCCACTGGTTTGGTTGCCTACATCTTGTCCATCTTCCTGATCTTTTAAGTTCTCCTGACCTTATAATGCACAGATTTTTCAAAGTTGTTGCTAAAGCTTCTGTAAAGCGTTTTCCATGTTGTTCTGAGACTTTATCAGGTTTGTGCCGATAACCCCTGGGTTTGCTGCTCTTCTCCATTTGATGTGAATGATAGTGTTAATTGTGCTGATGGATTGCTAACAGGACAGCTAAACTTGGCTGAAAGAAAATTTTAGCAAGATTAAAATTCTCACTGTTGGCAGAAGTTACCTCATTTAAAATATACCAAAGGTACTTCTTGACTTTACTGGAAATCTGTTGGTTCTGGCATCTTTGACCAGAAACCGAGGTATGATTATGGATCTGCAGTTCTTCCTTGAAGCGCATATGCTGGAGCAGATAAAATGTCAAACTGTCAAATCTCTATCACTGAGCATCTCTGAATATTTAAAAATAGGAATAAAAGAAGAAATTAATTTTATCTACTCTCTACTCTCTCTGCAGTGAACAGGGGAGATGGTGATTAGTAGATTGAATTTTCGTGTTTGCCAGAACATGGTATTGGCCAGGAGATTGTTAATGGTTCCTGCCTGGGGCTCCTTCCAGCTCCAGCCAGAAGCTCCCAGAGGTGGTTTTTGTCCTCTTCATTTCTTTAAAACTAACCTTCTCCAAGTTGCTCTTTATGGCTGATCTCAGGTGGAGCACTTCATTAGCATTGTTAATTTATCAGCTGATTTTGATTAAAGTCCTTCTTCCTGGCCTCCCTGACTGTCTCTGGATTTTACCCATGTTTCTAATTTCTCCTACTCTCTCCTGCGATTTTCATCTGGGATTTCATGGGTGCTCTCTGTCCTTGATCTCTTTTTCTTCCTGCTGTGCTTTTTATCAGAGTTCCTTCATTTGCAAATATAAATTTGGTTATTGTGTCAAACCAAATGATGCCAGCTCTGTCTCCTTCTGTCCAAATCTTGACCTATCTCTCCAGCCTGTTCCTTACATGTTTGGCCAACAGTTCAAGATTAACATTGCTAAACTGAGCCTTTTAATCCTGACTCCCACAGGTCTTTCTCTGACCTCATTTTCAGAGTGCTGAGGAAAATATCAGCATCATCTGTTATTCAGCCCTGTAAATTCAGCAGCCTTTTTGACTCAATGTTGTTTCCGATTGTCACATCCAGGGTAACTCCAGATCTTGCAGATTCTTCTTAATTGCTCCAAAATACAGCATTTATTGTCGTACTTGAAGTTAAAACACGGTCCTGCCTCTCTTCATCTTGTGTCTCAGTTGTTATCCTTTTCTTTGTCCTTGACAAATATGACTTTTATTTTTGAAATCCATCGTGACTGCCAAGATTGCTGTCTCAGCTTATTCTTTCCATCATGTCACACTTCTCTTTGCCTTCCTACACTGAATCTGCCTTCTCTATTTTATCAGCCCATTGCCTGTTTTCTTTTCCCAGGTTTTTTTTGTGGCTGTTTTACTCTTAACCACTTTCAAAGAGTCATTCTACAGTACCAACTTTCATCATTCATTTATTCAGTTTTCAAATAAACTACTCTGAGCCTCTTCCCATTCTTCCCATCATACTTTGGAGGAGTTCTTTGCAGCTATTCATGCAGTACCTCCTCCCCCCACCTTTTGTTTGTTTGGTTTCTTTTCTCCAGGTCCCTTCTTAAAACACTCCGATACTAGAAATGTCTTAAACTCACTGGTGCTGAGACTGCTGGTACCCTGTGATCACAGCCTGTCGTGCAGATCTGTGCTGCCTCTTGCAGGCACCCTCTTATCATTTGCCTGGGATGAGGACAGGCTGTCCAGTGGCTTAGAGATCCATCATTCTTCTGGCTGTCCATAGTTTATGTTGTGGTCTCAAAAAGCCGTGGCTTGGGGAATGATTGCACAGGGCAAATCAACCGTGCCTTCTGCCACGTCAGCCTGGCGTTTCAGAGGTCAGCTGCCCACAGTGTACTCAGCCTGAGAGGAAGGGGCAGAGAGGAGTGATGGGGAGTATCTGCCAGGACACTGAGTAGAGGATTTCTCCAAGCCTGAGGATTTGTGAGGAAGAGCTACTGCAGTCAGGCATCTCAGACGTGTTCCAAGGGGCATCTGGCCCTTAATTTACACAGGTTGGACTTAAAGTAGAAGCTCTGTGGGATTATCTTCTCATTCATTTTTTAAAAAATCAGAATTACCCATTTATAGGAACTTTTTGTAATAAAAGTTGGATCTTGGGCCATGCTGAGGACTTCTAAGGAGCATTGTGATAAAATAGTATGTAATAATAGTAAAGAGCATACTGAGAAGCAGCTAAGACAAATTTTGCATGTGTATTTGAAAATGGTGACATCTGGGGTATTTGTTACATGGTATGGGAATTGTATGCGTGGTCCACAGCTTCTGCTAGAAAAGATCCCTCTGACCCACTGGGAGTCTTGCTCTGTTACTTGACAGTTTCCCCTCTTTCTACTTGTAAATATGAATAGTAAGACATGGCATTTGCTGTTCTACGTGCAGTAAATATATCTAATTAGGATATGGCAGAGTAGGGGACTTAAAAACCCTGCTTATTACTCTTGCAAGGTGTTTATAGTCTTCTGATACTTCAAAAGGGAAACAATAACACATTTCATAACTAACATTTGGGAGTTAACAAAATGTAAATGTCAGGAGAATGTACTTCTGTAATTACATGCCTTATTGACTATTGTAATTCATTTCTTACTGGCCTTCTAAACTGTGCCCTAGATAGTTTGGATAGTTCCAAATGCTCCACAGGGATTTTTAATAGCCCCGAGCTCATAGAGATACAATTTATAGATGCCCGGTTGCATGAAGATTGTAAAAGCCTTGTGTGTTGTGACGGCTTCGTCGTTGTAAAAACAAAGAAACCAAAAGCCACGACTCGGGTGTGATTTTGCATTTAGTGAAGTCTGAGAGTTTGGGGAGGGTCTAGAGGTTTGGTTTGAACCTTATGTCTTTCCTTCTAACACTTGGCACACAGAGGAGGGCTGAAATTTCTCTTCTTCCTCTTATTTGGAAATGCTCTGATCTACAGCTGAGTTCAGTCTTCCTGTAGTGAGCTCCCCAGCAACTACCGTGTCATATTTCTGACGCTAATTGGCATGAAA
Organism: Baryphthengus martii; assembly: GCA_013396935.1. NCBI lineage: Eukaryota > Metazoa > Chordata > Aves > Coraciiformes > Momotidae > Baryphthengus > Baryphthengus martii. Next base: position 172,442 of record VWZK01018796.1, on the reverse strand, counting down.
ATAAAATAAAGCTATTCCAGACATTTTATCCAAACTGAAATAATTTGCAGGAACTTGTTGTAGTTGTGTTTTTCAGTGTGAAAAGGATGAAAAGTTGATTGCTTTCAGAAAGGCAGAAAATTAGATTTTATGACTTTAGTGATGGTCTCATTTGGCTCTCTATGGCCTCCTGTTGCTTAAACCAAGCGCCCCAGATTTAAGAAAGGGTGGTACTGCCACATACATTCTGTGTTATGGCGCAGGGAATTTCACTATATACATATTCCCAGTTCCCATTTGGCCTCCACAGCACATGGAGGGTGTATCTGGCTGTAGAGCTGTTGTAGTAAAAATTACTATGTAAATGCTTTTGATGTCGTTTAGCTTTATTGTTTGGTATGTTTGAGCAGAATTTGGGGTGAATTTTACTAAAAACTTCAAAATATAAATGTTTGTTGCTATGGATCCCATTACATAGTGGAGCTGCACTACATCCCCCTGGTGAGGTGTTATCCCATGGCAGAAAACTCAGAGTCTTTTATAGAGTTATATTGGGGTTTTTTTGTCTATAATCATTCCCTTTTGTGATTCAGATAATCAGTTGGGATATGAAAGTCACATTATATTCCCAGCTGGGATTTTGCCATATAGAAGAGCACCCAAAATACAGAGTTTCTTGGGGTGAAGGAGTTGTTCACAACTACCAGTATTTTTAAGCCAGGTTAATGCATTAGCTTGAAAAAAAAAGAGAGAGAGAAACACTAGAAAAAAACTTCAAGCCCAATTTCAGCACTTGCAGCACTGTAATGGCTGGATTTCAAACTGCTCAGGAAAGGATTTAGCCAGAGAAACGCTGACATGATAATAACACAGGCGGCTCAGATGCGCCGAAACCTCCTTGGAGAGCAGCGGGGAACCTTCAGTGGGCGCCGTAACAGAAAGTTACGTCCTCTTCAAAATGTGCTGTTCCTTCCTCTTGGAGCTGCCTGGGCAGCGTTTTGCCCCAGGTGTGCTGGTGATTTTTCCTTCTCATTCAGTGCATTTTATCTGGTGGGCCGCTCAGCAATTTACCATTTGCCCCGGTAATAGCGATGCTACCACTGATGCTTCTGAATTCCTGCGCTAACTTGTAGGCTGTTTAACCTCTGCTACTGCTGGAGCCAGATGCAAGGGAGACAGATGACCTTCGCCGTCAAGGTAATAGGAGAAGGAAACTACTGGAAGGTTTACTTTTAAAGTTACCTGGAGTTTGCGAAATGATAGTAATAGATCTCAATTGGCAATAAAGGCGGTGGGGGATGTTCTGCTCCCAGGAACATGTGTTTACAGCGAAGTCGGCAAGATCTGTGTTCGGTCTGATAGTTCAGGGGGACGAGGAAATGCCTTTTCCTCCACTTAGTGTGTGTGATAAGTGGCCCTGTGGAAGGAGAAGATAGACAGCGGTTACCACTGGATGCTCTTATTTGTCAACTGTTGCCAAACGCAAATACCTGCTTTTAACCCAGTCTTTCAGTTGAGTAAGCAATCAATTTCAGATTCCCATAGACCTTCACTGAATATATACACTGTTCATAAAAGTTGACTTCCTAATTGAGATAATTGTACTCGTAACCTTTCTGATTTATGCACTATATGCTCAGTGTGCAGACATCCGTGCGTCGCAGAGCCCAGGGGCTGGAACAGCATCTCCCGTTGTGCTTCCCAGCACCTGGTGGTAATCGTGGAATTATAGCAATGCCTAACGTGGCCCTGAATTGTAGCACTCCTAGAAAAAGCAGCATTTAATAGCTAATACTTCTTAATCCTTTGTGCTTCCCATCCTAATTCGGCATCATTGTACTCCTAGCAAAGCAAGCAGCGAAATTCCTGCCGGCTTTACAGGGAGTGTTGCGCAATAGGTGAGGTAAAGCACTCATTAATTTGAGTGCCTTGACATTTAAAGCAAATGAGAAGTCTGGGTATCTGAAAACACTGCATATGGCTTCTAGCCCCTGCTCTGCATAGCACTGAGTACTTTTATTTTATTTTTTTTTTCCTTTTAGGTAGTCAAAATATGGATCTGAATCCTTTTTTTTTTTTTTTTTTTTGCAGTGTGTCCTTGCTTTTTAAAAAGCTTAGCTGGTTTGTAGAAGGTTTTATACCTTTATGGAATCTTTAATTAGCTAAATGATCTCCTGTGAATGATACGGGAATTGGGAAGTATTTTAAAGTGTAAAAGAGTGTAACCTGTACATGCATAAAGCTTGGTGCTGAGAGTGAGATAAATGAGGAGGTTCAGTTTTGATTAGGAGAAGAGCAGTAGAAGACATGCTGTGCACAGAAGCTGTAACAGGTAGGGATGAACTAAAGGAATAAGTAGTAGAAAACAAGCCAGCATCTTTGCATCAATGCTGTGAAAGGCTCTGCTGTGTACATTTAAGTAAAAGGTGAGGACAGCACTGCCTGACAGCTCTTCTGGGAGGTGAACCCTGTGTGACACTCACCACCAGGACAGAAAAGCAAGGCAAAGAGAGAAAAGCAAATGCAGTTGAGCTGTGCTCGCTGCTGGGCCACATCTATGTGTGGACTGTTCAATCAAAGTTTGCTTTTGGAGATTTCAATTAGCAGAAGAAGACTAAAACTGAACATTCAGCCTGCTTTACACGAAAATGGACAAGGAAGAAACAGCTCTGAGCATGAAATGTGTGAATAGGAGCTTAAGGACTCCCTTCTGGAAGGTGCCAGGGCAGCAGAATTTACAAGTACTCTCCATTGCCTGAGCTGAAATGTAAAGATGATGTAACACAATCAAGCACCTACTAAGTGCAACTCCAAAAATTCCTACCTCAGGAAGAAAAAAAAAATTGCCCCAAAATAACCTGCAAGTTCTTTGTTCTCTTTTAGACTCTCTTTGACTTCTTCCTATTATGTTTTGCTTTATACTTATCATAGGTTTCCTATCTTTTTCTGTAGAAAGATTGAAACTAAAATGATGTGGTCTTTATGACCAGGGTAGCTCATAGTATTTCTGATTACGAAACCACTCTTGTATTTGGAATATAGAAAATATTGTGTGGTGTGAACTTCTCTCATTTTTTGCTTTATCTTTCTCTTGGCTCATGAACGTGACATTGTTTATACAGAATTCATGAATTCATGGAGTCCTTTTCTATTCTTACTGTTTTCTGTACGTGTGGTTTCTCTCACCACCCTTGTAAAGTCTTACTAAATTGGTATGAGTATCTGGGAGACAGATAGATAAATAGAAAATAAATCTCTCCTGTCCTTTTTCCCATTTTCCAGAGGAGTTTGTGATGTTAGGTAAGTAGATTTATGGTTGAAGAAAGTTGCTGTTCGATGACTGTCTGGTGCAACTTAAATTTTAGTATTGGCCGTACGAGGGCGATTTTTGTGAGCTTTGCAAGCGCTGCTTTATAGGGTTTGCATGACACATCAAGAGAATCAGAGGCTGATTTTCACTGATGAGCTTTTCGAATCACAGGCTACAAGAAGAGAGCGGTTATAATGCTTGCTGAATCTGAAGCAGTTAAGATCTGAGACAGTTAAAGCCCCAAAATTACCTGCAGAGCTCTCAGGAGTTGTATGAAGGCATTTCTTAGGCTGTTTATGTAAATCAAAAGCATTGAAGGAGATGAGGAATATTGGTGTGAAGGAACAGAAGAACCTTGTAAAAGTAAAGGCTTCTCAAAAGACATTCCCAGGCTGTAAAGATGAACGCAATAAAAATATGGAGAGGTTCAGTGATACTGTAGCTAACTGACTGTCACGTCACTGAGTATTGTGCTCCCTCAAATTCCAGATTTAATCAGTAAGAGTCTTACAAACTTTGGCGTATATCGGGATAAAATACCAGGCACGGTCAGAGGTGCTACGCTTTGACTGCGTGCCAGCTTTGGCTTGAGAGTAGACAGCAATATTGGTGTGTTCGTGGCTATTTTGATCTACTGACCATTTTGCAGAAGATGATGAGGTGGAGGCTGGGGGGATATACACTTGGACAGATGTGCTACAGCCCTGGAAGCCCAGTAGTGGCCGCTGGGCAACTGTCATCCCAAAGAATAAAGTAATATCCTTACAGTCAAGTGTTGTTACTTGTACAGCACGGTGAAGTAGTGCCATGGCAAGGGAAAACAATATGTTATAGTCCATAGGTGGTCCCATGCAGCTGCAGTGCAGGGCCATACTGCTTTGTGGGGCTGATCATGGAGTAATGAGGCCACTGACTTTGGTGTCAGGGATCAGGTGTGCTGCTGCTTGGTGTTGCTGTGCAAATCCTTTGTTTTAACAATCCTGATAAAGCAATGACCGTGTCTGATGCAGAAACGGTAAGAAAATAGTATGAGACTCATGGGAGGTCCAGCATCACAGCTTTAGTGTAGCAGATTTGTTTTTCCAAAGGTCTGTGAAAGTATTTCCTTGCCCTTTAGGATTTTCTTTGTCCTAGAACAGTATTTGCAAGGATGTATTTAAAATATCACTTGAGATTAATATTAATTCTACAAGGGTTTTAGATTTAGCTAGCTGCTTTCGCTCCTGGTACAAGAAAAAATTGAAAAGCTGTTGAAGTGAAGATACGAAATTGGTCATGTATGCGTTTCAGTTTTGTTTTGTTCCTTCCCAAATTCATATATCAAATAAATGGGTCTTCTGCATGAGCAACTTAGCATTTGCTTCCTAAGACAGTAACAGTAACTAAATTCATATCTGGTCTTTGTCAGACATTATTACAAATTATGAGAGCCAGACCAAAGTTTATTACCTTGGTGGTGTTCTCGTTCACAAATTAGGTTCTTGGAACATCCAGCGAGCTCAATATCATAGATCCATTCATCACAATTAGACGGTTGTGCTGGCAAAGTTAAGTCCTGCTAACTTAATTGACCCCCAGTGTATGCCAGGCGTCTCGGCTGACGACAGCTCCAGGCTGGTCGAGATCACCCCTGCAGGTCCCTGATGCATGAAACACTGCACGTATCAAAGATGTCCCTGCTCCCTGCAGGGGGGTTGGACTAGATGACCTTTAAAGGTCCTCTCCAACCCAAACCGGTGTATGATGCAATGTGCCTATCGCAGGAGGCACCACTGAGGACACTCGAGTTTGCTCCCTTGAGAATTTGCTGCTCTTGCTCCCCAGGTAAGATAACAGGCGGTAGCAGGGTACTTTTTTCATCAAGCAAAGGGAATGCTAAGGGCTAATTCAGATTTTACTGAGGCTGAAGTACCCTTTGAAGCCATCTGCCTGAATCCAACCAAACAGGCGCCTACCTGGAGTACTTTGACTAAGTGCTTACTGTTATATGGGGCAAATTGGAGAGTACAGCTTGAGCTTCGTCGAGCACTTCACTTGAGCATGTGCTTAGCCATACACATACCGTTATGCTCCCTGACTTTCATCCTTCCTGGCTCAGCAGCACGTTGGCATGCAAGCTTGGGAAGTCACATTATCTGGTTTTTTGCTTTGCTCTCCTCAGTTGCAGAAAGAGAATAGCTCCAAAGAGTTTATTTTTATTGTTGTTATTAAGAGAAAATTAAATTTACACATCTTTTGGGTGCTTTGCTGTGTCACAGCCAGACTGCTGACCCCCTGGAGTGACTGAGTCTGTGATAACAGAGGCTAAATCTGTCCTGATTCTTTCCTTTATCAGCACCATATTTTATGTGCCTCTTTGTGATACGTAGACTGAGCTTTGATCTCCATATAATCTAAAAGTGTGCTTTATGTGCCAAGTGTTTTTATTGCAAAGCCTGTGCACTGAAACGCCTTTTAGAAGTTGGCACTCGGAAAAGTCTTTCTTGAGGTTATTGTCTGCAAAATCAGTGTGTCTGGAAGAATCACAGGGATTAGACAGATTTATTTTCTTATCATTGTGAAGACATGCTTAAAGGCTGCCATCTGAGAAGTCCCGTCAGGCTTGGAGGACACTCCAGAGGTTACATTTGCCGTTTCTGCTCCTATTCTGGATTTTTTTTCTGCAGACAGAAAGTCCATAACCTATGGCTCAGCCCAAACCTCATCGGTGGCTTTGGGTCAAAAAGATTCAGGGCTGGACCTGAAGATTTAGGCTGTGTAGTACCTAGCACTTGTTCAGCCTCCTTCAGCAAAAGGATTCAGTTCTCATACTCCATGTTGGTACGTTCAGTTTATACTCTTTTGTGATCAAAACCCATCTTCTTGGCCGCATCTTTCACATCTGCTCCTTAAGTGTATGTTTGGACCACAAGGTGTTTATGATGAGATGACCAGCTCCAGAGCCCCTCTTCTAAGTGCATTTTAACAAAACAGCAGGGGACCAGTGCAGCACGAACACAGGCAGTTAGAGAAATGCTTGTGGCCCTGTATTGTCTCCATGATCCCTGCAGATTTCAGCTAAAACAAGCAGGAATTGTAAGGAGACATCTGTGCAGAAGATTTGATGAAGTGCCATAGTATGTAGGTCTGGAGCACCATTAAGGCACAGGGCAGCCTCCTAGGTGCAGTGGAGGAGCTGCCTGCACATCTGTCCCGCTCTACTCTTGCAGCCGTGAGATAAAATTCACCACAGAACTACTCAATAAAAAACCAATTCATTATTTTCAGATAACGTGTTGTGGTAAATAATGGTCACTATACTATTATGCTTCTGGCTTCCTAAGCTTGTTGTGAAAGCGTTGCCAGGATTTTTCACATTACCTTCAGTTTCTATGACTTGTTCAGTTGTCTTCTTAAACATATAGGTCTTGATGTCCTGACGTGCTGCTGAGTGATCACAGCATCAGTTGGAGTACAGGGAGCTTGGAGTTACACAGCAGCATGAGTCCATAAAGCTATTTAATTACGAGTCTTTTAAGGATTTTGCAGTTTGATGAGTGACTTTGGTGTTTGGGGAGTTTCATGTGACGCGCAAAATGTGTTCCTGCTTATTCAAATGTGATAGAAGTGAAAAGATGGGAGTAGAAGTGCAGAGGATGCCTGGGCCACATCTGTCACCCGCATCCCAGTATTGACGGTGTGGAAATGGTAACAGGGGAGCTGTCGGTTGATAGCGCTGATCTGAGAACAGGTTCACCGTGGAGTTATTCAAGGTGAAAGGCTGTGCAACTGAAATCCCTGTGAAGCTTGTCCTTCTGCATATAATACTGTGTGGTACATGCTTCTCATTTCGGTGGGGCAGCTTTTATAGGAGACTTTAGCAGCTTGCAGAATAGTTTTTTTGTTGTGGCTCTTAACATTGTGCCCCTGGCTCCACTAAATAGACAACCTCATTAAAAGAGAAATAGCGATAGTAAAGCAGTGACTTTCTCATGCCATCTAACTCTCATATTTGACATGATTGCTGGACCCTCCAAGTACTTAATTGATTGACTTAATTGATTTAGTGGCACTGGAGGCTACAGCATGGAAATAAAGGGGCAGGATGAGGATAAGGGGTGAAAAAATTTATGATAGGTGCCAAGCAGCCTGAGGGAAATTAGAAATGCTACAGATCTCAGAGGCAGCTAAATCAATTCAGTGTGATGTACAGGGAGCAACCTGGGGGAAGAGGAGAAGCGGGGGATAGAATGGAGAAAAGGAAAGAAAATAATGGTTAGTGGGAGAGGCCAGAGTGGACTTAAGGGGAAGAGGGAAGACGGCAGCCCTGATGGAGGTGGGTGTTTTGTACTTCTTTAAGTTTAACACCAGGAAAAAGCTTTCTAGTGTATGAATAAAATACAATAATGACATCAGATTTAGCCTGAAAAGGACTTTGTCGTGAGATTGACTTAGTTACCTAGTTTGAGACTTTTCTGTGCTTCCATTTAAAATCCTCAATGTTTGCAACATCGACTGAAATCACAGGAGACCTAAAATAATTTGGACGCTACGTACAGTGGAATTTTTTAGCAACTGGAGCTTAAATGTTAAATTACTTTCTAATCTGTGCAATATTTAATTGACTGTATTGAACCATAATATAAATTAAGTCTTCTCTATAATTTGTTCTGTCATACTGCAGCACTCCAAAACAATTTGATACCTCACTTATGAATTGGTAAATGGCTCGTAGCAGTGCTCAACAAAGATACAGTAAAAATATCAAATAGTGTGTGATGGAATCCATCAGCATGGGCGTGCCGGGGTGTTGTAAACGTCCCTGAGTTATGAAATAATTGTTTTATGTGCTTCTGACCCACTGGAGATAAAAAAAGTCATGGTAAAACCCTGAAGGTATTAAAACTGAACAAAAAGAGAAAGAGGGGCAGATCAGCTTGGGAATATTAACTGTTGAGCACTGACCGGCAGTTCTGCTGTAAGCAATTTTGTGTGGCTTTTGTTTCATTTCCTTTCAGGCCTGTTCCCATCAAGTATTGAGGGGGTGACTACATGTGAGCAGTTACAAACTGAGGGATAAAGATGAGATTTCTGTTGGTTGGTCTCATTTTACAGGACAGATTAGTCTATGTGAGTGCATCAGAAGCAAATCTAATCAAATCACGCAAAGAGGACGTGTTTGTGGACAGCCTCAATTGTACATCTCTGTTGGGTGGCCGGAGGAGATGGTGTTTCTCCTCATGCTGTCCCTTCTGCTGCCCTTTACTCTAGTGTACATCTCACTGCTCTGAAGGATTGTGGGGATGCTGGGCAGACTGTGTCAAAACAAAGATGTACAGAAAGGATGCAGCTCTGATTTGGCCTTTCGTGGTGGTAGATCTCTGCTGCCTGCAACAGGAGTCTTCATTCCTGCTTTGCAAGAGCAAAGAATCAGGCATTCATTAAATAATATTTACAATAGAGTATTTGAATATGTAGAAAGGGCATGTGAGATGAATGGAGGCTGTGATAATGCAGGATCAAAGGAGCATTTATATCCATATTTGAGTCCAGGTGTCTGTATGCGACACTGCATTTCACGCATATGTTCCAACTCGGTATCCCTCAAACAAATGAAAAACTCTTGCTAAACACTCCACACAGTAAAATATGTAAAAGGATAATGTAGCAGTCACCTTTACTTAATTTGTACTTCTGTTGATACAGTATGTAAAATACCATAACCATTAAAAATGTAATGATTTTTCGAACGGTTAATGAGGGTTCCCAAATAAATTGGAGTGTTTCCATCTGCTGTCTTACGTTGTGGGTGATACTTTTCCATGGTAGAATGATCTTCAAATTTAATTCCATGAGGAAGGAATCTGATCACAGTTTAATTTCAGTAAAGAATGCTGTCTCGCAATCAATAAAGCGACGTCAAAGAACTTTGATTTAATAGGAGTCAGAGGTAACGTTCCCTGTCGTATGCAGAATAGAGCGATGGGAACGTTTCATCTCGTTGTAACAGATAGCGTGCAGCTTGGTTTTCAGAGAAACCTTATAAATCAATACCCCCATATTATCTAAGTAAGATCCCATCATTAATTTTAAGCGCTTAACACATTGGGAGAGTCTGAAGTGCACCTTCATCTTAGCCGCGCGCAGCCTGAAGTCAATGGCAACACTTCCATTTTCCTACCAGCAAGTAATCTTGATCTTGGGAAGTTAGCAGTCATTTACTGTGACATGAAAATGAAACATGTCCAGTCTTTTGTTCTCTACGTAGTCATCTGTCTCTTTTGTGCCACCTCTCCTTTTGAATTTCAAGCCATGTTCTGCAGAAGTCTCACCTCTTGTCGCTTGCCCCGCACGCCCTCAGCCTTTGCGCCTCTACGCGCACACACACATCCTCTCTGGTTTCCAATCTCAAAATGTTGAGTTTTTTTAAACTCTAAAAATAACTGGTTGTTTAGAGATTGCCTGGGTACCATGCTGATTTTTGAAATGTGCTTTTCTCAAAACCAGCAGGAATCTGGACCTCAAAAGAATTCTTTTTGAGGCTTTGCCTGCTTTCAGAAATAGCATTATCCCTAGATAACATAAGAGAAGGTCAATGTATCAGAAGGCAGAAATTCAAACTAACAGATTGTTATAGATATACTTTTCAAGGACATTATTCTAAGTAGAAATACTTAAGTATTACTTTGATAGTAAAATAGTATTTAGGCCGAAGTGAGAAAGGTTCTGGCACTCCAAGACGTGCTTATTGGAATGTCAGATTCATGTCCGGGCTCTGGGGAGAATTTTACTCATATAGTTGAAACAAAATTGAATCTTGTTATTATTACAGTTAACCAAAGTGGGATTTTAACTAAAATGTGAACTTTTGCATCTAGTGTTGATTTCTAGTTGAATAATTGCATTTCCATTCATCTTCTGGGGTAAATAAATTTTTGGAGTTCTCTTACTGCTTAAAATGAAATATTGCTTGCTGGCTGATGCTCAGTGTTGCTGAGACAAAGCAAGTCTGGTGCAGATTCCTAGAGATGTTGGGTATCTCAGCTCCAGCTCTGCAGCCCTTGCACGTCAGTCGCCCTGTATGAAGCTACAGGTAGTTACTGCTACTTCTATGTACCTACAAATACCGATTCTGTACCTAGGATGCTGTGTAGGCAGTAACTAGGGAACAGTGTGTTCTATTGAATTGTATCTCACCGAAAGATACCAAGAAACGCCTTCAGTTGACACTTTTAGTCAAATGGCTAAAGTAAGTCAAGTTTTGCTAGATACTGAAAAGAGAATAGAGTTCAAATATTACTTACTTTTGATACCACAGTGTGTTTGCTTGTTTTAATTCCATAGGTATCTTGAGATCCAGGTAAGGCACCAATGAAAGAGCAGTTACACAACTTTTTAATAGAACATGTTGATGGATGTTTCTTACTGTGTGGGTTTGTTGTTTTTTTTAATAGCTACTACAGCACCACCACGCAGTTCATGAAATTTCATACATCGCAAAGGATATCACAGACCATCGAGCGTTTGGATATGTATGTGGAAAGGAGGGGAATCATAGATTTGTGGCAATAAAAACAGCCCAGGCAGTAAGTATCAAATCACTGTCATTTTCTTAAGTGTAACTCAATAGAAAAGCTGGGTTCATAAGAAGCTCTTCAAGAGGCCAATCTTGTATCGTTTATGGTTGTGCTAAACTTGTCACAAGTGTCTGCTGAGATGGTCTCAAATAGCAAATCAATGAAGCCAGCTTGGGAAAAAGGGAATGTGTTTCACTACTTCTGCCTTTTCATGATGTATTTTTTTATAATTAGTTCTTGTTTTCCTTTCTGACTAAACTGGATACAGGTAAATTTGATTGTATTCCTATACTCATTTAAACAGCAAGTGATTGATACGAAAAAAACTACATTTATATAGTCTACTATAATTCCATTGTATGAGAAACCACTAATAAATATCCCTTTATATTCAAATATATGCCTTTTATATTCATAATGCCTTTTATATTCTTAATTATAATTACCATTCATTTGCAAATGTAGTTAGTTCAATAGAAATTATCTCGAGCCTGGATGCTAAGGTAGGAATTAATTCTGTGTGGAAGTTCTCTCCAGTTGTGGAGATGCTATAACTGGTCTGTCATCAGGATGGGGTAAGAGAGGTGTATATTTTCCCATATAGAAACTTTCCTTCCTGTTTTTGCTTCCATAGGCTGAACCTGTAATTCTGGATTTGCGAGATCTGTTTCAGCTCATCTATGAACTGAAACAAAGGGAAGAAATGGAAAAAAAGGCACAAAAGGACAAACAGTGTGAACAAGCGGTATACCAGGTACACGCATAAGCTTAGACTACTGCCAAGAAAAGTATGGTTTGAAGTATCCCCCAAAGTTGCTCCAGAGAGGCACTGAGCATCCACTGCATTTCTTAACAGCAATGAGTTTGAACGGTGCTAGCTTCAAATGGACAAAGATGAACCTCACAGCCGTCGTGAGCTCAAAAGTAGGATTAAACAGTGATGAAAGTTTATCACTTGGGGTATGACGAACATGTTTAGCAACTGGAAGTGATCTAATCATTTCCTGCATAGTGTTTTTCCTAATTTAGAAGGAGAATTTTAATGAGGATCAGTGTGTTGTAAGTCAGGTTTTTAACGGTGTCTAATACTTTAGGGAAGATTCGATATACTTCTGAATGTGTGTATTTGAGTCAAATCAAATAAGGTGCAGATTGTTAAACTCGGATGAAATTTGAATAAAGTTTCTTGGTGTAATAACGTGACTTTATCTGTATACTAAAGAAAGAAAGCTATATACTTACCTGCCCATTTTGCTTATTTCTTTGCTGTCCTTTAATTTCTGAATACAGTTCTTTTATCTCTACTGTTTATGTTCTTTACTTTTACTGCCTGTCCTCTTACTCTGCTGTAGACAATTTTGGAAGAAGATGTAGAAGATCCTGTATACCAGGTAATTTCTGAAGCTATATGACCTTGGAGTTTCAGAAATGACTAAATATATGTTACTTTCAAACACAGCCAAGACTTTTAACAAGAGGTTTTGAGATTTACTGAGATAGGTCTTCTAAGAAACTTGTAAGGTTTTTACTGAAAGTAGCATGTTTAGAGATTAAGCTGTAAGTAATTGCACAGTATATCTGTATGGAATAGAATCTTTCAATTGGAGTATAGAAATATTAGATTAAATATGTCATAAATATTTCCTAAAATGTGGCTTGTGAGTCCAGATGTTAAGTTTCCAAATGAGATTTGTCATCATTTTTGAACACAAAATCTAGCTGAATACAGACTTACTTTGAGAATAAAGAAGGTGACATCTTGTCCTGACAGTAATAAATTGGCATTCTGTTTTGTCTTCTGTGGGGCTAGAATTTAATTCAGAGGGTGAATATTTGGAAAAAAAACAGTGGTGGAGTTGATGTTATAAACACACTCCCTTGTTGGCACTTGGACTATGATTTAATAATAGATCTGAAATCTGAGTCTTGTTTCATCCAAGAGAAATGTCTAGGAGCAAAGATGATTATCAGAAATATGTCAATGTATTTATGTCCCTTACCCTGCTGTGCAGGAAGAAGAAACAGATGTAATTGCATTCTCATATTTTTCTGCTGAAACAAAATATGTGATAGTTTACTTTTTTTTTTCTGGAGGTTTTGTGTTTTTCCACTTAGGCATGTCAGTGGGAGGCACGCTGAAAGAAACTGATTCAACCATTAGTGAATACTGAACAGTGCCTGAGGTGCAGCAAGAAAAATGATAAGAATTAGGAGTGCCCTAAATTACTATTCACCTCTTATAATGTCAGGAGTTTTACTTCACAGTAAGGCAAGAACCTGAAAATGGAAAGTGTTGTGACAGCCTTTTGCCACGCGGCCCGTTCCATCAGCGCGAGCCTGTTCTCCCAGTTTGGGTGTAGCTTTTTTCTTCATAGGTAATAAATATATGTGGAAATAATTGCCATTATGTAAAAGAGGCAAAATTCACATTGACTTCAGAAAATTAATATTGGGCCACAGGCGGTCTCCCTAGTGAGAAAGAATTAGGAAGTTGCTCTAATGATCATTAGAGGAGATTTAAGTCTATTCATTGCCAGTTTATGAAATATGAAACAACCTTACTCTGCTCTTTCCAACAAACCCGTTGTCCTGCTGCCAGCCTGTACTTTGAACTTGTTTCTTTAATGCCTGCCTATGTTTTTACGTGGAATTCCAAATCGCCTTTTTCCCTTCTGTTTCATCTTTGACTTTTCCTCTCTGGCGGCTGGTGTAATAGTACATTGTGTTTGAGGCTGGACACGAGCCAATCCGTGAGCCTGAAACGGAAGAAAACATTTATCAGGTATAGAATCGCTAACTTCGGTGTTTTCATTGCAACGATCGCAAGCATTTAGTAAAGTACATTTCATATAGAGTTCGCTTTTATTAGTTTTCATTCATCACAAAAATGTCTGGCATTTCATTCTGGTGACATGACTTGGATAATCTGCCCGGTCTCAGTGTGATTTTTCTGTTTGTCATTCCAGCTTCTGCAAATTTTATTAACTTTGTCAAATTACGAAGGGTGTTGAACTTTTGAGTATACCATATAAGGTGATAAATAGTGGATTCTCTTTTTTTTTTTCTGTTAATTTTTTTAAAATTTTTACATTTATTCTAAGAAGCAGATGCTGAAATCTCATGAAGGGCAGACCATCCAAGAAATTCTTAAAAAGACATTTTGATGTTACTACTCTTCTTCCTGGCAACCGAGGAAATAACTGAGGAAAACCTAAGAGCTCTCAGAAGATATCCCCCATTCAGAGTGCATACGTTATGTTAGAGCCCAAGCTTGCATTCTTCACGCTGCCAAAAAATTGCATTGAAGGCAATAGAAAATAATCTTTTGTCGTTCAGTTTATCCTCAAGGGATCCTTACAGGGTTTATTAAAATATAACGTCATTCATTTTGTATCACATACTAGAGGCAGATCGGAAGACGGACGGAAATCTCTGTATGCTGAAAGAAAACTGATTTGAGGAAATTGTTTAGTATGGAAGGGAAGGAGGTTTAAACGGTGATTAAACGTTTCATCTAGCTGTACTGGAGGTTGAGCTGCTAATAGGAAAAGCTTTTTTTAAGGTAGACAGGAGCAAGAGCAGAACAAAATAAGAGGGAGAGGTATCTTTTTAGGTAATGAGAGAAAGTAGGATAGAATAGAGACCATGCGAGGCTAGAGCAGCTGTAAGCCAAAATAAAAAGAAGCAAAGTGGGAAAGGGAAATGCAAGTTAAGCATTTAACCATGTCTATGACCATCTTGTAGACCCCATCACGGGGTCATTAGGATGAGATTCATTGGTATTTCTGCTGATTTCCCGGCACCCCCGTCACACACACTAGAATAGGCTTCGTTCTTCAACTCTAGACCAAGACATGCAAAGCTCTCAAGGTGGGACTATGTATAAGGTTGAAAATTTTCTACCTCATAGTGTTGGATGTTTGACTCTTTTCAGGAAAGCAATCTGGTAAAGAGTTAGTACTGCAGCTTTCAGTTTTGTGCTAGAAAGAAAGATCCCATGACAACTACGTTCAGGCAAAAAAAAAAATAAAAATCTGATTGTTGTTCCTGAAAGTATGGAGCTTTTATTGGCATTTTAGAGAAGTACTGGTGGAAACAGGCAAAATGGAGTCGTTGCTCCCACTGTTTGAAGATCTTGGAGCAAACTTTGGTGGGTAGGGAAGACGTAGGAACTATGTTCCGAGGAATGGCTTAAAGTACAGAAGGACTCTTTGGACAGTATCTTTTTTTTTTTTTACAATGGGAATAGAAGATGATAAGCAGATAGTGAAGTCTTGCCTCATCTCGAGGCGCTGCTATTACTGCCCTGTAAGTCGCTAGAGAATTGTTCAAGGCTTCGTTTGACAATATCTGGACGTGATGAAGTATTTCCTCCCCCAGTGGTGTACAGAAAATAGCTGTGATTAATATACCATATTCTTTGTATCTGCATTGTCCTCTCTGTGTTTACTACAGGCAGTACCTTGAATACAGTAAATGCTGAGATTAGGGAGCTAGGAGTATTTTTCTGTTATCTGTGGTACTTGACAAATGCTGAAGTGTTACTGCCATGGGCTTGCCCAGAACCGTGAGCTTCCTGGTTCCCTTGGCTTGCTATAAACCTGGATTCCCACAGATCAGGTCTTATGCTTGGATTACTGGCAGAATTGGTTCTCTTTCAAGATCTTGATGATCTCGGAACCATCCAGGCTACTATTAGAAATGAAATCAGAAAAACTCCGCTTTGCTTTTTCAGTGCGGTTGGTTGGGTTGTTTTTTTTGGCAGGGAGACGGTTCTAGTTTTATGTGAAGTGCTGTCAGCTTCTATTATTTACTACAAAGCTTTCCCCATACCCCACTTTGGTAAACAAGCATCTGCTCTGTAACCTCATGCATCCTTGCTTCAGCCTCAACAAATCTTTCACCTGATGCTGCTCTTGGCTTTTCAACCAAGAGCTGGTGTGCAAAGAATTCACTTCTCCCTTGGTGGAAAAGATTGCTGCTGCTGGGTAGCTGGAGATGGAAGATATGTGCTGAAAATGACAATTGTTATTTCTTTTTAACATAGTAGAGGTCACAATTTTCTTTTTAAGCATTCTTTCTCTGTCTGTCACCTTGCTTTGATGCATTACCCCAAAGACTGTCTGTGTCTGTCTGCTCTTTTACTATTACCTGTCTATGTGACTTGCTCTAATGTGTGTATTAGGCAAGGACTTGATCACTGAGCATGTACCAATCCTCTCTCCTAGTGTCAGATTTCTTAATAGCATCTCATTTCCTGCTTGTATTAGTGAGGTAGGGATGGGGTTTTGCGAGCTGGGTTTGTATTGTGCATGTAGCAACATTGGTCTCTATGGAGAAGCAAGTTCTGCTCCGTGAGGAATTGAAAATCTTGAGACGGGGGTTTCTCGGTTGAGGTGCATGTGTTGCTGGTGAGATGCAAGTACATCAAAATGGTCCACAGCCTGTCACAGAGACAGAGCTGTCGGCAGCAATAATACCTCTTTGCTGATACTGCTAATCAAAGGGAAAAAAAAACAGGAGAAATCCCTTGCAGACCCCCACTCTAAGTACGAGGCAAAAAAGTGTGATGATACCTGGCAAGTAAAGACAAGAAGAAGACAGGTGATATCAAGTTGAGGGAGAAAAATGGTCTGTCAGAAAAGTCTCTCTGTCTTGATGGTAGAAGTCAGGAGTTTTTCTCTATGTATAAGCTGAAGTGAAAAAAGAGGGACTCGATAGTGCAGGGAAATGCTCATTCCACAGTAGACTGTGGATAGGAGTGTGCAAATTGGGATGACTTTGTGGAAAAGTTGGAAGGTGGAAGAGAAGAATGACTGAAGGGGAAACTTTCCAGAGAGAAAAGAAAAATGCACCCTCTTGTTAGTTTATAAATAGTTTTTCTTCCTACATTTGTTCTCTTTTTATGAAGACTAAGCTTTCGGGTGACTTTCTAAATAGACCAGTCTTGGTTTCTGCTCTTACACTGTCACTTAAAGCTCGCTCTCTTTGCAGACTGTTACTCCCATGAAACTGAATTGTTCCACTGTTACCAGTTTCACGTATCTAATGTGATAGTTGGTTTTAGTGGAAGTGGCCATGAGAAAAACAAGACAAGAAAATCATTCCCGGGTTAAAAATAGAAAAGATCTTTTAGAAAGCTCGTTCAGTTTCTGTGAGGATTCCGTGCTCATGCTCTCCACAAACTTCTGCAGCGTGCACCAAGTTAAAAATGCACGATTACCCATGAAAACTTTGGTGTTTGAACAATAGAGAGAGCTTTTAATCTATTGTACAGAATAAGGAATGATAGCACATCTCAATGAATCACTGATGTTCCTCCAGCTTCCCCCAAACCTGTCCTGCTCTAATATCAGAAATCTAAGATATTTATTATCTTAGGGGGAAAAAAAAAGTAATCATTTTGTCATATCTGCAGTATCATTTGTCCTACTGGCCCGTGAGGTTTCCTTAATGTCTGAAATGTAACCTCCTTATGCTGGGTGCCCTTGTTTGGTGGAAAAGTAGCACTGATGTACTTGGAGCATTTGTGCCAGTTTAGAGCATCTTTTTACTGTTCTTTTTGCTTGTGTCATTTACAATAGGGGTTCAGTGGTTCTGGGAAGGCAAATAAATATAAACACAAATTATAAATGTGTAACTCCACAGTCCTTAGGCAAGTAAAGCCCAGTATTACGAAGTGGCTGAGTTTACATGAACAGGTTATAAATGCCCAAGGTGTAAATCGTGACGGTTGACTCAACTGAAGACTTGCCCAAAGTTTTTTAAGTGCGTCATCCCCTGTCCAAGCCAGGCTGCGGGCCAGTAATTCCGTGGTAAAATTGCAGCTTTGTAACCAGACGTGGCATAGAGCAGCCACAGGGCCCCATCACTACGGTGGTGCATGATAGGGCTTTACTTGACTTAGATTATTAAATTACAAGGAAGGAAGAAATCTACACCATAGGCCAAACATCTCCTTCCCTCAGATCAGTAGCTCTTCTCTGGATCTCTGCCATGGAAGATAACATACTGACCTGATCATGACTTCCATGTGCATCTTCTTACCCCTATGTAAAATGGAAAAAAGCCACCATTTAAGTAAGAAGGAGACCCACATACACCTGGACTTAATGCAACCAAAATGAACTGAGAATGAAAATCTTGTCTCTGAACACTGCTGGGCCTTAGGATTTAAAGAATTCAGATAGATGTTTTGTTTCTTCAGTGTCTTCACCATTAAAGATGCTGCTTGACTGAAAAGGGAAACCATCTTTGATTTCATTTGTATGAAATGACTGCCCTGTACATAAATATCAGTTGCTGATGTCCGTTTTTCATCCAACCTACTTGGGTAATGACCTTAGTTTTCATTTACTGTTGCAGGTTCCTACCAGCCAAAAGAAGGAAGGTGTTTATGATGTGCCAAAAAGTCAACCTGTAAGTGTAAGTATCTTTCCTATTTATATCCAGTAAAGAAGGTGTCTGTCTTAGCTTCTGTGACTTTCATTATTGTATGTAAGTTTTGGTACATTCCTTGTGATGTGAATTGTATCAGCTACATGTTATGGGTTGGTTGGGTTAGTTCAGAGTAACCAGGATTATAATGTCACTTGCATCCATCTCATTCATTGCTTAAACCTCCTTTCTGCCTTTTCCAACTCATTCTTTTGAAAGCCACCCTTTATAAATGTGTAATCTATGGGTAAGAGTCAACGGTGAGCCTTCTACATGATAATGCATGAATTATTGCTGCCTGGTTAGGAGAGTTCCTCTATTACCCAGCACTGTACAAGGCTTATCGCTCTGAGTGAGCGCAGGCTGCGTTTTCTCCCCTCTGTGTTCCACTTCCTATGTGGTGCTCCTCACAGCTTGGTTTAGCAGGACAGCAAGGGAGGAAAGGTCTGAATGGAGTGGAGGGCGAGAGAAGTAGCCTTAGGAAAAGGTATGTCAGAACATTATCTGTGACCTCTACAGTGATTTTCTGTGGCTAGCACGTCTATACCTCTGTCAGCATGTTAGGGCTGAGCTGGCCACTGGACAAATGAAGATGCTGTTCGTTAATTGCTCTGCCTTCTTACAGAGGAAGAGAAAGGGAGTAAGGGAGAGAGGCTTATGGATTGGAAAAGAAAAATAAAACAGCTTTAATGAAAATAATAACAATAAATATGTTATATATATATATATAATATGTTATAACAATAAATAGATATGTTATATGTACACAAAACCAATATAGAATTCAGGTTCCCTGATGGCAGTTATGTCTCCATCACCACCGATGCTGTGGAGCAAGTGCTGGGGAAGTCCCAGACTGGATTCAGTGGCAGACAGGAATCAGATATAGGAATGTACAGGTTAAGATTGAAGGTAGAAAGAACAGAGTCCTCCTCAGACATCAGTTATTGAAGAAGAGGTTTAACCTTTGTGATACATCAGTTTTATATTGAATATAACATGAATGGAATGAAATATCTTGTTGGTCAGTTTAGAGTCACTTGTCCTGTCTGCTTCTCCCCACAGATGTGATTTACAGCACCCTGATGTGGTACTTAAGGTTTAGTAGTGACTTTGGTTTTTATAGGAATAAGTATAATACCTTTTCTGTATATTAATCCTTAGTAATAATTGTAAACATCGAGCTTTATCACTAGAAGCAGACACTGCAAAAACCATCTGTTAGCTTCAGAAAGCGCAGTTACTTAGAGACTGAGCTGAAAAGTAAAATAGTACACAACAGAATTAGTTGTGTTCTAACTCAAACTAGGACAACCTCTCAGAAGACTTCCTGCTGAATACAGTGTGCTGATAGGTAAAAACTTCATAAGGAGCTTTAAATCAAATGTTACCAGAAAATGAGAGTTTGCATTAGAATTACTTTGCCATCATTTGGAATTAAGAACCAAGCAACCAAGTTACATCAAAAATCCAACCTAACATACCCCATAGAAAAGCAGGGTTTTTTTTCCAGTAAAACCAACTTCTGTGATAGCCTTAGTAAGAGCTGTAGAGCTGTAGGGCAGAGAAACGTGCAGTTGTCCTTGAAACAGCTGTGGGAAACTCTGAAAGGAGCTACATCAAGACCAAGTGTGCAAGAAGACCTCGCTAAACAAATTCCTGAGTGGCAGAACTTTTTCCTCTTATGTACTGCCTCGCTTTCCTGGTTGTTGTGAGCTGTGATCAGCACAAGATTTCCTCCCAGTATTGCTACTTATTATTCCTGAGGCTAAGGGTCAATATAGACTGTCAACTTCATTATTTGTGTCCTGTGTTTTGCATGGACAAGTAGGCTATTAAAAACTAAGGGTAATATGCTATTGTATCCAAATGGCACCATTCCTTTTCTGGGCATTAGCATTTTGAAGAGGTGAAGCGTTTCTCCCAGAATGTATAAGGAATGGTAACAAGTGGTTGAGAGGAGAAGCGGAGTGACAGATGCCCTAGCAACACGGCGTGCATTTGCTGAAGGGCGGGTTGCGCTGTTTAATACAAATTTGTGCTGTAAATGCCTTGAGAAATTGTTCAATTGCATTGGTTGCACAGAATATTAGTGTTTCTGAGGATTTGTATGAGAATGAAGAAAAACAGTGGAAAAGGTGGGGAATTTCAGTCTACTATAAGCATGGGAAAAATGTCTGTATTTAAGAGAGAGGAAGAGAGACTCCTTTCACATGAGGTTGGGCTGAGCACGGAGACCGAGATGCCAAATAAAAATATAAATGCTGGGGAGGGGCTGGATGGGGGCCTGAATTGTGACACTTCTGTGGTTTGCACAAGCAAACAAAACTCACCATAAATATTTCATGATAAGACACTAGGAGGAGGGAGGCATCATCTTGTTGCCTGGGAAAATCTAGTTAAATAAGTCACGTTGCATAACTAATTAAGGTGTTTGTGGGCACGGGGGAGCTGTAGATTTTTCACTCATTTCTCCTCTAGTTCAGTGTTACAATTTTTCCACCGTATGTTTTCTGTGACTTTTTACATTCTTCAGCAAGGTTTCAAATTTACTCTGGGTATACTGTGTAATTTAGGTCATTGCAGTGTGACTGGGTGCAATTGTATCTGCAGACACTTTGGAATTAGACTGCCCTGGTAAAGAACCTCACTGAGATACAGGGCATATGGAACCTGCTCTGTAATCATCAAATACATTTACTCTGTCATCTTCATGAAGCTGGTTGCAGACTTAGGTGGGTTGTTTTTGTTTTTTTCTATTTCATGGTTAAATTTAAAGCAATTAGAGCTTTTTCTCCAAAAAAAGTTATGTACTTGTGATGAAAAAGAGAAGAAATAGATAGCTGAGATTTTCTTTCACCTTTTTATATTAGTATGTATTAAAAGGAAAAAAAAAAAGCAGCCATGGCTCTTAAAATTAGCAATTTAATATTCCACTGCCCATCTGATTTATTGCTCACCCTTCCACGTGTGAGACTCTCTGTCATTGAGACACTTGCCATAATTTTTTTTTCAATTTATAGCTGTCATTATTATATAAACCTCTAAAATTCAATCTGAGGGCAAATAATCTAACTCATCTACCTGGTTTAAACACGTAAGGACATTTTCTTTATTGGGAGATCTTGCTTTCAGTAGTTTCATAATGGATGAATAAAGTGAGAAACATTTTGTAGCTCCTAATAGGTTTCAGGCACCATGAATTCTCTTTCCTGACAATAAATGCAACACTTAATAAAAATGCAGCAAGTTTTGCTTGAGTTCAGACTGAATTGCCCATGTTCCCTGGACATTTTCCATCTTGGGATGGTTTTCCTCTGGTGTGTTCCCAGGCACGTTGTCTCTAGTCTCTGCACATAAAGAGAGATACTGAAGTAGCCATCCAGGTGCTAACTCTCGGTAGCCGGTGGAGAGAAATAACTACTGCCGTGGGAAATTCCTTCTGTCTGCCTGAGGTGTCCCCCTCAGGTGGAAATAAATGTAGGTCTGGACATCCTTCCTCCGTGGCTTCTGAGGGACTTTAAATAACTGGCAGGTATGAGAACTTCTAAATAGTTAGGCTTAGGTGAGGTGAGATCTACCACAGTGTAAAAACTAAAAGCCAGAATCCCTTTTCCAAAGGCTGCTTTGAAACTGGGAAGTGTAATTCTTACTGATTTCCAATAAGATACGGCTTCCTAAGAAACCAGAACTGTTTGGGCAAATATTTCTCTGTGTGTATGGGATCTCATTGTGGCTGGAGGGATGAAGCATCTTCCTGGTAGTTCCGTGAAGCCGAAATATTCAGCATCGTCTATGCATTGAGGTAGCTGATGTACTTCTACAATGCTGTGCCCTTTTGTGAGGCCATTTGTCAGAAGGTGTCAAAGTACTTTACAGTGTGTTTCCTCATGATCTCGGGTATCAAGTAATGTAAATATGATGCAAATGAGACAGAAAAGAATGAGTCTTGGATCTCGGAATTTGAACGTACCCACTGAACTCAATTATGCATGGTGGCTGATTGCCAGGTCGCTTCTCTGACATTGGGATGAAAGCATTGCTTACTCAAAATAGTTTTTGTATTTCCCCGTCTCCTTGCTGCATCCCTCCCGAGCAAATTCTACTCTCCTGTAGATTTCCTCTGCCAAGTGTGCAGCTCAGCTCCAAAGACACCCTTTTTGTGGTACCCAGTTTCCTCCTCTTATCTTTCTCTTCCTCTGTATCAACTCACACTTTTAGTATTCGTTCCTGTTTTATCTCTGCTCCTTCCTTAGACCAGCTCTCCTATTGTCCGTTCACTGAGAGTAAACATCAAGTCAGACAAAGAAGGCAAAGCTTACCCCAGAGAGCTTGTGTTAAGTGGTACGCGCTCCACTTAGAAACTGTAGTTCTGTATGTGAAATTAACTGTTCTAAAAAAGTGAAACGTTTAATGAGCTCTTTTTGTCATAATTTCCGATCGTCTCCCCGTTATACATCCACATCAAGTTCTACCTGTCATGGTGTTTTTAGTAATAAGAGTCAGGCTGTAAATACCCTTCATGGAGACTGTCAGTCATGTCACAATAAAACCTACTCTTCTCATTAAAATGTCTGAACTACCTGCTTACAATTTTATGAAGGCTTTCAAACAACTCATCTTACTGCGGTATAAAGATTCAAGGCATTATAGCTGATGCCTTACAATGCAGGCAGTTGTTTGGCTACTTCCAACTGCCTGGAAAATGTTAAACTGGGGTGGAATGGACCAGGAGTAATTTGGCTGCCCTATGGGCAAGGCATAGGAGGAGCAGATGAAGCTGGGCTGGACCTGAGCATGTTCAGGTTTAGAAGGGCTGCCTGAACTTCTGCCCGAACTAGGAAGCAGCATTAGGAAAGCTCAGTTTTCATTCTAGTTGAGTGCATGGTGCCATTTGCAGGTCTGCTTTGTTCAAGTCTTACATCAGAGGAAGTGTGCCTGGGGTCATCTGGAAGGCGTGGACAGCCCTAGGCTCCATCGTCTCATGCAGAATGTCAGTCCCTGGAGAAACAGCATACCCAATTGTCTGGGAATAAAGTAATTAAAGAGGAGCTTTTCAGGTAACTCTCACCATCCTCTACAATGTGGGTTCTTTTTATGACGCTTGATCTGCAGAAGAGCCCTGTAACTCTGGCTTTTGCCAAAGTTTGCATCAGTGGCTTTACAGAACCAACTTGCAGACTGGTGACATTGACTTCTGCCTCCATAATCGGGCTTTTAGAGTCAAATTTTCAAACATAAGAACACAGACCCAATCTCTGACCATCTGTGCTGGCAAAGATCTCCCTTTTTATTTACACTTATCAGAAGAGACACCAGAGTTCAAATGCCCTGGCTTGGTTACGCTTCATTTAACCCCATTTTAAATGAGGTTTAATATCGTGGTGTGGGACATGCTTTGTTAACAGGCACAGCTTCTTGTCCCTAAGGTCGAAAGTGTATTGGTTTGTTACAGTAATGTCTTGTGGCCTGAGTTTCTTTGGTGTCGTGTTTTAACAGGCACAGCTACTTGTCCCAAAGTTTGAAAATATATTCGTTTGTTACGATAATGTCCTGTGGCCTGAGTTTCTTTGATGTTTTGATGGGTCTTTGCTATATTTTTTTAGACAGAAGTGAATATACATACTGATATCTGTAGTGCAGATCTTGCATTAACTGTTCTGAGATGATTTCGTGCAGTGCTGGAAACACCTCTGCTCCTTGTGCTCCTCCTCTCAGCTTGCCTTTTGATTTAATACCAGTATTAACTCTGATACTACTGCTGGCTTATAATGGAAACGTTTAGCACCATGCCAAAGATAACAGCTGAGCCCCGAAGGTGAGATGTTGTCACATACAGGTCTTCAGTAGCGAGACTTGTTCTGTGGCAGGAGGCCCCTATTAACATCAGCCATTTGTTTCCATCTGCTCTGCGGGTAACGTCGCCTCTGTGACCTGTGTCACCTGCCCTGTGCTACCCTCTGGGCAATCACGGCAGATGTTGCTCTGTGATCTGCAGCGATGTCGCTCACGTCGCGCCGTCATGTCTCAAGCTACTTGTGTCCGGGTTGGTTGGGTTTTTTTCCTGCCTTTGGAGTTAGAGAGGAACTGCTGGCATTGCCGTCAGGTCTGGCTGATGCAGGAGGGGCAGATCCCGTGGTGCTGTGGGGCAGGTTTGGTATGTCGGGCAGGGAGCTGACACATCTGTTTTGTTGGGACTTTGTGTTAGGTATGCGTGTTACTAATCAAGGTCTGCCATTATCTGCGGTTTAATTACTCTTGCGTTGTAAAAGGGCACTGAGGTTTGTCAAGGTGATTTTTCCTTTCTTTTAGCAAGACCCATGGGTCTCATCTGCTGCTGTTTCATACTTTCTGCTTCTGTTTTATACCTGTGCAAAATGCAAATAAAAACTCTGAATTACAACCTTTTGCCCTCGCTCAGCGCTAGCATAAAGAGCTATGCAGCTGATAGTTTGGAGTAGATACACAGCAAAAGACACTTAAACACCTGAATTTTCACTAACGTGCTGCGTTCAGCTTCAGCTGCGGTGAGAGATTGGGTCTGAGACTTTGCTCAAACCCTTTTCCAAGAAGAGAAACTAGTCACCATCAGGGACATTTCACAGGGATCACAACCATCAACTCGTGGCTGCTGCTCTTGGTGGGATTTTCATTGCTTGATCCAGTGCTGCGATAACTAAATCCGTCTTTGCCCTTTTTTTTGTTTGACTTTGACTTTTTTCCTTTTTTTTTTTTCTAAGCTGTTTATTTTCTGGAGATAATTTGTGGTTTATTCCTTAATAAAAATTCTAATGGCGCTGGAAGCGGAAAGCAGGTCCTCCTCCCTAGTCTTCCCAGATTATGGCATCTGTAACATAAAGTGATAGAGTTTCTGCATGTGTATTGTATACGTGGCTTTGTAGGGTTTAGCCCCTGAGGAAAAATTTGGAGTACTTCAACTGGATCTTGAAAAATTGTTCTTGCAATGCCAGATAAAGCAAGACCATTCAAAAAGCTATTAACCTAAATTCAGAGTCTGACTTCCAACAATCTGAAGGGTTAAATATTAGAATTAAATGCTCTATGCATTAACAGTGGATTAAGATTATCAATCTGGATCTGGATCATTTCTGAACATTGAAAATATGCCCATGTAAACTTCTAGTTTCTGTCTATCTATAAGTTTATATCTAGCATGGTAAATAGTGGGTTTCTTTTCACACATGACAGTAAAATGTCTTGATTTAATTGTTCCTTTATGACATATTGATATTGTGGGCCACATCTTGAGCCCTTTTTAATCCATAGGAGTTGTCCTTCTAGCAGGCTTTCCATTCCTGCCTTGGTAATACCATTCCCTGAACGTGATCCTAAACCCTGCACCTCTAGCAGAATGATTACGTGCTATCAAAAGATTGAATTTACTTTCCTTCCTAGTACAATCTTTTAGGATTCTGGGACATAGTCCCATAGTATGGGAGAAGTTTTAATCCAGCAGCACTAGCATGAGTCATTTGTTTTTTAATCCTTCTCTCACTGTTTGTGCTGTACAAACAGCAAGAAACAAGGAAGCTGCCAAAAGCTGCAAGTTTGGCCCTGCTGCTGTGGTTACCTTGTCGGGTGTAGGTGGTGTGGGTGTTAGCGTGGCAGGTCAGATTTGTGCTTTTAATACAGAACTCAGGCAATATAAATAAGTCATAAACATTTCAGTGACCTCTTACAGTTTTGCAGCCCGATAGGTCGCGTGTCTAATACCTTCATGTGTATTCGTGGTCCTGAGTTTGCTCAGATTCCTGTCTTTTCTGGGGTGATATTCTGTCCCTTTTGATATTCTCCAAAGTGGAGAAAAAAAAGAGTGTAGCTGAACCATACGTGTAGCTTATTGGTTGTGGGCTACAGTTCTGTTACGTATAGTGAATTTTTGTCTTTTATACAATATGACTGATGCAGATTTTATCTCATGGCTGCTGAGATATTAAGTTGACAGCTGCACATTGCATTGATTCACCGCATTTTGATTTGCTCGGAGCCCTGCAGCTCCTAGTAATTTACTAAAACATTTATTTACACAGAATCTGCTTTCTGAGTAGTGAAGTGTGTAGCTTTACCTAGTCTGTGTCACGGATGCACAATTTGGTGTTTATTTCTAAATTAAAGGGAGTACGGTTCTGAGGAAAGGGCGGTCTGCATTTTGCATGAGTTTGGGGAGAAGCTGTTGTAAATTTTTTCAGATTCATTCAGCGCTGTCCTATGTTATTAAGCACAGAAGTACACAAGTCCTGGCTTTTTTTGCCCTGCTGAAACTCAGGAGATTTCAAGGTTTGGAAAATACTATGATGATACAGTATTCAATACTGAAGGTAGAAATCACTGATTTCTCAAGCTTGGTTATAGCTCCAATCTCCTGTTGTTTTGAAAAGCATTAGGTAGATATAACTGTGCTTTGCAAGTATTTTAAAGCAGTAAATTTGTGATTATTTCAGATTCCCTTTCATTGTTAAGTTATTCCTTGCAAGCAGCCAAAGCTGTCTCTGCTGTCATGGTCTAGAAGCGGAGTTTTGTTCCCACATGGAAGTTTGGGTTGACATCATCACTTGTCTCTCCAATCTGCAGTTAAAGAAAGCCATCACATGTCACCATGGCTGGCTGCCTTGGGCCACCCAGGCAGTGCCGTAGTCTCCTGCTATTAAAGAGATCATCTGGCCCCATCTGAGCTCTCACTGGGTACTGTGCCTCTGTCCTCATTCCCCTTTTCCCCCAGGAAGAACTGGTGGAGCTATGCACTGGGAACAAAAGGTGCATTATTTCCAGGAATAGATCTTTAGGGCAGAAATGCTGCTGGTGCCAGTGAATGTGTCTGGCAATAACTCTGGATCGAATCCTGGCCAAGGTTGACCCTGACATTGAACCAGCCAGCAACTTGTCATTAGTCCCTGATTTCCTGCTCAGACAGCCTTCCTCGTGCTGAAATTAAATTTGGTGCAGGCTGGCTTTTTCCACTGTATCAGCTGAAATGTTTTGCTCTTCCTCTTTGCTTTCAGTTTTCTGCTGAATGGAAAAATATGTTTCATTTTAATATCTTTGCGTTGCGTCAGCTGCATGCAATAAATTGCATGTATTTGTAAAGATACCTAAACCTAAAGCCAGGCTTGTGTTTCTAGAAGGCAGATGTCAGGGCCTGTTAGACCGTAGTAAATGTAAATTACAACAGCTTTTGTAGCATGTGTCAACGTTTTGAAAGCCTCAGTGTTTAGTTTAACAGCATAGTGATATTTCTGGACTTGTAAATCCATGTGATGTGGCTGGTGCATACCATGGTGTATACCATGCTCTCCAAACCTACTGCATGGAGTTTCGAGAAGATTCCGAGGAGGTGACCATGTGACTGGGACCTTTGCACCAGCATCCTCTGTGCTCTGGGAAATTTTGTTATCTTGGATGTTGTGTTGCCTGGAAGCAACATAGATCTGGCTCTAAGCTAGAGTCACTCTTTTGTACTCTTGACGAGTAAGAGTCAGAGAAAAGTGGTAACTGACGCATTTTAAACACCATTTCCCATAAGAGTAAATACCTAAAGTAGATAGGAAATTCAGAGTTAAGTTCCCTTCAAATAAAGAGAAGGTAAACAAATGAGTAAGTGCATGTTTTGATCATATGAAGAGATCCTTAAAGAAAGCTGTCGAGCAACAGTGAAGCAATTCACTCAGACCCTCCTTGATAATCTGTTCTGCAAATTATCCTTAACTGTCCCACCTCTTCAGCTGCACAGGGATGACTAATAGCATTTTTAACCTGCACATCCAGTGCTTTCCAGTGAACGTGCAAAGGAAGCTGGGCAATGGGTGAATGTGATCAAGCTCAAGTCTACCCTGTAGCTGGGTATGCCATAACCAAAGCCAGTACTTGGGTTTATTGCTTCAAATCAAAATACAGAGAATAAGAATTCCCTGAAGAAGAGCGCTCCTCTGTTTCCGTTTAAGGCTCAGGGCAAGCCCCACACAACAGGATTCCTATCAGCACTCTCTCCTCTTTCCCCTTCCTTCCCAAGGGAGGATACAAAGGGGAATGAGGAAGAAAGTGCCTCACATGGAATTGGAAGTTAAGACTATGAACAAGATTTAATAAGTAACAGAGATAAACAGGGAAAAGGAATATGAAGGGCAGAGGGATATCCAAGCATATACAAAACCAGCTCTGGGATGGGGATGGATTGTGCAGAGCAGGTGAAGCCAGGCCCGGCTGCGCTGAGGTGCCATCCCAGCAGTAGCACAGCCCGAGGGAGAAAGAGAAGAGGGTGAAACCCAAGCTTCCTTCCTTTTTATAGAGTGTGGCAGGGAAAGGGAGAGAATACCAGCTGCCCTCTGACCCCTCAGGGTCCTACAGTTACCAGCTGTTCATCCCCCCTCAATTTGTTAACTCTTAAACCACAACATCCTCACAAGAGTTGTCCTCTTAAACTTGAAAAGAGAGACTTTCAACAGGAGAGTTCCCATATCCCACAGGATTTTGAGCACGGGATTAGAACCCTGTGTGAGTGCCGGATGCCCAAGGAGGTGTATTTTGGATAAAAAAACCGCTCAGTGTAGTTTTATGGCAGCCCACGTTGCTGATGTGACCTGTACTCGTGAGGAATCATCCTGGATGTTCATGGCAGCCTTACAACTGAGAAGTTGGGCTCAGCTATACCTGTGTAGATCTGAGTTGATGGTAACCTCAGGTGGCTGCTTTTACCTCTGTAACTGGGAAAGGTGACAGCGTTAGAAGATCTTTAGGATCTGTAGAAGGCTGACGATCGCAAAGGCATTGACAATTTTCTCTTCACACGCATATTCTTCAGTGTATTCTCTTTAATTAGGAAGTAACTGAGCAATTCTTTGCTATCCTGCTACTTTATTAATCCAACAGTAGTTTTACAGGAAAACAATATGTCTGCTGGCTGTTTTCAGTGTGTCTCGACCTACTCGATGTGGTTTGACTGATGATCAGTTTAGTCACGATTCTGACATGCTCCTTCATTATAGTTCTAATTGTTTTTTAGAATGAATTGTAGTTAATTAGCAAGCTGCTTGCAGCTCATGGAGCTCATCGTAATATCATCACGTTGCATAAGGTTGTGCAAATAATGGAAGCTTTGCTTCACTAAAATAATGACTCAAAGCATCAGAAAAAATATTTGACATAGTCAAAATATTTACATTTTCAACAAAAATCTTTAATTTGACTTACTGTTTGACTTGTCATTCCAGTGTAAAATCCATGTTAGGAAAAGGGAACTGGAAATACAGAGAGAGACAGCGCGATTGGATGATCCCTCTTTTTGTCTGCTGGGCCGAGGGTACGGCACTTACCCTGAATGCAGGAAACCCAAGTTTAATTCCCTCTGCTGACTTAAAAGATTTGAATAGCTAATATCCAGCTCAAAGATTAATTACTAATTGCTGGTTATTTGCTATATTTAGTATCCTTCGTACTCTTTTTTACTCACTGAGCTCTGTATCAGAGTACAAGTTAATTACTGTGGGGTTTTTTCATGCTTTGTAAGCACCACTTTTGCCTCATTCTTTGAGATTTCAGAAGCACATTTTGTAAGAGGCTACTTTTATCATCTTGATTGCAAAGTATAACAAAATTAAGCGATTTTCCCATGCTGCAAGTCAGTGTAGATCTCTTGCCTTTGATAAAAGCAGATTGAGTAACAGAAGTTGAATATTCTGGATTGTTACGTCTATAGGAGTGCAAGGGGGTCATTCAGACTGGAGAAGAGAAGGCTCCAAGGAGACCTTCTTGTGGCCTTCCAGGATCTGAAGGGGGCCTACAAGAAATCTGGAGAGGGACTTTTGAGGATGTCGGGTAGTGATAGGACAAGAGGGAATGGATCCAAACTAGAGGAGGGGAGATTTAGATTGGACGTTAGGAAGAAGTTCTTCCCCATGAGAGTGGTGAGACACTGGAACAGGTTGCCCAGAGAGGTGGTGGAAGCCCCATCCCTGGAAGTTTTTAAGGCCAGGCTGGATGGGGCTCTGAGCAACCTGCTCTAGTGGGAGGTGTCCCTGCCCATGGCAGAGGGGTTGGAACTAGATGATCTTCAAGATCCCTTCCAACCCTGATGATTCTGTAAATAAGGTGCTTCACACTCCTGTGAGAGCAAGAGGCCTATCTTAGATTTCCCTTAAAATCTGGACATTCACTTTGCTTAGAAAAGATGTTTTTCAGAGTACTTGGCAATGAGAGGGAATACTGTCATTGAGGTGGATTGTTACTGGTTCAGGTTTATGAAAGCTGCAGTTTCCTTACCTCTTAGCTTTGCTTCTATACTCTTGATTTTTCTCCAGCTCTTGAATAGTTTGGTTTGCTTTAGTGAATAGTGACTAAAGTATCACAAGGAGTTTCATTACTGGCTGGAGTGGTTTAAAAAGCTCGCTGCTGCGGCTGCTTTAAGAAGCCAGATTTACATATTTCATGTTTAAAAGATTTACAATATGTCTCACGTGGCTGTATAGAAAGATGGAGCTTTCATTATAGGTTTAATGTCGCCGCGATACAAGGATTGATACTCTTTGCTCCGCCTTGGTCTGCGCGGCTGGTTGCAAGTGCCTGGCGTGTTCCTGGTTGACTAAGCTATAAGGGCGTTTTCATATTCAAGGAGGTGCATTTTTGAATAATTAAAGCAAGCTTTTGCACCACTCTATGAAGAGATCCACAGGCAGCAATCCTGGAGAAAGATCAAGGACCTGGAGGATCTTTCCAGACTTATGGTTATTTTCTGTCATGCACTGGGGAAGGAGGGAGAGGATTGTTGACTTTACCTGTGAAGGTTAAGCGGTTTGTATCAAAAAGCTGAAGCAGAGAAAGGCTCGAAGGGCCAAATTCTGCTCTCGGTAGCTGCATTGCAGCCCTCAGCACAGTTGCCATTGCAGGCTGTTCCATGCTTTAATAGACAGATATTTCACCCTTAGGAAGTGTCTCCTCACCAGCGTGTGATGCAGAACGTGAGCTAATGGAAGGTGCAGCTCAAGTGCTACATGGTAATTGGGCACTTGGGGATGTGCCGTGACATGTCGGGCAAATGTTTTTTGCGAGGTCCCGCCATAGTCCAGGTGGGAATTTCTAATGGTCCGTTGAACGCCATGCACATGTTTCCTCTGTGCTGAGACATGGTTATTTCTCAGCTGGTTTCACGGAGTGGTTGCAGTGGGAAGGGGGCAAGATCCGCTTCAGAACGATGCGAGCTGCAGCCCTGGAAGCTGGAGAATAACGGGGGGGGAGGTATACAAGGAAGCTGTCGGAACCAAAAGGGATGAACTACTGGCCAAAACTGGGCCCTCCTGAAGATACAAACCCTTCTGGCTTCATATTAAGAATATTTTCAAAGTCCGTGGAGTTCCTGACACAGCTTTTTTACGTTTTCCTTACCTGGGACTGGGGGAACGCGTTACCAACTCCAAGAAGGAGTAGTACAGTGTACGGTGTCCTTCCCTGATTGTGCACGATGGCATTTTCTTCCTTTAGCTTTGCTTTTTACAAGCCTTCTGTGATGAGATGAAGGGGAGGAAAAAGCATTCCAGTCTGTTTCTTAGAATTTTGAACTTTTTAAAATAGCATGGAATTACTGGCTGGTTACTTGTATGAAGCTTTGCAGTCATCTAAGATTTGATTTTCAATAACTTGCTGTTATGTTTGATTCTTAAGAAATAAAATTGTCAACACTGCAGTAAATGTTAGCTGAAATTTAGCATTCTGAGGACAGTGAAGTGATAATTTGTGTTACATATCTGTATCCTGCATACATATTTATGCATGTGTTGGCAGAACACTCCTACGTATATTTACACACAGAAAAACTATGGATTTAAATCTAACTTGACTTATGTAAGTAATTTTTTTAATTACTATGGAAAGAAAATATTCATCTTAAATATGTTTACATTGATGTTATAATTCTAGTTTAGAGGAAGCTGTGTTTTTCTGCAAATACTTCCTTTCAGAGCTTTCGCTGTCCAAAACCTCTCCCTCTTTTTTTTTTTTTTCCACCCTGAGGATGTTGAGTCCTTTCTTTCACCAGGTCCATAACGTAAGCAGGATCAGAGCTCACTGGGTATACTTATTGATAAATTGATAAATAACTGGGAAAAATAGTTATGATGAAAGTGGTAAAATTGCCTTATACCCCAGAAGACAAGATTTACCACACATGAAGTGTATGTTTGCCCCACATCCCAGCAACATTCAAACTCACTGTTTTAGCTGCGTGATTTTATCTCTGCGCTCACTGCAAGATGGAAAGGGTTTTCATTTCAATACTGAAGTCAATAATTATGGAGGTTATCATTTTCATGCTCAGAAATACGTGTCATTTTCATAAATCATTCATTTCATTTCATAAATCATGCTTTGCAGCTGGAGAATGGAAACTTATTGCTGGACATTGATGAAAATCTTGTTTCAGTCACTCAGGTAAGGTTGTGACACTAAAAATGTTTTAAGGAAATATAGATGAAACCATCTATAGGGTAGTGCAATTGGAAAATGTTCGGTGTGGGATTAAGCTCACTGGAATGTAGCTAATATCAGATGTGAATAATTTAAAACCATGTTATGTGTGAAATCAGTTCTGTAGCGACAGTGAAATCACAAAAATAAAAGACGGCTCTTTGGTGTCCAGAATCTCATATGCTGCAAGTAGATAAACTACATCTGTGTCAGAGAAGGTGCCTTCATTTATTCAGCCTGAGAATTGGAGTGTAGAAAAAAGCTGGGTACAGAATCCAGATCTGAACCAGCTGGGACTTTAAAATCCCACCTCCAAGCGTTGCTGTCTATAACTGTGTCTAGTAAGTAAATGAGGAAGTTGTGTACCCACTAAATTTCTGTTTACGTTCTCTGACAGAGTTTTGTAACTGCTGTTGCATAGAAGGTTGCTATTCTGTAAGAAGTAATTCCCCTGTAAATATATTCCTTTTTCTTGGGGAATATTGTGGATGAGTGCTTATGACAACAAATAGTGAAGTCATCTTTCCTGTCACTCTCTCCAGCTGCCTGTTTAGAAATCCATCTGCAGTGTCTTTCTTAAGAGCTTTAACAGAATTATATCTGTGAAGAGTTACCAAAGATC
The DNA here is from genome assembly GCA_013396935.1 of Baryphthengus martii. Lineage (NCBI taxonomy): Eukaryota > Metazoa > Chordata > Aves > Coraciiformes > Momotidae > Baryphthengus > Baryphthengus martii. The sequence goes on along the minus strand of VWZK01018796.1, from coordinate 139,069 downwards.
CATCACCTTGAAACGTTCTGAAAAGTATTATTATTGCCATTTTACAGGAGTATTGAGGCATAGAGATCTGAGTTGCCACCTTTCAAACAGATACCATATAATCCTGAGTTCAAAAGTCTACTCACTATCAATTTGCAGTCCGGATATGAAACATAGTATTTTTTCCCACAAAAAAAAAAAAATAAAATATCATTTTACAGACACTTCCTCTTAGTCTGTGTGGCAATGTTTGCCCTGCCCTGTTACATCTCCTCGGGCTTGCTCTTCTGCTTCCTCACTTGGGATGGAAGCACTCGGGAAGCCTTCTCTCATGCCCTTCTTGAAAGGACACACACTATTTCTTAGCAAGCCAGAGAGGAGAAAACAGGGAAAAGCTCACCAGGGATGTAGGAAAAGGGCAGATTTAAAGGTGACACTGAACAAGCAATTGGGAGAGATGAAAAGAAAGTGGCTCTTCCAGTGATTTGATGTCACCTGGTATCTGTTGAGTCAGTAGTGCCCACAGAAGGCTTGGAGTGGTTTCCAAGGAAGTGTTGCTGTTGCTCAGAAAAGCTGGAATAATGACATTTTAACAATGCTTGCCTAGTGCGCACGTACACACTGCACAAGTGATTTATGGGCTTTTTTTCTTGCAGAAGCTACTTCTAGGAGTATTTTGGTGATATACACTAGAATCAGAGTACCCCAAAGAAAATGTGGATGTTGTTCTTTTTTTCCTTCTTCCATTTCCACACAGATACTTAGAGGGATATATAAGGCCATAAGAAGAAAATATATTGTCATAGCGCTAAAGCAATGTGATCTATTTGGTATAAGACATGATGCGAGGAAATGTAAAATAATTCATCCCTAGGTACATCATTAGACGTAAAGCTGAGGATCATCCAAGCTGCTAGACAAATTTCAGGTCTGAGTGATTGTAGCTTTGCTTTTGTATATGGAAGTAGAGATTGGATTGCAAAAAACGTATAAACATTTGAAATTACTGTATTTTGAATGATAGTCTTATTTCTTAAAGGATCATTTATGGCTGAAGGTTGAGGGTGGGGGAAAAAAAACCTTAGGGTGGTCTTGTTGCTTTGGCGGGTTGTAAAGACTGCCCAGCCAGTGTGGTTAATGTCCAGAGCACTAAGTGGCTGCCTTTGCAGGTCAAGACTCAACTGAATTTCAAACCTCTATATGTGATACAAGGCTGCAAGTTCTATGTGCCTAAGCTGGGGAGGAGATTCAGTGAACTGAATTAAGATTTGCATTAAATCTCATTCATAAGGAGAATTGTGGCTTCCCACGTGTGGGTGTGATTGAGTATAGTACAGGGAAGAAGGAAAGCCTGTAAGCAGAAGAGAGGTAGTGGAGAAGGCATGGTTCCTGAGTTCCCATCAAAGCTTTGCAGAAGAGCCACCCTGATAAGGGTGGTAGATAGGTTCTAGGTTTCTTGCAGAGCTATGAGGGATCCAGGCTTTACCATCTCTGGACTCCAGCTGAAGTGAGTTGCAGATGCAGGTGGGTGGAAGAGAGTAATTTTACTGCAGAACATGTGAAGGAGCTTTGATTATACAGCCACTCAAGGTGCTCCTTATTATGAAAGTGCTTTTTGTCTTCTGGTCCAGTTGAGTGAAACCTGTATGGGTGACCTATTTTGAGATCAAACTGAAGGACGCCCTGAGAAAACGTTTCTAGCATGAGTTAAATGTAGAGCTATGAACTTACTATAACCCAGTTGTGCATCCTCCTTCAAGTCCACTTATCCAGGTCACACCTGTCCCTTGGGCAAGGGGATATCAGGCAGCACTTTAAAAGCCCTTCCCTTCTGTATTCTTCTGTCGCTCCCACAGTCTGCTGCCGTGTTTAAGACCTTGAAATGCGGGTTTAGAAAAGGAGCCAGGGAAAAGGACTGGCCATAAATCATACTTAGTGCTCACTGATGATGTTCAGTAATGAATCCAGTCCCATTCTGGATATTTTTTTCACACTTTTTTTTTTATGGTGGAGAATCCCCTACAGAATCATTTTATAGGGTCAGCTACTGGCTATTAGGGTCCATCAGCAATATCAAAATCCCGCAGCTTGAAACTTGTGTGCTTCCTCCATAGGAGACTTGACATTTGAAGCCTGTGTGGGTTTTGGGGGGATTTATATTGCTAGTCGTTACTCGTTAACTTTACGAGCTGTAACTAGTTAGCTCACAGTTTCTTCTCCTCAAAGATAAATGGAGGTATGTTTGTTTTTTCTCTTTACAGGCTGTTACCCAACTAGAGCTTTTTGGGGACATGTCCACTCCTCCTGATGTAACCTCTCCCCCAGTGAGTACCAAGGGAAACTGAACTGTGCCTTTTTCTACATGCTATTTTCAGCACATTTATTGAGCCCATTTACAATTCAGGTCATCAGCCGTGCCAGTAGGGAGGATTTCAAAGTCGTTTTTATGTTGCAAGCAAATAAAAGTGAAGCAAATTGAACGTGGAGTCACCGCTTCACGACGACCTGCAAAAATATCTTCAATTTTTATATTTCTGATACAGGGCTAGGTGTCACATAAGATATAACCGGAGCTGCAGATCTCCTTCCCTGGTGTTTATCAGAGGGGCATGCTTCACTGCTCTCTGTCTCTCCACTACGCTGCAGGAAGAGCCAGTTACAGCCTAATATATCATGTCTCTTTGGTTCCACCAAGCACATATCCCAGAACTGCTGTTAAAGGAAGGAAGACAAAACAGTAAAGAGAGAGGGGGCTGAATATGTTTTGCAGGCAAAGAAATTTTTCTCAGCCTGCTTTTCTGCATCACAGAATGAAAACACAGTAATTTTCCTATAAAACTTTTGAACCCTTACATTAAGCTGTAGGGGAGTATGAATATGCTGAGAAAACTGAAGCTCTGTGAAGTCAGGAGCCTGATGTTTCCAGGATATTCTGGAGCATGTCTGGGACTAGATGTTGAAAGCCCTATTTCCTGATCCTTAGCTTGCTCAATTGGATTGAGTTTTTCTTTTAATGTAGACCTGTGCTTCTGGTCCTGTTGGTTAATTGGAATCATAGAATGGTAGGAGTTGGAAGGGACCTCTGGAAACCATCAAGTCCAACCCACCTGCCAGAGCAGGATCAATGTGTTGCAGGAAGCAATATTTATTCACTTTTCCATAAATCCTGCAGATACTTCATTTGCCTTTACTGTTTCTTATGTTAATTTTACTGTTTCTTACCTTGGTCACTGCCTCTACTAGTTGTCACCTAACACCTAGAATCACAAGTTTGTGTATTCTGGAGAAAGAAATGATGTCAGATGTATTCCAGGCAAATTCAATTTATTTTTTTTTTCCCCCTGGTACAAAGTCTCTCATTTTCTTTCTGTTTCTCCTGTCTCCAACAAATTCTAGTACTCTTATTTCTGTTGGTTCTTTCCTTCTACATCTTTCCATTCATTTTTTTCTTTCTCTTTCTTCCCTCGAAACCTGTATTTTTAGAGGTTTGGATGATGTGACAGTGAAGTATGTGCTGCAGAAGCCGTAGCTGATATGTCATCATTCTATTTTATTCCTGTCTTCTTGCAGACTCCTGCTACTCCAGGTGATGCCTTTATCCCATCTTCATCCCAGTCACTTCCTGCTAGTACAGACATGTTCGGTTCTGTACCTTTCAGCACTGCTGCCGTACCCTCAGGTAAGAAATCTACTGGAAACAGAGGCTTGACTTAAATTTGGTGATCAATTTTCAGCTCTGGTTTGCATTCCATACTCAGGGCATTTATTTAGTACAGTGGAAGTGGGGAAGGATTTTGAGAACGGTGCTGCAGGGTAAGGCAAACCAAGTCTTTACTGTGCAGGGAGTACATTATTTTTAATTTACCCACATTTTTTTTTAAAACAAAAGTCACTGAGAGTTCAACCGTAGTTGAGCCATCTGGATAACACCTGCTGGGTACAGTAGCAAGAGAGAAAACAACACTTGGTGTAGCTTTGCTCTTTTTTTTCAGTAGCAGTGAATGTCCTGTGCTGTCTCCAGTAAATAGAGAAGGAGACATGGAGAATTTGATTGCATTTCAAAGGTATTCCACTTAGTCAAATCCTGATATTTCCTTTAGACTTTATTGTGTTACTCAAAGGGCTCAAAATTTGAAAGCTGTGTGGCTTTCTATGCAGACACACAAGGTCTCTCTCTGGGATACTCAGAGCAGCGCTCTCAGCTCCACTTAAGATAGAAAAAGGAGGAGGAGGAGGAGCACCCTGAATCATTCAAGAGTGACTTTCTTATTGGTTATCTCCTTCTCTGATGGGCTGCATTACAGCATCAGATAAGCCACTACATCTCAGAAAGGTTACACTGGTGGTAAAGTGTTCGGGGATAATACCAAATGAAAATCCTCGCTGCTTGGGTGAGGTTACAGTGATGGCAAGATTAAAACAACATCTGGAGAATCCATCAGAGCCATCTATTGATATAGATATGTGTCTGAGTTACTGTTCCTCTCAGCACTCGTTCATTTCGTCTTTCAAAGTTCAGCTTCTATTTTTTGTTTTATTTTGGAATTTTCCTGTTGCAGTTTTGCAACCACCGTGACATTTAGCATTGCAAAACAGCCTAGAAATAAAGGGCAGAGGAAAAGGTACAGGAGGACTTGGGAAAACACTCAGGTTAGAAGTGAGATTTTTAAAGCTATGACAGTATTAAAAGTAAAACAGAGGTTGCATGCTGTACAGTATTAGCAGGAAATCATTAAGTGTGAAACAGCATATTGGGGGTTGGACTAGATGATCTTTCAAGGTCCTTCCAACCCTTAACATTCTGTAATTCTTTGATCCATAAAGCATAATATTTCTATCAGTAGAATAAAATTCTGTAATATGGCTTAATTTGTGACTTTTTTTACAGTAGTTTTAGGTTCAAATTGTTGGGGTTTTTTTTCATTTTAAGTAAGAAAGCACCTGATCATATAATTCCTGCACAGTCAAACTCTTGGTAGCTTGGAAGGAGGCTTCAGGTCTGATAGGAAGCAAATGTACTTTTAGCTTTAATCTTTAGTTTCCTCCTCAACTAGAGGAGTTTTATGCCAGCATAGTACCTGAAGCAGTTTACTGTTCAAAGGTGTGTGGTACAGCAGAAGCTCAAGACCTTTTTGATGTTCTCTAGTAACCAGGTAATAACCAAATGTGATCTTTTTTAATCTGAATTCATCTGGGCTCTGTCTTTTTATTAAGCAACTTGAGACATTTGCTTTGCTCTTCAGAGGCTCGACGGTTTGAACTGTAACTGTGCCAGAAGAGGTGGCACAGATTCTTTCTCTTGCAAGGTCATGCAACTTACATGAAGGTGCTTCCCTGTAACTTAGAACCAGTTTTGTGGCTGCACCACTGTTAAGAATTGGCTAGTGCTGGTGGGTCACTCTCCCCAACAAAGAGTAAAAGCGAAAAGGATGAGGAGCTGTGGCAAAGCTACGCAGAAGGGAGGGAGTCCCTTGTGTCCTCTTCCTTCCCTTTGCTTGCTCTGGCTGCTCATTTTTTAGCAGTGGATTAGCTGCTCTGAAAAGACTAACTCCATCCCGGCCTGACCAGTGCACCATGTTCAGTCCCAAAGAATGTTGCTCTGAGAGGAGCAGGACAGGCAGAGGTGAAAGGCAGAGGATGGGGTAGTTAGAGACGCAAGAAGAGCCTGCAGAACTCGATGATGAGGAGCAGGATTGTGCTGCAAGGGGGTGAGTTTAGGAAATGTTTTGGGAGCTGCTGTGGTTCTGGCAAGTGGTTTGACCAAACTTGTCCTGGCTATGCTTCAACAGCACCAAGAAAGGGAGCTGCCATATGGTCAGCTGCCGACCGGCAGGTCTTTACAAACCCGTGGAGGTACTTGCTGAGGATGAAGAGAAGAGCCCTTTTGTTCAGATGAGGGAAAGGATTATTGCCAGCATCCACCAATCTGTGGTTTTGTATACAAGTATTTGTTCAGTGATGTGAATTCAGCCATGTCTCAGTTTTCTTTTTAAGTGTACCGAAGCTCCGGGATCACTAATGTAGCCTGCCTGTTTCTGATTTATTGTGTAGCTTTTTCTGCATGCTGTTGACAGTAGCGTTACAATCTTTCATCTTTATTTTTTATGGTTTTTTTTCCCTTGTTCTCTTTATTCTTTGAAGGTTATGTTGCCATGGGAGCTGTTCTGCCCTCCTTCTGGGGACAGCAACCGCTTGTTCAACAGCAGTTGGCCATGGGTGCTCAGCCTCCAGTTGCTCAGGTGATGCAGGGAGGACAGCCGATAGCATGGGGCCAACCCGGTCTTTTTCCTCCTACTCAGCAACCGTGGCCATCTGTAGCTGGTCAGTTCCAACCAACTGCCTTCATGCCAACACAAACTGTTTTGCCTTTACAAGCAGCCATGTTTCAAGGTACCATTGCTCCTATAGCTACTGTTCCACCCACAAGTGATTCCACCAGATCGAGTCCACAGACAGACAGGCCCAGACAGAAAATGGGAAAAGAAATGTTTAAAGATTTCCAGATGGCTCAGCCTCCACCAGTGCCATCAAGAAAACCAGATCAGCCTTCCCTCAGTTGTACCTCAGAGGCCTTCTCAAGTTACTTTAACAAAGTTGGGATGGCACAGGAAGCAGATGATTGTGATGACTTTGACATCTCTCAGTTAAATTTGACTCCTGTGACTTCCACGACACCATCTACAAATTCACGTGAGTATCACATGCTTTCAGCCATTCCTTTCTTCACACATGACTGCTCCTCAAAGCATTCTTTCTGTGTTTTTGTTGGTTTTCCTACACTAAGTTGTAACACAGGTATGGACTGAGAACCCTCATGCATGATTTAGCTTATTAGATGTGTTCCAACCTTAAAGAAAAATATCAGAGAGGAATTTCAGACTACTGAAATCAACAGCCCTGATAACTGAAGTCTGAAATCTAATTTCTAAGAAGATAATAATATATGTTCTGTACTAGAGACATGCAGACTGGTTGAAAAATGCCCATCATGTTCAGCTTTACAAATGGTTTCACTTACGTCCCGTACAAGCCATACTTTGCAGAAATTAGAATTGGGTACTTAATAGCTTAATGTATTGGACATGTGGGGGAATTCATTGAAGGGCTGTAAAATAAGCTTATCGTGTTCGTAGCATGGAGATGGGGGATTTTGGAGATTGCTGAAAAGAGGAATTCATGAAGCACAGATTTTCCGGTGACCAGCCAGAGACCTTCTGCTTTGCTTACCTGCCATAGGGCGGGCGACTCACGCGTTCTTAATGTGATGTAGCGGCGTCTCCCTGGTTCCTAAAGACATATGCCAGATGCAGCTAAACTTAATTTGGAAACTGCTGTATGAAATCAAATACATGGGATTGATAATGACCACTCTGTTCAAATCTACCTCTTACGACTCCTCGTCAGAAAACAATTTTCAGGGATAACAAAAGTTGGAGGGCTCTAAAGCATAAGCAGATTTTGTGCCGCTATGTCTTTCTGAAAAATGAACAGATACATATTCTGTTGCTCATACATTAATCTTTGTTTAGCTCCAACCCCTGCACCCAGACAGAGTTCTCCATCAAAATCATCAGCATCTCATACCAGTGATCCTGCTGCAGATGACCTCTTTGAGGAGGGGTTTGAAAGCCCAAGCAAAACTGAGGAGCAAGAGGCTGTGAGTAGCAAGAAGGTTTCTAAATACTAAGTTACTCTTTTTAGCTAGAAAAGGCAGAAGTTACTTAAATGTTTGATAGTGTCAGAAATAACTATTCTAATCGAGCTGGGTGGTGTGTAAGGGGGAGCTGCAGACAGAATTCACTTCCTGCTTTGGTTTTGATAGCTAATAGCATGGCATTTCTGTTGATATGCACTAATATTGCATACAAGGAACCAAACTCGGAGTTCACACGTAGGGTTTTATATGCTAGTTATATACAATGTCCTTTTTGGCATGCCAGCATTCACCTACTGATGGTAAGGAAGTCCGAGGTAAAACAACATACATGCTGAGGCTGCAGAAAGAGATGTGAGAGACTGTGTGTTAAAAAGATGATGGTTGATGTTGTCTTGCACATTCTTGCATCCCAGTTGCTTGCCTAGTTACATTCCTCAATGTTCTGGCCCTCAGGATGTGATTTCTTTGCCTTAGACTCAGTGGACCAAAGCAAGAAATGTTATCCAGACAATGACTTTAAATCGCAAGGTGTCTTAGGCAGATAAGAGCCCAGGTGAGCCAAGGGCAAGAGGGAAACTGTACAGAAAAGAGAACTCAAAGGTACAAAATAACACAAGCTTGAACTCCTCCTGATTCGTGTAGTTTCACTGGCTTTCAGGGCCCTTTGCAGTTCTGGTTTGTCTGATCCAGTACCTTCTGAAGTCTGTGGCAGCTCCTGCACAGATTCCGGCAGGTACTGGTGAAGTCCTTTCCTGCCTGCATCAGCTGTAGGAAACCATTATGGCTTTTGAGAACCTATCAGCGGTGAGGTCTCACTTTCTGGTTTTCATGAGATAGGATGTACTTGTTATGCCCACAGCATGAAAATAACCTCGTGTTGACTTTTCACTTTCTTACTGTTGAGAAAAAAAGGTGTTATGTTCTTGTATTCTAGCCTGATGGGTCTCAGGCCTCATCCAACAGTGATCCATTTGGTGAGCCAACTGGTGATACTATAAGTCCACAGGTCGGTAGCTAGATAGCGCAGGTTGGGGTAGGTATCTGTCCTTTTTTTCTCTACACCTTGAGGTGCTCACTTACGCTTCCACCAGCGCCTACCATTGCTTTCATGGATGCATGGTTTATTTTTCCTTTCCATCTCTTCCGTTTTTCCTCTCCATTATCCACAGTGTATTCCTCATGCTCGGTGGTTTGCATGGCTTTTGCCATTCACTAAGTGTTGCAGCGTATGCAAATATGTGTGTTTCAGCTGCCTGCATGCTTTAAAGAAATGTAGACTTATTTTACTTTGTGTTCAAGTTTTAAGGGGATGTAGGGAAACTGAGCCATTACTAACAATGTATGAGGCAGAACGTTGTGTTTTTATCGAATCTGCTCTAGATTTTAGGCAGATGTAACATTTTAAATGCAATAAGACGTCTTACCCATAGACATAACAAACATTAAATAAAAGTATGTGATGATACATGAACACCTCTACCCTGAATCAATGTGATAATCAGGAGAAGCAGCACATTTATTATCTGCATGTAAAAAACATTGAAATGGGTTTGTGTATTTTTATCTCCAACTGCAAATTAAAAACATCTGAAAATTATGATCATTCGTATTACCATTGGCATAGTGATGTTTTGAAAATTATTCATCAAATGGAAGTAATTTAAATCCGGGCAGACGGGAAAGATGATCTTGTCATCTTTTGTGTTACAGAACATGTTAGAAAATGTGGCTGCCAGTGAATGTTCTGTGATTTGTTTCAATACAGTATATATGTTTTACCAAAAAGACAGCGAAGCTACAAAGTTTTATGAGTGCTGAGCGTTGTTATTCCGTCCAAATACTCTCTTGTGTTACTACTTGAAGGATATGTCTCATTATCTTCTCCCTGCCTGCCGTTTGTGTTTCGTATTACCCAAATACATGATCTGATACAGCTTCTGTGCTTCAGCACAGAGCTTTTGGAGCAAATCCATAACAATGGTAGAACCCTTTTGATTTCTCTGCAGAAATTGCACTGTGTTTACCGGTGACTTTAGCCACTCGGAGCTGAAGTAATTTGCTTTCAACTCAAGATTAATAGTTTCATTAGGAGTCAGTTTACTTTGTACATTAAATATGGTTAAAGAAATCTTACCGTCACTTAGTTTTGATCCACTTGAGAGTAATAAGATTATCTCTTAATAATATATGGTGCTGCGAGAAGTCATCTCCCCCTTCTTTAGCTTCACCGATACTCAGCTCTTGGGGACTGAAGCAGAAGTACCGTTAGCTTTGTGTCTCATTGAGTCTAAAGGTGGCGGTGTAAGGATATAAAGCCAAGCTGGGATGAGCTGCTCCAGCATCTGTTGGTTATTGTGCTCCAGTGAGAACTGCTTCTGCAGAGGGATGGTGCCACATAGTAATTTGGTTTTGCCTTTGCCCGACCTCAGCCAGCTATCCCAGCTTCAGACCATTTGAAGAATTCTTTCCTAGATCAAGAAAGAGGATTTGACCTTTATCTGAGCCCCAAACTCTGCCAACCCATTTACGTTGGATTATTGTGGTTTATCCTAGTCAGGCTAATTCTGCAATTCACCATGGGGAGAACAATGATAAAATCTCTTTCTAATTTTCTCACTGTCAGGAAGATAGTTAGCATCATTTATAAATGAACATCACACACATTTACCTACTAGCAGTTCTGGATAAAACTTGAAACAGCAGTTTAAGTCTGTTAATGCAAATTGCCGTGTAAGACAGTCAAGTGAGGGACTCCTTTTGTTCTGCTTTTATATAACACTTAGTAAAATACATTCTTTCACCCATCAAGGTCTCTGGGAGCTGCAAGAACTGTGTATCAACAATGATTCTATATGGGTTTTTTTCTTTATTTTTTGTTAATCCTCACACAGTCTTGCATAAAATGTGTATAATTCTCAGAAATATTTTCTGGGAAATGTTAAATAATGTTACTGATTATCGTGTTATAGTAATTCCTAAAAGCTGTAGGCAGGAACAGGAAGCTGAACAAAAAGAAAGCCTCCATCCAGTGAAGTTACACTAATATCATTGTGCGTCTGTGCAGCGCCATTCAGCAGCGGGCCGTAGGAAATCCACTTGGCTCAAACCAGCCCGTCCTAATTCTGAAGCCTGGTATCGTCAGAGCAACGTGAAAGTCTAATCTCCATGGAAAATTATCAATTCAGGACTTACTACTGTGTTGTGCATTGAGCTCCACGTTTGGAGAGAAGCGTAATGGGGAGAAACATGTAGTACAAAAGAATCACAGTCTGCGTAAAAAAAAAGCCGCTTTTGTGCGTTAGATGGGAGATTACTTCACGCTTGAGAACATGGTTCTTCGCACCAAGAGCAGTACAACTCGGATGAATGGACCTCTCAGGAGCATGACAAAGTATTGTGTTCAGGAATTTCAAATGTATCTGTTCCCAGCATCTCTATGAAATCAGCTACACCCATAAAATACACCCTTAACTTGATGTGTTCAGAATCCTCACTTGCCTAGTATTTTGTAGCCTGGTCTTCCAAGGTACCTTACCAATTTGATTTCTTGATTCCTTCTGATACTGCACATTCTCATTTGGAAATAATTCAGCACCTTTTAGTTAATCTCTTCATTTCTCAGTTTTTCCTCTCTTCCTTTTGCAGTCTTCAACTTAAACTCTAGGTGATCCTGCTCTGGCAGGGGGGGTGGACTCGATGATCTGTCGAGGTCCCTTCCAACCCCTAACATTCTGTGATTCTGTGAAATCCTCATCCTACCAGCAGCTATTCTTATAAGTCACTCTTCTACAAATAGCTATGGGTACTTAGTAGGTAAATGTGACCTTTTATGGTCATGTTACATTTTTGTCCTTTTATGGTTGGAGATAAGAAGCAAATAGGCCTAACTTTCACAGATTAAATAAAATCAACTCTTTGCAGTGCTGTTCGTAGCAGGATTTGTGTTTGGTTGTTTTCCCTTTGTTCATGAGTGGTGCTGAGGATGGAGAGTTATTTTCCAGAAAGGGTGAGGAGAGTACTGAATAATAAGACTGCCATCTTCAGATGACTTACATTTAATCCCTACTACTGTCTTTAGATGGTGTGTGGGATGATTATGGTGAAAGGAGAGGAGAAGAATCGTATTTAGTGATGATTCTACCAATAGTGTTGAACTTTTCTTATTATGGACATTTTGGATTAGGGTAAGAAGTTTGAAAAGAGGCATTTTCACCTGATCATCCTCTTTCCATTAGTGCAGACAGTCAGCCTGAATCATAGGGTTTTACCCACACTGGCAGGATCTGCAGCTATTTCTGTTCTTGGAGGTATTTCTGCCTGAGCCACTAAGTCAACCTCAGCCATGAGTCTAGCATGCTGTGACACTAGAAAGCCCTGAAGCTCTACAATTGAGAGCTTAACAAGGGCTATAGAAAGGGGAGTCTTCAAGCATGATGAGAAAAGGGAAGGAGAGAAGCAGACTTTGGCTTTCTGATGCCAGGCTTCTTTGGATACCTGTGGTTGTGTTGGCCAGCGTCTCCTAACAAAGCATCCTGATTGTAAAAAGAATAAATTCAGCCTGAATACTGGGATTGGATATCACAAGTGTGGTTTAACTCCATATGGACCACACAAACTGGTTCTTGAAGGCGAATTAGCAACAGGGTGAAAATGCTGAAAGAGAATAGTTGATACCACAGTTATTGCAATAAAAGTAATTTTAAGTGCTGGAACAAATGCAGCTCTATTGATACGCTGCCCAGTTCAAGACTTGCACTGGCAGCCGTTCACGAGAGATTCTCAGGAAACCTTCAAAACATTTGTGGCTAGAGCATAGCTTCCTGAAAAAAAGTTGTTTAGTTGTTCTGTGAAATGTGTGCAGACAATTATAAGCCCTCAAAATATGTCACACCCTTCACGATGCTATCAGCGCTGTCAGGAGAGCAACAGTTCATTAGAATATTTGTCTATCAGCTTTTGGTGGTACTTCGGTGGCCCACTGCCATCATCCATCTTTGAGCAAGTGCCATTCTTAGTGATAAATGTTCCTAATAATCTTAGTCAGCTCCAGGATGGACTACTATAACTCTTTCTTTGGGCTGTTATTAGGAAGTTGAAAGAAAATAGCAACTTATATACAAAGCATTGGCTCATCTGGGAGCTTTGTGAGCCTCAGGAGGATGTATTAGAGCTGATTGTGCATCCTCCTCTTCCTTCTGCCCCCTTTCTATTGCACTGGGACTCTGCACGAGCTCAATATATTTGCAGGATCTGTTACTTTCATTCATCCAGCTCAATAGGAACCGAATAGAGTCCAAAGAGAAATTCATTATTATAGGTGACCTGTTCTTGAGTGGGCTCCAGAGCTATCACTCTCAAACTAAAGACACAGCACCCAGCAGGCCTGTGAACCCAAGAGAGAAGTAGTGTTGTGTGTTTGGAAAGGGATTACAGTTTGGAAACTGTTGCTTCAGAGATGCTGGAACAGGTTGCCCAGAGAGGTGGTGGAAGCCCCATCCCTGGAAGTTTTCAAGGCCAGGCTGGATATGGCTCCGGGCAACCTGCTCTAGTGGGAGGTGTCACTGCCCATGCCCTGCCCTGACAATTCTATGATTCTATGATTCCAGAGAAATGCTAAAATTGTCATTTCAGGCCTCATGCTTGTTTGTTCATCCTCATGTTTACCGGGGAATCTGAAGGAACAAGACCAGAGAAATTCAAGCTGCTCTGTGAATTGAGGCACCCTACAGATTTACCTTCATCTCCACTGCTAAATCCCCTTCAGGCTATCCATTTTAATGCCACCGGCTTGTACACAGGTTTCTCACCTCTTCCAGTGTCTCTGAGACCACTTGAAGTAGTCAGGTACTCTTACATTTCTCCAGCATCTTCCTTTAAACAAGAGACAACACCCTGCTCAGCTTGTCTAGAGCCCTGTACGTGCTGACTGGCAGTCCAGCAATTCGATGAGGAAGCGAGGTCTCCTCACTTGCTCTGTAATGAGGTCATTTAAAAGTTCCCTCTCAGCAACTGATTTCTAAAAGACACTTGTGATAATTTACAATCTTCGAGACTTCTGAACAATTTGCTTCAAACTGACCATTGGGTTCAAAAGTTACGAAGGAGAATTAACAGATACGTAGACAGGAAGTATAATTACGTGGCTATTGTTTTGTTAGGAGAGGCTCCCAGAAATAATAGACGTGTTTCTTGGCTGAAGTTCATTATTATACCAGGACCAAGCTGGAACAAGATTCATCTTTGAGTCGTTCTCATTGCTTTTTTTATTTTATGGCCATATAGCATCTGTCCTGATACTAAATGACAGAGACTTTAAAAAGCTAATAATTAAACTGGATGTCTGAGACTAGGAGGTATTTGTAGGTAGCTTTATAGTAAGAACAGAGGCACTCTTCAGTCCTAATCCCGAACGAGAAAGTTGCTATATTTATGCTGCCAATAGAAGCTAACTGTAATCAAAATAACCAAAGATAAGCCACCGGCTGTGAATGGGACTGAATAGGAATTACCTGTCTTATCACCAGAGATATTTAATTTGAATCCCGCTTGCCAAGTTTATTTTCTTGAGCCGGCATGCTATGGACAGAGACAATGCATTGCACTCCCGTTCCCTTCACTTGCATCCCCAGCACAAGATTCTCATTTTGGCTGGTGCTCCAACACGCTTATTTCATGAAACTCTATCCTTTGAGCCTGCCCTTGCTGATCAGTCACAGAATCAGCCAGGAGTAAAACCGGTACTGAGAATCTATTGTAAAGGGCAAAGAAATCTATGCGGGCCTCACCTCTACAATTCAGTACATCTTGCCTGCAGCTTTGCACGTAGCAGGGTGCCTCGCGATGATGAAAGGACTGCCAAATGGAAAAATTTTTTCTTCCTAACCCAGTCCCGTGTTATGTTTTGTGAGTGAGCTCACCTGCACGAGCCCAGGGAGATGCGGAATCTTGCAAGAGATGTTCTCCGATGATTTGTTCTGCTGGGGAGCAGATGTTAATATCTTTAAATTGGATGCAAATTTACTTCTGGTATTTACATAATGTTATTCAAAACCATTAGCAGCCTTGTTACCTCATGCAGTAGTGTACTATACCAAAAATACTTACTGTTTGCCGCAGTCTTGTTTAGTGTGCAGAACGTTCCTTAAAATGGAAAGAATAAACTGATTTTAAGCATGAAGAATCTCTGGAATATGTAAATGTGGCGTACATAGGGAAATATTTTCTGGCAGGTTTTGCAATTCCGAGAGACTTCATAACTCGATGTTTACACAGCGTACTTGTAGCTTCCTGAATATTTAGATGTCTAAGTTAAAGCTTTTATACCTAGACATTTCTGGTCCCTTACTGCAACCTGTCACTTTGGTCAGATACCTGACCTGTGAATTCATATCCTCTTCCTGCAACATCTCGTTATTTAAAGGCTGCTGTTCAACATAAAGAGCCTCATTAGTATGTGAGACTATAGCTAAACACTACATTGGTAGCAGCTTCCAAACATAAAGGGAAACATTTACTTTTCAAACATCTGCCAGAAATTGTATATCCCCAAAGTCGATAGAAGCCTTCAAGTAGGATTTAGCAGGAAAAAAAAAAAAAAAAGATGCTGCCAGTTGTCATCTTGGTTTCTTCCTGTTGATGAAAGCACATCTGGGCCAATCCTACAGAAAGGAAAACACTTTTAAGATTCAAGGCGTTGATGTGAATTGAAAGCTTTGTATGCTGTTTGATTTGTTCCTCACTTTTTTTCCTAACAAAGATCCATTCTTTCATTTCCTTCCCTCCGGATCTGTTCCTGACACAGTGGTAGAAGTAGAAAGCAGAGAACGTCGGTGAGCTGATGCCGATGCTGTGAGAAGTCAGGCTCACCTGCCTTTTAAGGACATTCCCTGTTACTCTTGCTTGGAGCTTTAATTCTACTTCCAGCACCCTCCAAAATAATGCTTGTGGAAGTCCTCCTGCCTGGCATTGTGAGAAGCTATCCATGAAGTCAACAACGGTCGACTCTCCTTTTGCATCTTTTCTGTCCCTTTCTGCTCTCTCTTGCTCTATTGAGTATCATTATCTATACTTCACAGACACCATTTGCAAAGTTGGGCTAGAGGCAAGATGCACTGCTTGAATTATCTCAAAAGAATATTAGAAAACAAATCTCAGTCATTGACAAAAAAACTTTGGCTGAGAAAATTGCACGCAAATTACTGCAATTAATTTCTCGTTTAGGCATCTGAAGGGGGAAATCAACGAAAAGGAAGACATAAGAGCATACTTTTCAATCAAAATGTTCTGGTCTACTGGAAGAAAAGTTATTCAAATCAGTGAGAAATGCAGACCTTTGTCACATGAAGCGTATCTTCAAAAAGCGTTGGGTGCAAATAAAAGAAATTTCTAATTAAAAGGCTGCTTCACGCGTTGTTGGAAGTGCTGATGACCAGTGATGAGCTCCTCCTCCTCTTCCAAGGGTGTCAAGTTCAGTGACACCTTAGGACACCTGTTACTTAAGTGCATCTGCATATCTTAATGATATTTGAGGACAGCTCTAACAAGCACGCTTGACATTTTGAAAAGCTCTTTTTTTTTTTTTTCCCCATGAAGACATTTGAAAAACTGACATCTTTTGTTCCAAAGAGATGTTCTGCCTCCCTCCCCTTTTCTTCTCCTCCTTTTTTGCTTCCCCTTGCAATCACCTCGGGTTCAGCAAATGCTTGAAGAATGGCCTGGTCTGTGTCAGGTTCCCACATTAATTAGTACAGATTTTCTCTGAACTAGCTGTGACAGATCATTCTGCCAACTTCACGTCTGCGGTACGTGAAAATTGGCATAGGTAGACTCAACACACAGTGTGTGAAATGGAGTTATTTACTCTCAGTCATCTCTTTTGATTACCTTTGGTTTCTCAAGGTCACAAAATGTATTTGCTTCTTGCTGGGGATAATTTCAGCAGCCTTTATTTAATCATTCCAGAGGATTTCTCTCATCCTCCCGTAACGCTCGTAGTGTACTCAGGGCTTCACGTAGGTAGGAGATGGGGAAGCAGAGTCTCTGCCACCTCCAGAAATGTAGTCATTTCGAGGAATAAAAGAGAACTTCTCTTGGCATGGAGGACACGGGTCGTATTTTGAGTAAGTTGTGTTGCACACTAGATGCACAGTGAGGTGGGACAGGGCACAGTCTGGAGCACTGGCCAAGCACCCTGGTCGTGGACTGAATATAGCATTACAGATCCAGCTTTGGGCTGTTTTTCTCAGTACCAGCATCATTTTTATAAGCAGGGATTAAAATCCTGTGCCATCCCCTGCCATACATTGATGTGCTCTGCAGTGCCCAGTGATTTGCTAGCCTTCAGAGGGTTTTTTAGCTCCAAAGTCAGCTTCTGCTGATGCTGCTGTAGCATGAGTTGATTCTGACTCGGTTAAATTCAGCATCGTGGCATGGTGTTTGAATATTTATCAAGCTGTGGAGAGTTAATGCAATATGGCATTAATTAGCCTTTCTGCCTGTCGTGTTCTTTTTTTACATGTCATTCTTAGTTTAATAAATTAGTTTCTGGAAATGAAGGAGAATGGATTCCAGGGTCCATGGGTGCTTTGCTTCCTACTGCAGCCAAGATGAACATAGTATTAAGAAAGCACAGGGTGCCAGCTATGAAGCAACCCTGAAGACCATGGCAGCTCTGTTTTTTTTCCTGCCTACATTCAGGAAATTCCCAAGAAATGATCTGTTAGCAGGTCCACACGCTTTCCTCCCAGCTTTAATGATCGTACTAATGGTTATACAGACTCCTCATCCAACTGCGTGGAGCTACCTCTCCTCATCCTTCATATTGTTATTTTAAATCCCATCACAGCTTCATTAGCTCAGCTTTCAGCCGGCGGTTTCTGTTTGCAAGTGTTTTTCTCTATGAGCTGTGTAAAACCCACAGCTATGTTCTGCTCTTGTGCTGCTGGGGGGTGGGGGTGGTCTGTGCTCGGTACGAGTAAGAGCGTTTTACGCCAGCTACATTTCTGGCCTGTAAACTTCAAAACATCTAGTCATACAAATATCATTTCATTTCTTCATATGTCTGTGCTCAGCAATACCTCCTGAGGATCGGTGCACGGCCAATACTGGAAGAAGAAATTGATAGTAAGCTTTCATTTTCTGAAATAATGTCACATTTTCCTCGCAATTCAACGAGGGTGCCGTGATCACTCAAGGCAGCACAGAAAACAAACACGTCCCTTGGGTTTTGACTCACGAGGTATTGCTGTTCTCAAGCAGGTGTTCTTAAAATGTTGTAAAAACTGTCCGGAGACATCTCGGCTTATTTTATTTTTGTTATCTCCAGGAAGCAGAACCTCTCTACGCCCAGATCAACAGACCTAAGAAATAGCATTGTTACAGGCTTGTGGTGCTCCAAGACTCAAACGAAACCCAACAAACCTGGCAGGCCTTTGGCTTTCATGCTTTTTTCCGATCGATTTTGTCCGACAAGGAGAGACGATTGCCCTCC
The DNA here is from genome assembly GCA_013396935.1 of Baryphthengus martii. Taxonomy (NCBI): domain Eukaryota; kingdom Metazoa; phylum Chordata; class Aves; order Coraciiformes; family Momotidae; genus Baryphthengus; species Baryphthengus martii. Next base: position 120,944 of record VWZK01018796.1, on the reverse strand, counting down.
TGGACTGGCTCTACGAGTGTTCCTGACATATATTTTTTTGGCAACCAATGGCAGATTCCTATGGCAGCACAAAATAAAACCTCGCCCTGCTTCTCATACCACGAATCCAGCCCTATCCCCACATGTCATGGGTATCCAGACTAGGAAATCTTACTCCACGGTCTTCTTTTAAACATTTGTTCATCTTCTGTATGCCACATAGAAATAATAAGCATCTGAAATTTATTGAGTATTAGACATTCTTTTTTCTTTTGAGCAAAAAGCAGAGTCTGTATGTAGCAGTGGCATTATCATTCTACAGCCTTTTGGGCACGAGTCAGCACTTTTTATGTCATGGTGACATGTTTTTCATCATCATTTACATCAGGCTGATCCTGATTTATTTTTTTTTTCCACTCCCTGTGTAGACGTATTTAAACAACAATTAAAAAAAATACTGGCGGTGTCTTTTTCCTTTTTTTTTTTCTTTTTTTTTTTTTTTATTTTATTTCTTATTCTGTAGTTTTGTATGAGTGACAGCTCTAACAGCAAAACGTCTCCTGCGGAAACGATTCCTAACTTGAAACCACAGAATAAAACTGGGTTGTTTATCCATCCTGACTGAAAAAGTTGCCAAATGGACCTTTAAGTTCTAGCGCATCATGAGGAAGAAATGCTGCTTTCTGTTTGAATACTCATGTTGTGGGTAGAGAAAGGACATCGAGTCCCACTGAGGAAAGATGAAAGAATCAGTTATTTCCTAGGAAACTCTAAACAAAATACAGAAAAGGAATATTTTTATTTCTTCAGTATCTTGCTGCTGTAATGCTATGCAGACAAGTGTTTTCTTCTCTGTGTGCCATTTTTGACGAAAAAAAATCATTTGCCAAATAATACTGGTATGATTCTGGTTTAGGAATTTGGTTGGAGCGGACTTGACAAATGGGACAAGGAAGGCATGGATTTTGGAATAACAAACTGATTCTGTGATCAAATTGTTCATCTTTATCACTTTTTGTACATCAGAAAGATCAAATGGGATTTTTATTTTATAACTGGAAAAAAAATCTTACTGTTAAACTCTTTAAATGTTTAAGGGGAAATGGCTTTAAGGAGTTCGAATGAAAATTGCCATTTTTTTTATTTTATTTTTTTTTTTTTGTAAATATAAATGTTACAAAAATTCTTTTACTAATGCCATTACACGGTAGAGAAGGTAGCAAGTTGCAGTGCTTGGGAGGTGTGGCAAACCCAGTTTGTGGTTCTCACAACACATAACGTGTTTTCACATGCTTACTATAACGGGCTGAAGCTCAAGTGCATTTGCCAAAAGCCGTCAGCTTGACAGCGACTAGTGAAATTAATGGGAATACATGATTTTATGGTCTGGCATTATCACGTGGACGTGCTCCACTTCCCAGAAATCACATTTCATTGACATTCCTTTGAACCTCTGCATAGAAAGTCATCAAACTGTTTACACACAGAACAAAAGAATTTAAAACTTCCTTTTTTTACATTTATGAAGCAAAAGTGCAGTGTTTGGGTTCATATGTTTAGCACATGATTTTCATAAAGAATCTATATATTTTTGCCCTACAGAGAATTGTTATACAGGTCAAATGTGTTTTCCTGATGTTCCTATGCAGTTACAGTATATTGAATTTAGTGGTTTAACACTAAACAGAAAAAAAAAAAAAAAAAAAAAAAAAAAAAAAAAAAAAAAAAAAAAAAAAAAAAAAAGGAAAAAAATAAAAGGAAAAAAGTAAAAAAAATAGAAAAAGGAAAAAAGGTTAAAGAAATCAGATGATTGATCAGTTTTTAGGGTTATTGTGCAAATTTTGTTTTTGAATTGACACATTAGAATTTACATTTTTGTCATGATTAAAATAGGCCTGGAGTTACCAATATTTTGCTTTCTTTCATCTCGATGTTATAAGCTAAAAATGGTTTAGAAGACAGAAAATAACTGGGGTGGTGATTGTTGATACGAACAACCAAATCTCACGACATGATTCCAGTCTTTTATTTTGAATTAGAGAAACTAGAGAAATGTGCGTTAACAGAATGTATGTGAATGACAAATTAGCTGTGAATAGACCTAATGAACCTGCAGAGAAGAGAACTTCTATCCCCATTCACGGGCATTTGATGCTTATTCCTTAGTCATGTGCAAACAGTTTTGTAGCAAATCTTATTTTCCCATCAGAAGAAAGATCAAGTTTTCTAACCGGAGAAGAGAAATTAAAACTTGGTGGATTGAGTGTTTCAGGGTTAAAAGCAGAGGTAAAAGCATTTCGGAAGGACATTTCTTTAAGAGTATTTTCCTAATTTGCACAGTGGTGCTACTTTCTTCCTCAGTGGCTCTTTTGGGTTTTCTCCTGCATCTGGAACCACGAAGACAGTTTTGGCTCATCGTAGACCTTTGAGGTTTAGTATCATCAGTGTATGTCCGGTTACGGGGTAAAACACTGAAAGGAAAAAAGAGAAAAGATTTACGTCTCAGAGGATCCATTGACATCGTATTTGTAGGAAACAGACCATTTACGAATAGGTGCGGAGGGAAGGAGGCTGGGATTTCGGTGTCTCACGAGACACAGCTGGACCGTCACCGTGGACCTTCGTTTTACCTTTTCCAACGCTTATAAATGAAAACAAATTCTGAATTGTCTTGTCATGCGGTTAGATCGTCCTTGTCATGGTTGAGACGCCGAGTTGAGAGGCCTGGAAGGCCTCTGCACTGTACCAGTATTGTAGATAACTAAAATATCCAGCTTGTGCGGTTGTTTAATCCCTCATCCTTCACTAGCACTAAATTCGTCACTTTAAATTTAAAAACCAGGGAATCCCACCGGCCATCCTGTTACCATCCCCCCCCCCGTAGGTTCTCGATCTTTACCTGTCATGAAAAGATATTTTGATAGATCGTAGTCATCCAAGTGTCTGATGAAACCTTTCATTTAATAACGTACTGGGCACCTTCTTTGCAAAAATGTTTACTCGGTGGTTTTCATGCATTTTTATTTCTGCATTCTGACACGTATTTTTTTAATAAAGATGAGAAAGATAAAATGACTGTTGCAGTACATTTCTAAACCTACTTTAACTTTACCTCAGATAATGACCATTTGTTAACATATGCGGACACATTATTTTTAACTTTATGTATAATGCATTCAGCAACAACGACAGAAACCAACAAATTTTTAGAAATTTTCCATTAATTTCTGTAACACGCCATGTAATACTGTTATGAATAAAAAAAAAAAAAACATTTTAAAAAGGCGTCATTTCAGTAAGTTTGTTTCATAGCTTTTTGCTCTTCTGTGATAATTCTGCCTTTCTTACAGTGTCGTGGTGGTTGGTGTCTGTCGTGACCAACATTTTTCACAGTGGAAATACCTGGGAGAGGAGAAAAAAATAGCGCCTCGATTTGGGGAACACCTGATCTTAAGCACCCTTGACTGTTGTTTACCTTGCAAATAATTAACTTGTTGCTTTTTACTTCTGCCTCCCAGTTTTGGGCCTCTTTTTGGACGTTTTAGGATGAGCATCCCAAAACAGTGGATGTTTTAGTCATCACACGTTCCTGGGACAGACCACAGTGTGCAATGCTACCAAAGCTGGTAGGAAGCTCCTATTTTTTTTCCTCAAGCAAGATTTAAAATGAAAAGCGTGCATTTGAAACCGGCAGTTTTGAAAGTAAAAAAACCTCAGAGCTTTCCTGTAGTACGCACAGGATTGAGAGCAAAGCCTTCAGCTAGTAAAACATATTAATGAGACCACCTTCTGTTTCAGTGGGAGCTTTCTACCGGTTGGGGCAACGCGTAGGGTAGGCTGAAATGTTTTACTGGTGCGAAGTTCTTGATGCTCCATGCCAAATAGCATTGATATGCACAGGCACCGAGTACTGGATCTGTCCGTCGAGCGCCATTCTTTGCCAAGTGCGTAATGAAAATACGCAAGGTACCACTCTGAAATTTAAGGGTAAGAGATATATATCTGTATATACAGGAAGAGAGAGGTGTGAATGTGTGCACATATGTTTTATTATATTTCTTCTTGATGTCTCATCTATTTCTCATCCACCAGAAATGTCCAGTAGGTCATGCTGAAACATTCCTTGCCTTTGGCAATGAACGTTGTTGAAATACTTGGATCCCACCTAGAGAATAAAGGTCATTCTGTTGCGATGAAAGCACATTAGCGTTGATGTCGGTTTGACTTTGTATGGAGCTAACTGTATGCAGATGATCCTTGGAAGAAGGAACATGATCTCTTTGGTTTTCAATGAAAAATGTCAGCTTAAAGTGAAATAAGAATCAGCTAAGTGTGGTTTTAAATGAAATTTTTACAATGAAATTTTTTTAATGAATTTTTTATACCGTAGGCCAAATCTAGTCATGTTGATATTCATTTGATACCTCCAAAACGAAGTGGGTTTATGTTGGAAAAGCAGAAATTTTGATTCATGTTGCACAATTGCTCTGCTAACTCAGTTTAAAAATTCAGAATTAGCAGGTTTGAGATCTCGTCTAGTGATGGTGAGAAATCTCGGAGGAGGAAGGACCTGGCTACATGTTGGCATTGTTCAGAAAGGGGGAAAAAATAAGTCTGATTCTTATTATGCTGTTCGATGTACTATATTGCTTCCACGTTACTGTAACTTAAGCACAGTAGGAGTCTCTAGATTGCATTTGGGAATATCCAACTCGAACATGGCTAGTTCAAGAAAAGATCCGGATTTGAGTAGTTCTAATTAAGGTCACGATCTCCTGCAGTAATGAGAATTTATTTAGCAGACGGTTTGCGGAATCAACTTGTGGTTTCACAGAAGTGAGGACTCTCTGTCAGATCTCTCTTTTCCATGTCAGTGACTTGTGGGAAAGCAATTGATTGTATAGGCTGGGAATATGCATTTTTAACTCGCTTACGTTGGATTAAAGGTAATGTTTTGTGTGCTTTAATCACTACACGGTGACAGTTGCTGCAGCAGATAAGCTAACCTCTTTCCTCCTTTTCTAGGTTGTGATACATAGTTCCATGCACCCTTTCCTTTTTTAACTCCTTTCTAAACTACTTCTGTCAGGTTCATATTTATTAGTTTTCTGGCAAATGCTGTTCTCAGACAGAAGGATATCATTTCAAAGAAATGAAAAGGGATGTGTGGTGGCAATTTTCTACAGAGGGTTGAATGCATTGTCTGCAGTTGTGTCTCTAAGCCAACGTGGAAAGGGTGGTGAATGAACAAATTGCGAAGGGCAGATGGCAACTAGGAAATGGAGGGTTTGAGTGGATGCAGGAGCCTGGATCATCTCCAGAAGCACCTGCTTACACTGGTGTTATCACTGTCCTCACTGCTGCGTCCACGACGTCTGGTATCTGGTTCTGCTCCTCTATGTGGAATCGGTGGAACTTGCCCCATTCCCGGCTGTGGTCTGATGATACTACTGCAGAAGTCATGATTTGCAAGAGTACTTCTGTTGACTCTCTTGTGATGAGGTTCTACCACAAGTTGGTCTTGTCATGCTGATTTTTAGGATCAATCACATTAAAAACATTGTGGTGGTGTTTGTTTTTTTTAATACCTAAGGTAAAGCAGAGAGCTGGCATGGGGAAGGAAAAAGAGTATTTTTTTTTTTTCTTGTTTTACTTGCTGTCTGAAAGAGTGGGGAAGCGGAATTATACATTTCAGCATGACAGTGAGGAATACGGGGAGATATCCTGATACGATTTCCTGATTACCTGTAACATTGCCTGTCTCTTTCTAAAATTATTCTACTGAAGGCAGGAAATATCAGGTCTATTAGCGAAACGACTCTCCAGCTATTAGTTTTTAGAGCTTTAAATAGTCTTATCTCAATGGATGTGTTTGCCCTGTGGCTCATCTATCACCCCTCAAATGTTTTATCAGCACCTGAAAAATCTCAATAAGAAGAATAGCCTCAAATGTTACTCATTCAAGGGGCTTTCAGGTACAGAATGTATTTTTTTTAAAAAAAAAAAGGATATTTTGAGTTCTGATATTATTTGCTGGCTTTTCAACCCGATTTCATAGCTCCCGCAGCACCACTTCTATAAATACTCCTCACCAGCAAAGGAAGGAAATCACAATAGATTAAAAGAAAACCAGGTTAACAGGCAGCAAATCAATGTCCATTCAGCCTCAGACATATGTGAAAATAAAGGATGATGAAGAATTATTGCCAGGTACTAGCTGTGTGAAGATCTTCTGTGGCATCTTTGTCTTCTTTAACAGTTATTAGAGGTCTAAGAAAAGCTCTCGGTGTCAGAAGCCAGTTGTGTTAGAAATAAGCAGATGTTACAATGCTGTAAATTGATGCCTTTTTGTAACTTTTGTTCTATTTGACACGCTCAGATTACTGCGAGTCTCATTTTTTTCTTTAAAAGAACACGGTTTCTAGTTTGAAAATGAGTTTATGCCTATGTTGTCTTGAGGTCTAATGGAGAGGAGATGGAGACAAAGGATGAGGTATGGTGAGTTTTTCTTCTTTTTCTACTCATTACTTGCAGCCCCTGTCTCACCATCTTCACAGAACCTTAAAATCACAGCTTTCAGAGTAGGTGAACCTGTGCCAAATTCGGACTGAGTCACTATAAGACATTATTTCAAGTGACTCAAACGCCAGAAAGGGAGGATTAAGCTCAACAGGATGAGTTTTTTATGTCTAGAGCCTTTAAGAGACCAGCCTCACCACCAGAAACTAATTGATTTGGTAACAAAAACGGTGATGCAACAGAGGCAGTTGTAATAAACATTTGAAAAAATTCTTTAGGGTTTCTAACTTGTAAATTTTACCATACATTTGTCACGTTATATTCTTCACCGTTAGAACTGATGGGTGATTCTCTTCTTTCCTTTGAATGAGCCAGTTGTATCCTTGGGCAGAAGGAAATGTGTTATGAGTTATGAAGCAGGGAATTAAGAAGAAAAAGAAACTCTTTGAAAAGCGCACTGACTATACCAGAAGCAGCTGCTTTCTGGCTCCAATCTAACCTTCCCCAGGAAAGGCCTTTAATTTCTTACATTTTTCTTTCAGGAAACTGCCATTTAAAAACAAAAAAAAACAAAAACAAGAGAGTCATGTTTGCTGAAACTGTGTAGGTTTTATTTACAGAGAGCCAGGGGTCACGAACTTACATTGGTGTTACGAACTCGGCAAAGGATGCGTTGCACTTGAAAGCGCGGTGTTCGTGGTGGACACTCAGTGACGCTTCATTTCCAGCTGTGATGAGCCCCACGTTCGGTAACTTCCAGCATTGTTAGTGCTAAGTGCTTTGGGACTTCAAAACGTCTCAGCAGCCAGCCACGGCTATTACAGTCGGTGATGAAGAAGGAACAAGACTGGGGAAAGAGGGCACGGGCAGTGTTACGAGGTGATGTTCCCTCAGCTCTATGGTCTTGAGCCTCAGACTGCAAGGAAGCAGAAAATGAGCTGTGGTTGTTGTCATGAATTTTACATGTTAGACCTACCTCTAATTAAACCAGATTATAAATTATGTGGAGGGAAAAAAAAAAAGATTTTGCTTTTCACTTCTCTATGAAAAGCATGTTAACATGTAGGAAATTCCGTCTCTTGGGTCTCTGCTCTTGTTCTAACCTAACTTCTCTCTGCTAATTGAGGACTAGGCTTGTTCACCACTAAGTTGTGCATGATAAGAGGCAGCAAAAGAGACATGAGTAGCAAACAGGAGCAGGTTGCAGTTTGCCCTGAGATCTACACACACCGGGATCGTTGTCGTGGTTTGTAGTTAAATCTAGAGGGTGCTCTGTGTTTATGATCTTAGCTTCTCTTGCTGCTATTGAAATACTGGCTGTGTAGCTGCATTTCCCAGCCAGCAATAGTCCTATGTATGGAGAGGTCTTTTCTGTAAGTTGTTGGGGTTTTTTTGTTATTGTCATGGACAAATGATTAACAGCTAAATCAATAATGTCAAAGGTTGAGCAAGCTGTATTGCATGGGCACATCTTGGGTTCAGTCTGGGGCAAAGTCATTCGAAACAAAAAAAATAAGGCAAAAAAAGGCAAACAAAAAGCTTTGGACAGCCTAAGCCATCTTTCCTGACAGTTTGTCCTCCATTTCTAGAGGGCAGTTAGTCACTGGCTGTGTGTTCAGTAACTTGGAGGTGAAAAACTGGCTGCCTGAGATACAATCTTTTTACTCGGAGCAGATTCCTGCAAGGATTCAGTTAACGTGCTTCTCTGTGTTAAATTGTTAGCGTCAAGCTGCCAAACTAGAAGGATGCAGGAGCCAGTTGCTTATTTTGCAGAGACATGGCTCCACAGTCACAATAATGTCATTTGTAAGGTAACTAGGACGCAGTAAGAGATGTAGCATTTGGCCAGGTAATGATGCTGAGGTTGTCAGCTTTGTTTTGTATTAGTGAAGATGATTAATTTTATATATAGCATCAATCATGCCCATAATGAGCACATTAAAATGTATTTATTCTTTCTATCATCAAAACACTCTGAGACTTATCCCAGGATGAGAGACTGTGCTGCTGAAACCGTAGTTGCACACAGAGCGAGACTGTGTCTCTTCATAGAACCTCTCCTTGCCCAGCAAGAGAAAGGGTGGGAAAATGTCGTGATGTTAATCGTTTTGTACAGGGAACCACAGATTCAGAGAACTTCTCTCCCTCTAAGACACTCATTGTAGGTTAAGACTGATGAGGAAACTGAAGGAAAAGACTGTTGTGTCTCAGGAATCAAAAAGCCATGCGTGAAGTGTGGAGCACTGGGATGTGAAGGCTGCCTTGACAGGCACCCGAAGAAAGATTCTGCAAGGTTTTGAAGATCCTGATCTGCCTTTGAAAGCCCAACTGTACTGATGGGAATCAGCTGTTAGTAAGTTCTCTGCCCTGGTTAGGACCATTTAAGAGAGAGAATGACTCAATGTAGTAGCTAGAAAAGACATTTAATTTGATACCCTGACAGGTCTTGATTCCACGGGCTCAAGACTTGGAGTAGCTATGGAAGGGCCCAGCCAGGGCTGGGGCTCTTGTCTTCCCCTGCAGCATGAGCCCAAACCTCGGTGAGTGATGGCACAGGGCACTCTTGGGGTCAGAGGCTTTCCCTGAGCCTTAAGAATGGCTGCTTATGCCTCATGCCTGGCCTTCCTCTGGAAGACACATGAAAAGCAGAAATAAATAAATGATTTTGAACTCCATTCCTAGAAAGCCGACTTTAGTTTACTTATCGCTTCTCTCTTGCCAAGACTCGAGCGTGTTGCATTTGTTGAAATATTCATTTTTGCCCATCCCTTGAAGGGAGCATTACAAATGAAAGCGTGAATTGCTTCCAGGCAGATCTTTGCTTCCTTCCCGCTTGCCTCTAGAAAGCTATGTACTGACAATTGCAACGTTTACCTTGCGAATCTGCCAGGTGGTGGGTCAGCTGCTGTTTACACTGTGGAAAAAAAAAAAGACCCGGTAATTTATCTTTTTGTACTTGAACCATTTTCAACCCCACCCCCGGCAGAAGGAGCGGGAGCAGTGGTGGTTTCCAATCGCCGACGGTCCTTTGGAACGATGAGCGCAGCACACACCACGTTCGCTCCGTACGCCGTCAAGCTGTTGCTGCTTTGTGCCATGCTCGGCGTCCAATGCTTTGGGTAAGTGAGCGTTCCTGAAGCCGCATCCAGGGCCTGATACGCTAAAGAGTGAAAATCGGTACGAACTCTCTGCTTTCACGTCGTGTGGCGCATAATTGCCGTCCTGAGCGATTCCCGTGCTCCTAATGAATAGCGAAAGACGTCGTTTTGAAGTTAACGTAGTGCAGTGTGTCTGCCGTTAGAAAAGTAATCCCGTTTGACAAATCTGAGGCGACAAATTGCCGCCGTCGCGTTGTAACGTGGAATTGTGTTTGCGACGTGCAGCCTCCTCCCCTGCTAGCTGCCCGACAGCGTGCCGGAGAGACGGAGGTTTGTTTTCTTGGAGTATATAAATGGTGAGAAGTCTGGCTGGTGGTTGTTTCTTTTTCTGCTAGCTTAATAGATTTTGTTCTTCCAGAGGACTGCGGTCAATCAGTGACTAACCTTTCCAGTTTCACTGTATTTTTCCCACTGTTCTCTGAACTTTGAGCTCTGATTTCATGCCTCAGTGAGCCAGTGAGTTTTTTGTGATTCCTTTATTCTGTGTGATTTTTAATATGCAGTAATCGGAGCCCCTTGCCAGGCACTAAATCATACTTAGAGGTTCAGCTGATGCTGTTCCTTGTCCTGGTGGAAGAATTGGGAACGCTACTGTGGTAGTTTACTTGTCAAAACGGGTATGAAAAGAAACTGTCAACATTTTCCTAAAGCTTCCCACGTAGATTAAATGCTACAAGGAAGCATTTGTCTGGGACGAGAATTTAATCAGAAATACCGAATCCCCCAGAAGAGTAGGGAGCATTTTAGCTGTGGCATCGTGGAAGCCTTGGAGACAGTTGTCACATGAGGGGGCAAGAGACAGGCTGGGGTGAAGAGTAAAGGCTCACACTTGGGGTTGAGGTTCATTACTGGCATGAATAGGATTAATGGGTTAATGACTCTCTGTTGTAAACTGAGAATAGAGTCTAAGACTACTGAGGTTGGCCAGCTTGAGAAAAAAATAGGCTGCTGGGTAAAGGCAGGCCCTTAAGCCTGGTTTTGAAAAATGCTGAGTGCACACCAGTCGCAGCATTGCAACTGGGTATTGTTGAGGAGGTGTCCCTCCTCAGAGCTGTTCATCGTGTATGACAGCAAGGTACCAAAGAGCTGCCCATACAGCAAGCAGCAGGGAGTGGTGGGACAAGGGCAGCAACCAATGGTGCAGATTTTACTGCTGGGCACTTGGACAGGTTATCTTTTAGGGTTTGCACAGCTTGAAATGAATCCCAGGTTGGTGGGGACATGGGTTGAGTTTCCCATGCTGGCTAGGTCAAGCGTGTCCTACACAGGTATGGGCCAAGTTGTTCTGTCCTCACAGCCTAAAGTTCTCGTGTTGTTGAATGCAGTGGTGAAAAGGAGACCCTTAACCTCAGCGGCACCACCGAGAGCATGGCCAACGGCAGGCGTGCCCGGTCTGTGAGCAACCTGCCACAGCCCCGCGACTGTGTACTCTCCGCCTGGTCCTCGTGGAGCAAGTGCGATCCCTGTCAAAAGAAAAGGGTGAGTGTTTGTGGTCTAGGCACGAAGCCTGAGAAATGAGGAGGCAGGACCTCTTCCAAGCCTTGTCATTTTTGTCCGTGGGGTTGGGCAAACAGCGGGGAGCTGCCAAGGAAAGCCCTGTAGAGCGAGATTGCGGGCTTGTGCTTTCGGGTGGCTTTTAGCTCTTCAGCTCATCACTCCCGGTAACTCCAGTGCTTTTCAGACTGCCTTGCTGTCTTGAGAAGGTGTAAAACCAGGCTTTGTGAAAACACAGGTGGGAAGCCCTGGCTTTCCAGGGACTTTCTTTCCAACAGTCCTCTTAGAGCATCAGCGTGAGGCACCATCCGCACTAACGGTCCCCCGTGGGACCTGGAGACACTCGATGCCTCTCGGGATTAAGATGCTTTTTCTTGTCTGCCAATGAGCATTTTCTACCCAAGAAGCCCCATCAAATGAAAGTAATGATCCCAGTAGTGTGAAGAGCAAAATCCCTGTTGCTCGATGGACCTCTGCTAACGAGTTGGAGGAGCCGTTCCCAGGCTTAAGTGGGAATAACCAGTGCTGAGAGTGAAGCTTCTTATCAAAGAGTTAATCCTAAAAGCTGGGAAAAAAAGGAGGGCTAACATATTGGACGGAATAATTGACTGCTTCACAGCAGTGTTGTGGGCGGAAAGAAGTCCCTAATGATGCAGAGGGCCAAGTAAATACACTGACAGAAAATAACAAGGGATGTCGTTACCGGCGCTAATTGAAAGAGAGGAGATGTAACTGAATCCTTCCTTACTCTTGCAAATGCCTGCACTACGCTGTCAGGCTCGTTTAAACAAACTGTCATAGCAAAGCAAACTTTCCTTCATCCCTTCCAATCCTCAATCCTTCCTAGGAAAATTAAAGCTATCACGGATCAAAAACCTTTGAAATGAGGCTTGTTACCAGCATCACACTTCTTTGCCGACGCTTTTTTTTATATGCATATATGTGACAGTACTCTTAGATCAGATCTCCATGACACAAAGTTCATTTCTTAACTAGGGAGGCCTAAAATTCACAATTTCACTACACTTGAGTCAGTAATTTTTATTTTATCACAGTACAGATTTGCCCGCCTGGAACAACCTTCTCAGTTCGATGGAGAACCTTGTGATTATTCTGACAAAGAAACTGAAGACTGTGTTACAAATAATCCTTGCAGGAATAAAGCTAGGTGTGAAGGTTTCACGTGTGCAGTTACAGGTAAGGACTTAAGGACTGAAGAGTGGTGGTGCTCGAGTGGCATCTCTGACACCACTACGCTGAACTTTGCGCTTCTGCAAGAGTTTGCTGGGCCAGAGAGATGTCAGGAGGTGACCTGGGTCCGTCCTTCTTTGTGTCTTGTTTGCATCAGTGATTTTGAGTGAGTCTGTTGGCCAACAGCTGTCTCTGTAGAGCGTGTCTTTAAAATCTCCAGATATGAAATAAACCCGCAGTTACATCAGTAAAATCTGTAGGATGAGTGGATCTGACAGCAACAGGAAAATATGCTCTGGGCATCCTTGACCCATGCCCACGAGCACAGCAAGTTATGATGGTGGTCCTCATGGCATTTCCCTCCACCTCTATCAAGGACTAATTAGTCCAGGACACTGTAAGCAGTGTGGGGAAGCAAGGCAGCAGTTACCTGTATCCAAAATTTGATCAGCCTCTGCTTTGCATCTCACCCTGGCAGTGGAGAGGGAAGTGTACAGGGGGCAGGGCGGGGAGCAAAGGAAAGCGGCTCTCATCTCTGTCCCCCGGGCTAGTGTTTTGATGAGACTGAAAAACAGCTCAATCATTATGGATATGGGAAGGGGGAAAAATAAATACCACATACGAGGTCTGCTGAGCAGTCTCCAGCGTGTTTTTCTCAAAACGAAAACATTTTGGCAACAAAAAAACCCTGTTCTTTTTTATAGTTTTAATTAGGGTGTGTTGTGGTTTTGTTTTGCTTTTTCTAGGTTGAACAAGGCATTTTAAGATTATGAAAGTTTGGAGTAAAACTGAGCGGATGGAGTTTGGTGATCCATGCAAATAGAAGCAGTATTTTCCAGCTAGATTTGAACCATAAGTTCTAGGAGTCTTTTGTTTCTAGGCTCTGAATCAGGGATCGTTATGATCGATATTTTTTTTTTTTTCCTGAGTAATGGACACCTTGCATTCTAGGGAGATGCATTCCACGGAGGCTGCTTTGTAATGGGGACGACGACTGTGGGGACCAGTCAGATGAAAAAAACTGCAAAAAAGTGTTTAAAAAGTGTGACCAGAAGATGGAGCAATACTGGGGAATAGAGAATCTGGCCAAAGGGTGAGTCAGTGACTTTCATGAGTTGTTTTCTTACTTAAGGATAAGAATGATCTGATGGTCCTGCAAGAGCCTGTGTGTGCTCTTTGTGTTGCCAAAAGGTGGTGTGTGAAGAAGGAAGTGTCCACGCCAATGTCCACAGGTACTTGCATTCAAATTAATCGATGGAAGAGTTTTGTTAATCCAGCTGCTTTGCACAGATATAAATAAAGTCAGACTTTGGCCTAATTCAGTCTGTGGGGAGCAGGAAAGTTATAGGAACGGAGAGACCACTTCAGGCTGTGCTTTTGAAATAAAAACAAAGGAAGTTTTGTTAAAATCTGATACTGTTTTATCGTTCTTGGTAGAGTGGCTTAAATCAGCATCTTGGATTGCTTAAAATCTGAACCTGACTGTGGATCTGTATTTTTGCACAGTATATTGGTTTGAGTAGAGGGGGTGTCAAAATTTCTTTGGTTTCTTCCATGACAATGAGTGATGGAGGAATTTGTGTCCTTTGTATGAGTAGGGTAGGATTAACCTGTATGCTGGCAAACTTCAACTTTGTGGGGATTAAAATCCAAGTCTGAATTGATCCAGCTTTTACAGTCTAAGACTGAGGCAACTTTCTGTAAGATCAGGCTGTGTGAAAAGAGTTTTTTCTCATTCTTCAGGAAAAAAAAAAATGCTTTTTTACATTAAAAGAAAAGGAATAAAAAACCACATTGCAAGGAAAAAATTATAATTTCCTCCTTATTCTCTGGAGCTATGGCTGCTGCACATGTCATTGCTAATGCTTTGTACTTCTGAGTTTAATCAAAATTAAAAATAATGTTGGACAATTATAGGAACATGCCTCTCATCTCTTTGAAGCTACAGTTGCTCAGTAATTTGCTTTTAGTGGACTTCCCGTCTTTTCAGATTATTCTAAAATTAGAGTTACTATTTCACAGCTTCACAGTTGTTATCATATGAGTCCCTCTCCCCAGAATAGGGAGAGGCAGATCTAACAGAGATAAGGGACGGTAATAGGGACCTGACAAGGACTATTAGTTTCATCTAATGACTCTAGTTACTATTTGAGTATGAGTTTGTGGAGTGCAGTGCATGTCCTCAGCTGTGTGCCAGCAGGGTGATGTGAGGGAGTCCTTGACAGTGAGCAACAGAAGGGTTTTTACTGCAACAGATCCCACCAGCAGCAATAGGAAAAGCAAATGATGGGATTTAAAAAGGCTGCAGTGCTACATCCTTTCTTAGAGCACAAAAGTTAGGATTACTGTCCGTCATCCACTAAAATCAAAGGAAAACTTTCCAGTGATTTCAAGGATTAGTTGAATAATTGCTTGAGTACCTTTTCCCTTGTTCCCTGACAATTTTTACTCTTGTCTACTGAGCTCTAGTTGATCCTCGACCAGCGTGGCAAAGATTATGGCTGATAAACCAGAACAAAGAAATGTGAATTTACAATTAGTCTGGACCGAGGACGTGGGTTGGCAAACCCAGCTTTGAAGATCCTGCTGGATGCTGCTGCGCAGCTGCAGGCATTTGGGGATGCTGGGGGTGGGCAACCTGGTGGGGTTGGCCTTTGGCTAATCCAGTTTTTTCTGCTTTTTCCAGAGAGTTCCAGTAAACGCTACGAGAGTTGCCAGTGTTCGTGGCAATAATGCTCTGCTGTCATTGTGACTGGGTGGTGAAAATTGTCCTTTGTATTCACTGAAGTGTTAAAATTTGACTCCCTTTTGCTTTCTTGTTAGTCAGGTTTTTCTGGAGCAACTGTGAAGACAGTGAATGAGACAAAACTTTCTTTTGGGGTTTCAAAATAAAGTATGAAATAAAGAGCCCTCGGCCAAACAAAACAGCCTTTCCTTTCTCAGCCAATGCATTTGATGTATACCTCTAAATCGATGATAATCTTAACATTTTGCTGTTATGTTTCATGTACAGGATAAATATCTTCACGAACAACTTGGAAGGATTAGTTCTTGATCACAGGTATTATGCAGGGGGATGTTCTCCTCATTATATTGTGGACACAAGATTCAGAAAGCCATACAATGTCGAAAGCTATACGCCAGAGGTACGTGTCAGACTTGTCTGCGAATAAACGTCTATAGGTATATTCCAATTAATTTAGTGTGCAATGCTGATAAAACTTCATTAGCAAATAATTTCATAAAAAATTACAAAAGTTGTGAAACCAAATGGGATGAGACTGAATTTAGCCTTCCTTGTAGAACATGGTCATACCTCATGCACTCTGTGAAGTTGGAGACATCCCCTTTTAATACCCAAGGGCACTGAAAGAGATGACGATGTTCCCTTAGACCTTGTCATTGCAAAAACTGAGCCTAAACTTCCCAGTGCCATCTATCCAGGAGGGTCCAGAAGCCACCCTGTGGGCAGGAGAAGGTTGTTTTTAGACAGAGTTGTGCCTTCAGAGCCGGGCTGGGAAAGCGCTTCTTGTGCCATAGCCAAGGATTTAGCAGCACACCGTGTGGAAGGTTTTTTTCTGTGGTGCATCAAAGCTGCCTTTCAAATATTATGTATATGACCTTAATGCTCTTGATGACATAGCATGATATTTTTGAGTGTTGCCTACTAGGAAACCGTTTCCTTTTAGAATTCATACTTTAATTGATGCCTTTGCTTAAAGATTTCACCTTCTTTGCGTAAGATTGACATATTAAGTGAAAGCCCGAGGTCCTTGCAGTCTGAGGGAGATAGTAGCTTTCCTGCTGCTGTAAATGTAGTATTCTTGAAGTACCGGTGTTAATAATAATAGTGCTTTGCAATTATAAAAAGCTTTTCATCTTCAAAGTGCAAGCATTAATTCACTAGTATATTTGTACCTGGCTTCCTTCCCCATGCTTCAGGTATGCAGTCGCTGTGCAGGAAATAAAACATGTTATTTTTGCTTTCTGTTTAGACCAAAGGCAAATATGAATTTACAATGACTGAATATGACTCGTACTCAAATTATGAAAGCAGTGTCCTGAAGGCAAAAGCTTCGCAGTCTAGCTTCAGCTTTGGTATAAAAATAACAGGAGTGTTTGAACTTGGTTACAATTCAAACGACAACAGGTTCAAGAAGTTCATGCAAAGGATGAAAAGATTTTCTTCAACTGTAAGCACTGCTCCACTTAATTCTCTGCTAACGTGTTTATCTGTCTGTGTGTGTGTGTATTGGTTTGATCCTCGTCATCAGGTCAGCAGCCTTGACTGGGATAAATTAAATCTTTCTTCCTGATTGGATTTTGCCATTTGTATTGGTCAAGTGTTTACTAAAGCACACGATGCCTTTGTTTGCGTTTACAGCACCCAGGAGCTTTTCCATGCACCTATCAGACAGGGACCATTTTGACCTCCAAAATCTACCACAATCAATCCATCCAGTGTCCTTCTGGGCATCGATGTTTGGATGTTTGTAGTGAAGTCATTGTAAAAAAAATGGAACTAAGAGGCCAGTTCAGATGGCCTCCCCTCCATACTGTGAACTCACTAGTAGGAGATGTACAAGTGATACTCCTAAGAGGGTCTCCGTGCTGCACCCCAGCCATGGGATGCTGTGCACCTTGCCCTGCTAGCCATTAAAAAGTTCTCACCACTGATGCCAAAGCAGTCTGGCAGGTGGGAGGTGACCGAATCCAACCAACAAAGTGACTCCTCCAGGGGAATCCACACAGGTAAAATTGGGGTTTAGCTAATGACCCCAAGAGCCCAGAGTTTCCTCTGCCCTACGGGTGAATTGCAGTGACCAATAGAGAAATCTGGGGTGAAAGAAGGGCAAATAGGATTTTCTGCAGTTCTGGGAATTTCTGCACCTGTACACGCAGCCCAGAAACCAGTCTGCGGTGGGGACAGGTGTTGTGTGTGCGATCACTGCAAAATATCATCTCACACCTGAAGGGCCATCCCTATTTTAGGTGTGTTCAGCAAAACAGGAGCTTGTCTCTTCGGTGAATGATAATGCACACGGCAAAGCCAAGCCGTTCAACTCTAGGGCAGTTCTGACAATAGCATAGAAGGAAAACTTCTGGCAGACCTTCAGCAGGTTTGATTACAGCCTAACCCATGCCGTTTTCCTTCGGCTGATGTGATCTATCTGCCGAGTACAGCATTCACCAGCTCAGGGGACACACCACACAAAATATGGGTGGCACAATCACTTCCAGTCTCGTCTGCGGTGATTTGATCCTCGCTGTGATCTGATGCACATTTAAGCTGGCTGGAGAGGCTTTCATCTGTAACTCTATGAGATGCAGTCTGAGGTAGTGTGCGCCATCATTTGAGTTCTTTTTTCCATCTGTTATTGCTGTAAACAAACCTTGCTCTTGACGATGGTTTAATAGTATCACTGATCTATG
The DNA here is from genome assembly GCA_013396935.1 of Baryphthengus martii. Lineage (NCBI taxonomy): Eukaryota > Metazoa > Chordata > Aves > Coraciiformes > Momotidae > Baryphthengus > Baryphthengus martii. Next base: position 103,170 of record VWZK01018796.1, on the reverse strand, counting down.
TCTCTTCCCTCAGTATAAAGCGCGCTCGGGAATGGCCAAGTATTCCTCGGTGCTATTAAACTTGCATTTGCTTCCTGCAAAGAGGCATTTCCCGTGACAAGAAACCCAATCCATAAAGAAACCCAATACTAAGTCTTGATTTTATTATTTTAGCTACAGAGTTCTATATTGAACCCTTCCCCATGTGCTTGTGCTGTGAACCTAAACAACTGGACACTAAATCCTTTGAACATGATGAAAGATCTCTTCTGCTCCTGGGTTTTATGCCGGAAAGGGGAGATACAATATTTTTCCATGTACACATTTGTATACAGAGATAGATATATATACATGTGTGTGTTTGTGGTTTTTTCTTTCCTTTGAGTTTGTTAATGGCATGTTCTGTGGAATATAAACACTATCTTGGATTAGCCAAAGAACTACTATTTCACATGTAAATCGTCGTGATTTCAAGTGACAGAATTTTTCAGGAGAGAGTCTGTGGGAGACAAAGGCTGATCAACATGGTTAGGGGTAGAGCAGTCTTGTGGGATGCTGCGTGTGTCCTGGGTCTGTCAGAGCAGAGCCTGGAGCTTGCCCTTCCCCATGTCCAAATCATGGCCTCAACCATCACCCAGCCTGCAATGGCTGGCTCTTCTTCTTCCTTCTTCCCTCTAATACCAGTCAGGATCCTCATTTTCAGAAACTTTACTACTAAAAGATTTGGTTTTGCTAAATTAAATGATTATCAGTTGCAAACTGTTAAATTGATAAATCCTGTCCAGCGTGAATTACTTCATAGCAAATAACTACACATTGTCACAAGAATGACATCCCTCCCTTCTTCTGGATTCTCTTGTGTTCCTGCTTTTCGTGTAGTCCAGCAAATTCATTCATGCCCGTTCTGAGCTGGCTGTGGCCGTTTATAAGCTGAAGCCCAGAGCCCTGATGCTGCATTATGAGTTCTTGCAGAGACTTCATCAGCTCCCATCAGAGTACAGCTATGGGGAGTACAGAGAGCTCTACAGAGACTACGGGACCCATTACATCACGGAGGCTACCGTCGGTGGCATCTATGAATATACTTTAGTCATGAACAGCAATGAGCTCCGAAAGGCAGGTACGCACATTTGATCGGTGAAAAAGCTTTGGGGATGGCTTTTTAGTGGGAAAACCCCTCTGCGGGTACCCAATTCAGGTCTGGGGTCAAAAAAGAAAGATGGTTGAAGGAGTCAACAACATCTCAAGGAAACCCTTGAGGAAATATGGGAGTAGAAGTGCTTTATGGCAGTGAATAAAGAGCCTGGTTTTGAAAGCCCGCTCAGCATCAGGGGCTTGCTCTAGCTCTCAAGCTGTGGATACTGCCAGTTCACAAAAAGGGCCCTGTAGCAAGTATTTTAGATGACACGTTTTGGAGGCTGACAAGATGTTGAGATAAATGAGAATTGTGTAGCTTAACGCTTTTTTTTAGCTTTGAAAACCTTCACCTAAGTTCTTTTTCCATTGCTTTTCAAGTGACAGTTTTGAAACACCTTTAGCCTCGAGAGCTTTTCCAGCATGTAGGAAACAGTAAATAATTTGCTGGGTGACTCTTGTGCCTGACATTGCTCTTGCTCTTTGACTCCGGCTTCCTTTTTTGCGAGAAATGATGATTGTTGTGTAGAGTAGAGCGAGCTGTGTGACATTAATCAATAGCTGCACTCTCTTATTTATTCATTGGCATGGGAGTGAGGAACTGCCTTCACTGTCTATTTGTGAAAACATTTAGTGGACTCCGCTGTGTGTGATGCTCAGGCTGTTTTCTCTTCTGCTGTCTAGGAAGTTGCTTATCCTGCAGTCAGGTACAGCCCAGAGAGACAGGATTTAGATTCAAGTTTCAGATACTCAAAACAAAAATCAAGTCTGGGAATCAAGTCTTGTTTTGCAGATCTGGTATCACATGCCGTGCCACGTGGTTGGTATGTGCGGTGCTCTCACATATAATCGTAGGAATCATAGAATGTTAGGGGTTGGAAGGGGCGTCTAGAGATCATCTAGTCCAACCCCCCCGCCAGAGCAGGTTCACCCAGGGCAGGCCACACAGGAATAGATCCAGGCGGGTTTTGAAAGTCTCCAGAGAAGGAGACTCCACCACCTCTCTGGGCAGCCTGTTCCAGGCTCCGTCACCCTCACAGGAAAGAAGTTTCTCCTCATGTTGAGATGAAACTTCCTATGTTCTAACTTATACCTGTTATTCCTTGTCCTACTACTGAGCACCACCAAAAAGAGTCTGTTCCCTTCCTCTTGGCACCCACCCCTCAGATATTTATAGACATGATCCCCTCTCAGCCTTCTCTTCTCCAGACTAAACAGCCCCAGGTGTCTCAGCCCTTCCTCATAGGAGAGATGTTCAGGTCCCTTAATCATCCTCGTAGCTCTGCATTGGACTCTCTCCAGTAGATTGATGTCTTTCTTGAATTGGGGAGCCCAAAACTGGATACAGTGTTCCAGGTGTGGTCTCCAATGTACCAGATGTGCCTGTGGTTCATGATTCGATAATTTCGGTGGGAGAGATGGCAGGAGAGAGGTCTGGATTATACTGCACGAGGATGTCATAAAATAGTGGTTCCTTCCTTCAGGTGCATATGAACATTAATAGGAGCCATCCCATGTCAACCCGAAACTCAGTGCATCCTCTTTTTCTGATCTAGAAATTGGCCAGTATCAGATATATGAGAAGAGCAAAGAAAGAAGAGAGACACTTGTGTGTCATATCTGGTGCTTCACCATGAGAACTGCTTCAATATTCATGAGTGTCAGGACAGCAAGGAGTTTGGAGAAGGACTTTGGGGAAGAACATCCTTTGATTTGCAGATCTTTAGGGCAAATTCTTATATGCCAGGAAAAAAAATGTATAGTATAGCTTCATGGAGAAACATTCATGCAACAATTAAGGCTCTTCTGGCAGCAAAGAATTGGAGATGTGAGCTAGCAAAGGGAGGAAGACCTGCTTCATCTGTTGCTCTTAAAAAGCCTGGCTTCTGATGACGGGAGGGGCTGGTGGGTAATCCTTTGTCAGAGGTATTTGGTATTGAAGTCACAGGCCAGGCTCCCACCCACTGCAGCTCTGCGTAACCCAGTACTGCTGAGTTGGGGATTAAAAGCCTCCCCTTCCAGCATTTACCTTGTATTTGCACTTCCAGAGTTCTGTAAAATATGGAGATTTCATTTCATATAGATCTGTTAAATATCCCAAAAAAAAGGCTTCTTCATCTCATCTCCTTTTCTTCTAAAGGAAGAATATATATCCACTCCCATTTTTTGTGTACATGGATACATACAGTTGTATAAAAACATGACAATTTTTTTGACATGTATTTCAGGTTATTCTCTGAGCGACGTCCAGAAATGTGCACAGAGTGGCTTTAACATTGGTGGAAATATTTGGGGTGTCTATGTAAACCTTGGAATGACTGAAGCTGGCTGTAAATCCCTTTTAAAAGAGGTCGGAGGTAAGCATGAAATATTTCTGCCATTTAATTCCTATCCTTTGTGTAGTGAAAAGAAGATTCTGTGATCGTGGAATATTTCCCTACTCCCTCACAGCTGCCTTTGAGTCTGCTGGCTATCCCCAGCCAAGCTTAGCAGAGGTGTAGCTGTCTCAAAGCTTGATTTTTATTTTTTTTTTCAAGATTTTCTTTGCTGGATAAAGAAATATCTGCTCAGTGTCCCAGGGAAAAGCAGGGACATATCACCCATTACCCACCTGACTGGTGCTTTGTTACCAATACGCCCACCCCTCAGCAGAGCAGCCCAGCATGGCGCTTTTTGGCACCCAAAAAAAAAGCCCAAATGGGAAAAACAGTAAGGTGATGGTGTCTTGGGAGCCTCGGGAGCCGTATGGGAAGCTGAAGGTGTTGCGGTGGGAGGAGGGGGCACCTGAAGGTATGCAGAGAACGGGCAATGTTTGTGGTGGTGAGGAGCATCGGGCTGTGGGAGGACCTGCAGGCTTATAACCGTAGGGAAGAAAATTTGGGGGAGAGATACAAACTGCAGGAGAGGAGGATGTAGGTGTTGCTGCAAGGGCCCAGAAGGGGCACAGGACACGCAGTGTAGAAAACCAGGCTTCACGTGTGAAACACTCATGGCCTTTTTCCTTTGCCCTCTCCATGGGACGGGTCAACATACTGGAGGTGTTTTGCTGTTAGCTTGTATCTCAGCTGCAATCCACAAAGACACACCCGAGCAGAGTTGGCCGCTTTCTGAATCTGTTTTTTTGCAGACAGCACCTCCAAAAAACAGTATGTGGAAGATTTCATCGTCCTCGTTCGCGGCGGAGCGAGCGAACACGTTACCGCGTTGGCTTACAAAGACCTGCCGACGGCTGCGCTCATGCAGGAGTGGGGAGATGCCGTGCAGTACAACCCTGAAATCATCAAGCTAAAGGTACTGTGTCCATCACTTCATTCCACCTCACTTAGCTGAGGGCCTTGGAGAACTCTGTGGTTAAAGAAACAGGATTTATAAAAACAAGAGGGAAATTTCTAGGGCAAATAGTAGACCTGTATTGCGCAGCGTAGTTTCCTAAGACTGGGTATTCAAAAAATCAAAGGTGTGATGTGTTAAAAAGGGTGTGGTTGGAAGTACAATTTACCAGTGTATCACTTATCAAAAATATATCTGGCAGCATATCATAGAATCATAGAATGGTTTAGGTTGGAAGAGACCTCTGAAGGTCATCTCATCCAACTCCCCTGCAGTGAGCAGGGACATCCTCAACTAGATCAGGTTGCCCAGAGCCTTGTCGAGCCTCACCTTGAGTATCTCCAGGGATGGGGCCTCAACTCCCTCCCTGGGCAACCTGTTCCAGTGTATATATATTTCATAAGGACTTCTTTTTTCTTGAAATTTCTCCTGACTTCTGTGAGCACCAGTGACTATTTAGCAACAATTCTTTCTGGTTCGGAAGGCCAGGTAGTTCACCATACACACCTGGGTGTTTGTTCAGCTTAGCTAAACCTTAAAAATAGGAGTTAGTTTTTGAAGAGTCAAGGATTTTTGATCCTAAAAGAGTTTCAGAAATGCAAAGCACTGCAAAAGAAAAAGGCAGGTAGAAATAAGTAGCCATTCTGCCTCGTCGTTCTTAATGTCCGGATAAGTTCACTCTGAGTGAATAGTTCAGGTGCAAGAGAACAACATCCTCTTAGACAGAGGCTTGGTTTGGTACTGGTGCAAGTTGATTTTATTATTGTATAATGGATTTTCACTATAAAACTTTGTAGGCAAAAATACTCATATTTGTCAAAGGTGTTTGCTTCTCATTGAAAATTCTGACTTTCCTTTTTTTTTTAAGAAAAAAAAAAAGAGTGAATTCTTAAAAATGTTAAGCAAAGCAGTAATCAGTAATTTGGAAACAGAGGCAGTGCCTGTGTGGCGCTTGCTGCAGCGGTGGTGGCTTCCCAAGCTCCTGGTGTGCTGTGGATTCACCTTCCAGGAATGTACTGGGAGGTCTCTGGGCAGGAGGCAGCAGGAATGCGACCCTCCGCGCTATCCCGTGTACAGAAAATTCTCCCACAAGAAACTACGACGTTCTTTGTCTTGCCTGACATCAGTGGCCAGGCTGCCCAGTGAAAATCCCCGGAGGGATGTAATTTGGGTTTGGTATCTATAATCCTTCATTTCCATACCAATATCCCTGTGGGGCCTGAAGATCAAAAGTACCAGCAGAGTGTGACTAAATGGCAGCACCAGAATGCTTAGTTAGGGAAAACTAAAGCAAATCAGTTCATAAATCATCTGCTGAAGGGACTTGGCAGGTCACTTTTAGTGTGTTTCTTCATTTGTATGATCTGAATTCAAAAAGCAAAGTATGGATCACAGATAATTGATGAAGAGTGGATGTACAGCAGCAGGAAATGAGCATTTTTTTTATTGAAACCTTCTTCTGTTTCTTGTAGCTTGAGCCTGTGATAGCAGTAGGGTGATCTTTCATGCTGACTATGTTGCCATGGCCTGTATGGCTGACATCTCTACAGCAAGGATGGGAATTCGGGCTGGATCCTCTGATGACTTGTGCCCAGCGTCATCCCACGGGCATTAGTGGGTGACTGGCAATATTGAGACCACACTTTAGCTTTCCCTTGTTCTCAGGAAAAACATAAATGAGCAGTTCAAAGTCTCTTTGGTCCCTATTGCACTTTCACTGTGTTATACGCTCCCTCACCTTCTCCCACTGACCCCATCTGCGGATGAAGATGACAATCTTCTCCCTTCTCCAGGCAGCAGAAACCTGTATCTTGGCTTCGTCAAGAGAGAAATCAGCCTTGAAGTGCAGAAGTAGTTAAGGTGAAAGTGCAAATTGGAATGCCCATGACTGTGTGCCTCTGGCTGTGCTGTGTGGCTGTGGGAGGAACCTGGTCTAGTTGGGGATGTTCCTTCTTACTTCAGGGAGGTTGGACTTCACGACCTTTAGAGGTCCCTTCCAACCCAAGGCAGTCTATGATTCTATGAATGAAGGAAATTCTTGTGGGTGGGTTTTTCGGGGACCTTTCTTAAATCAGAGTAAGAAAGCACCCAGGAAAGGTAAGTTTAGGCAAATCTGATCTAAAAATGTCAGTATCAAGAAAATGGATGAGAAAGAATTTCATGAAACTTGTGACAAACTTTGCCCATTTGTCAACACCATCCTGAACTTGGAAAAAAATTGCATTTTCTCCCCTCCCTTTAGGCAGAGCCGCTGTATCAGCTGGTGACTCCAACTGACTTTGCTAATGCAATCACAATAAAAGAGAATCTCCGACGGGCTCTTGATGAGTTTCAGCTGGAGACCAGTTCTTGTCGCTGTGCTCCGTGCCATGGCAATGGCATCCCCTTTCTGCAAGGTAAAAGGCTTTTGCACCTCTTCTCTACCCTCTAAAGAGAAATGAGCTGGGAATTTGTGGGGAGTGAGGAAGCTTGGCAAGTAATCTGCTCTTTAGTTTCTCCTGTCATTTCTCTTTCAGGTAATTAACTTAATTTTTTTTTTTTTTTAAGTCTGTGTGTAGAATGCCAGCAATAAGTAAAGTCAAGGGATGTGTCTTTTTAATGGGAGTAACCATCTGCATCAATTTTGTGGAAGAATTTGTTCCTTCTCAGTTATGCATTGAAAAAAAAACCAAGCCTTGACATCTTTAAGTCTCCTCCTTTGCTTTTAAGATTGCTTCCACCCTCCTAGAGAAGTGACTAGTCTCAGCATTAATTAGTGTTTGTAAAAGTGTTTTGAAGATGAAAAGCACCACGTAAGTGCCAAGCACTGTTATCACCGGCACATCCCCCCATTTCTAAAAGGAGCTGTCCTCCTTTCTAAGCAGGCTGTGATTTAAAAATGAAGGGGAAAAAATAATCAAATTGAATGAAAACCGCTCTGCCTTAAACAGAGATATACGATGTGATGAGAGCTGCTAACAAAGGGACCATTTTGTCAAGTGCCTCATTCCAATCTGCATCTGCAAAAGTCCTGATGAGAATCGTTATCATCTCAATGTATCTAATGCAGAAACGAGGGTTTCAGGTACCAGCTAGCTGATTGTAGCACTTAAAGGATTTTTCTCGTGATTAAACTTGTTTAAATAACCTTTTAGGAGCTAAGTCAGGTTAGCCTTTCATTTAGTATAGTCTCAACAAGAGGTTTTAAATGACCATTCATTTTCCTGGTAGGAGCTCTCCTCTGCCTGCCGTGGGATGCACACCACAGGCCTGGGCAGCCGGCGTGGAGTTACATGGACTTTCCCTCGGCCACAAAGCCAAGCTGGGATGCTCCTGTTGCGGGTGCTCATTCCTGGATGCTGCAGTTTGCTCCTTCACAGCTCTACCAAGCCTACCCTCTTTTGGAGAGGAGCAGGGGTGGTACCCTGGCTTGCTGAACGTCTGCACCAACGTAGCTGACGTTGAGCTGCAGGGCAGTGGCAGGAACAAATGGCCAGGGAGGCGAGAGAGGTGGCAGGGGAGTCACAGCTCCCTTGCTTTATTGCTATTTTATACTTTCACCGTCAAAGAAAAATGCTGATCTCATCCCACTCGCTGTCCTTTCCTAACAGAAGATGAAGCACTGAAAAGAAAATGAGTGTCTGCGGGGCAGTGTGACTTGAAGTCTCTAATCCCACCATCTCTCCTTGCTTTCAGGAACCCAGTGTGAATGCTTATGTCCCCTTGGCTACAGTGGCACTGCCTGTGAGATCAGCAAAAGCAAAGGTAAGAGGGACCCCAAGTCCAAGGAGACAGTCTCTGCAGGGATGGCAGCTGAGGGATGGGGAGTCATGTCCTGTGCTGGCTGTCCCCGTTCTGCCCAGCCCAATGCACACGGCGTTAGGGTCCTGCAAAGGTGACAGATGCACTTTACCTGCCCTCTTCTAAATTTCTGTGCAGTCACGAGGAGGCAGCTTTACTTCTGCAGTTCCAAGTTGCATACATGTGCCTTGCGATTGTATCCAAGTACAAACTCCTACCTAATTTACAGTCCATCACAAGGCTCAGGTCTCCTCCAACAGCTCTGTTTCCTAAGTTTTTTACCAATAGCTCTGTTTCCTAAGTTTTTTCCCTTTGATACCACCAGGATGTTGCAAGCTGTTTTCCCCCACATATGCTACCATGCATTTTAATCTGAAAATCTTATTATGTTGTTTCGAATCACTTACTAATGCTCCTTGGTCACTTTATATCGCTGCTGTCTCCTGACTGACGTTCTTAACTCTTTCTAGTTTAGGGTGATCTGTGTTTATTTCTGTTTACTTCTTCCAGCTCATTAATTTAGATGGTAAATAATACGAGATCTCAGGCACCCAGAGCTCTGGCACCATCCCACAAGTTGATGCAGTGCATCTATCATTGCGCTTTGTTTACAGTCTGTTATCCAGTTCTCATTCTGCATGGCTGTGTCCTAACTAAGCCAGGCTGAAATACATTTTAAGCCAAGGTTTCACTTGAGGGTAAATTTTGTAGGTGTTTTTAAGGAAGTCCGTGGAGCTTTAATCTGTGGAGTCACTTACACCTTGTTCCAGTCTGCTTACCACACACGTAATTGCATCTGACCCTCCTGAAGACTCATATCCATCCACTTGTCAACATGTAGCTTGCTTTCTCACTCCGCTTTCCTCCTTTTATGTTCAGCATCATGATTCTCAGGATTTTGAATTTATGTCACTCACGTGCTCAAGGTCCAGAAGAAACAGTGTAATAGGAAAAGCAATGGATAGGAAGCTGAATATTCAAGCTGTTGTTCACTGAAGGAGAACATGCTAACATTTCCACCTTTTGCCTAGCCCCTCAAAATGTGGCTGACGTGGGTTTAGTTGCTGGTTTTTTTATCTAGGCTTGGACCAAGTCAGAGGAACGTCCTACAAGCAAATATAAAGCTAATTGTTTGATATTTTTTCTTGTCCTTGCCGCATAAAGTGTAGTTTGAACAAACACTAGAAATGCTGAACAGAGAATTAACATCTTTACAACAATCACACAGCGTTAATTGTATTTTGTAATGAGTATATTGTTTGTGGTGTGGACAGGAGACGAGCCGTTTGTATTTAAATACGATTCACGGAAGCTGACAGCCCTTCCCATGGAAAGAGCTGCTTTATTCTGACAGTCCTTTCTGGCTTTGGTTTTTTTTTTCCAGATGCTGCTATTAATGGAAACTGGGGTTGCTGGGCCAGCTGGTCTCCGTGTTCTGGAGGTCAACGAACAAGGAGACGACAGTGCAACAATCCTGCCCCACAAAACGGTGGTTCATCATGCTCAGGGCCAGATACTGAGACAGTTACTTGCTAGAGAGAATCATTAGGAACTTAACAAAACAAATGAGCAGTTGGCAGACTGAGGGAGAAGACGTTACTTGCCTGGCCTGCTAAGTTTGGCTTCTCTCTGTTTAGGGGTCTTACCCAAGTGCATTGAAGTTGGAAACATTTCAGAAGGTGTTGGGAGCTGGGTATGTGTTATAAATCACACCTTTGGACATGCTTTGCAATTGTCGCATGGGATTAAATGTGCTTACTGTTCTTAATATTTTGACTTTTCCCTGTCTTTATTGCAATGGGCTGAGACAAGCCTTATCTCCTGCTTTATTTGGGAGCTGCGCGATTCCAAATTTTACTGCCTTGTTTTTGAAGGTTCCTTTGAGATAAGAAAAGACTGTTTGATCTTATGTGCACCAGAATGTGTGCTAATATGCAGCTTCTGTGAAGACAGCTGTGTCATGTGGGGCAAACTACAGCGTATGAAAATCTAAGTCTCAGTGAGGACAAGAGTATCTAATGTGACATTTAAAGCTGCTGTGCCTCACTACTCCAGTTTCCCAATTTATCTTATTTAACTTTAATTGTCTGCTGTAGTAGAAATTATCTTGAAGGAGTGAAAACCAAATTATGAAGTACGGTCTGGTGGCACCAAAGCGTTGTTAGATTATGTAGCAGTTGGACTCCTGCTGCGGTGATGTGATTCCTCCTGTGTGTTCCTGAAGTAGAACAGATACACGGAGAGCATCGGATGCACCCCAGTACGCTCAGATACACCAGTGTTCTGGTTCCTTGGGAAGGGGAGGGAAGGACCGAGGGATTCTACTGGGGTGGGGAACTGGAAAGCAACTGCTGCTCCTACTGCTGTTTGGGGGCATTGGAAAGCTTGAGAGATGGCTACAATTGCAGGAGAGGCTGCATCCTGACTAGGGGCTGTCACTCCAGGGCGCCCAGACCCTCCACTAGAGCAGGATGAGCAGCCAGCCTTTCTGTCATGGGCAGAATAAACAGAGCAAACGTCTTTTCGCATCCCCTGAGGTCTTGCGTTCTTAGTAGTCACCTCTGCCCCAAACAGGCTTTGGTTCATCAGTTTGATCCCGTGACAGCCTGTATTTCAGCAGCTGCATTGCTAGTCCAGTCGGGTTAGGACATCTGAGATGGAGAGCGTTTGCTGTGAAAAGAGCCAAAGCTAAGTGAATGGTTTGCCTTTTGTTACTCTCCCTAGAGCTGTGCATCACCCATCGAGGAGAACTTGTCGTACTGTGCTCTATTTCATCACTGACTTGCGCCCGGATCATTCTGGGAACGTGCCTCCTACAGCTTTTGTTGGTGTTTAATGATTTCTGCGAAGACCTTTGGTGGGGCATGCTGTAAAATAGCCAGTAATACCTTTGTTCCAGCAAAATGATGCCAGCAGTGCAAAGTTGTTGTGAGTCTTCTAACATCTGCAAGGTCAAACACTCTACCGAGTGTTTTTAGCAATGATGGTGATGATAGGTTGGTATCACCAGTTTCTCTCCTTTCAAACTGACGTTGTCTAAATGTAAGTTTTGTAAGAACAGCTCAGGCTCTCTGACATCTGAACAATGGAACATGCATTTAGTTGTAGCCCTCATGCCGCCTCCACACTTATTGACAAGGCTTCTGTGACAGCTTTAAGAAAGAAAGAGCACATTGCATATGTAAAAGAAGAGTGCTCTCTACTCATTATGGGCTTCATAATGGAGCTGCCAACACAAAATATTTCCGTTATCCACTGTGTTGTCTTTTGTGTGATAGGAATTTGTCAAGAGATTCATTTTGGGTCATGGTCAAAGAGGTCACTGCTTGCACGAAGTATGATATTCTTTGGTGCTTTTTAAAGGGATGCTGTAGGAGCTCTTCCACCAGAGGTCCCTGATCATGGTTCATGGGTGCCTGTGAGGACATGTACTGCAGCACAGTTGTCTGCCCTTCTTGAGAAGCATCGATGTAATCAGGTTAAGGAAACTTCTCAGATAAATCAAGTGGCTTTTGTAAATTTGAGCACCTTTGTTGATCATCAAGCTGGAGTAAGCACTCTGACACGTAGTCACGGTGCAGCTTTCTGCTGCTGTGGCAAGCAGAGCCAAAGGTGACAACCTCAATTTGGATTGTTGTTTCCAGATCAGAGAAGCCCAGACTTTTTCAAGTGACAGTGCCTGGATTTGGATATTTGGGAATTTTTTAGGGGGAGAGGAGAGATTTGACCGTCTTCAAGATCAGCAGGATCGTCTGAGTGAAGTATGATTTCAGTAATGGTTGTAATATTGAGCCTATCGTCTTAGAGGACTCCCGTAAAGGACGTCCCTTTATCTTGTCTGTCTAATTTTGTGCTTTGATTCAACTAACTAATGATTTATCATGACCTAGAGGGTAATATAAAAATACTGTGCTGAAGCTTTTACTGTTTCATTTTGGTATGCGCTAAATTTTGGCACTATCTTTTTACTGGTGTTCCTAACTTCCCCTTCCTGTGTAAATTTAGATTAATAATCCCTGTATGAAAAGTGGGGAAGGCTGCAGGCACGATGTGGGCATGCACCGATTGCCCATTTCTCTGGTTAAGACACTTGTCTCAATGGCCGTTACTACATCCCATATTCTATTTTCACAAGCAGTTTGCTTGTGGAAAAAAAAAAAACAACTCAGTGAACACAGAGAAGCTGGATTTTCTCCACCTCCCTGTTTGAAGACATAGCTGCTGTGATGTGTGTCGGATCTGGTCAACGTGGCTGAGGAAGCTCCTCAATGGGTATTTTAGGTAAGTTGTAATTGTCACACCCAGCTTTCCCAGGACAGAACCAACTTGATTCTTGCAGCCCCAAACATCTCCATCAGGAATGGGTAAGTCAGACTGGTGTCCAGCCTGGATCCACTTGCTCCCTGTCTTTTTGTATCCTGTAGAAACATTATGTTTGCTTGTGAAGCTGGAAGGCGGTCTCAGCTGTGGCTGGAGGCTTGCAAACCCTGTGGTAGCCGTAGTATTGCTAAATGACTTTACCATGCTCCCACTATCAGGTGGATATAGGTGTTCCTCCCCAGGTTCTCACCTAGACGGAGAGATTTTGTTGAAAGCAACCCAGTAAGTCCATGCAGAGGTGTTAACAGTTGCCAGATTTCCAACTCCTAGTTCTCCTGCCTTGATGGCTGAAGAACCCAGTGAGCGCTCAAGATAACTGCCAGATTTCAGGACTAATTACACCTACAGATTTGTCTTCCTTTTATATCCTGTTTTAACACCCCTCCTTTTCTGTATATCAACAAAAGTAGAGATGAAGACAGTAATTATTACCATTACGAACCTACATTTTGTACTTATTTGTGAAACAGCACCAAGAGTCCTGCTGTGTTGGTCACGGCAGAGCAGCACAACAAACGCCAGTCCCTCCCCCAGCTCTCCAGAATCTGCCCTTTCTTCTGTTTCAGGTTTTTTTGGGTAGGATTAAATGTTTTGTATCTTCCTGTGCCTCTCCATTACGCTGTGTGAAAAGGAAGGCAATCATTTTTGAGCTGCTCTTGCTGAGGAATTTTTGCCTGCTCTAAAATCGCCGGCTGAGAGGGACGCAGGCATGCGGGTAGTCGGCGTGACATTGACCCCGAGGTAGAAAACAGCTCTGTCTCAAGCACTGCCCTTATCTTCTCTTCTGTTAGCTGGTTATCTGGAGTCTGCACCTTGCAACCTCAGGTGTATTGTCATCAATCATTTGCTATTTTCTTCTGCGTACTGGTTCCTCTCTGTCCTTCCTTTGTTAATAGCCCGGTTTGCCTATATCCATAAAAATATCTGATTGTGATACCATTTATCCAAAGCACCATACATCCATCATGTGCTTATGAGCGAGATAAACAAGGTCTCCTGGGAAATATGCCGCAAGAAATATATAGGATAAATAACTATATCAAATGTATGTCAGTGTGCAAGAGGGGAAAATCCATTCATTAAAACCGGGGTGGAACTGCAGTGTTTTCTTGTACCCTCTAAGCTTTTAGTTTAAGTAAGAAATGTACATTTTTGCTGCTTATCTCATTGAGCACAACTCTCATGCTGGCCACTTCAGCAGGAGATATATTAGCTTCTTTGACTGACATTGTAAAGGTGTAATTGCTCATAATCTTTTCCTTTTTTTTTTTTTTTTTTCCCCAGACCTTTCAGGCAGCTTCTTCCTTTCGTTTGACTTCAGCTTTGCTGCTCCCTAGTTTCAGCCATGTGAATGCCTGAGCCCTGGATGCAGCAGGAGACCAGAGTGGGAGGAGAGGGGCTGCTACCGAGCTGCTTTTGGCAATTGAAGGAAACCCTTGGGTTTGTATTTTCTTGCCCTGAGCTGCGAGGTGAATGACGAATGCCTGGCATATATCCTCACTTTCATCTCTATACTCCAACACTCTGATGTTCGAATTGGAGAATGAACAACTTCAAGCAAATCCCAGATTTTTTTTCTCTTATTTATATGTGTTTCAGTGTGGTATTTCACATGCAGTTTCTTTAATTAACTGGATTTATTCTGGGTTTTTTTGTGGTCCTCCAGCCTGTGATGTGTCCTTCTAGAAATGGCTCTAAAAGCTGAGGATGCAGGTTGCCTTCCTGCAGGCCCCATCCCTCCTCTGCCTCTAAGCCATCAGATCTTTCTGTTCATTCATTTCTTCCCTTTGGTCACTAACGAAGCATACTCAGCTTTCTAACTAAAGTGACTTTATATTAATTTACTTTCAGGCATTCTCCCAAGTCCTAAGCAGTTGGAGTAAAGGTAAGAATCACCTATGAGACAAACTAGTCCTTGGTGTAAGAACACTGTCTCCTGTTTCTACATAACCTGCCAGCCCAGCACCAAAGAGTACTGATAAAACCACTGATGGGAAAACTTGTTTTAATCCTGCATTTCACATCCCTTTAGGGTGTCTGAATCATACCGAAATGTGGGTACTTCATGCTACTGCATTTTTCCAACATAGAGGGCATCAGATTCAAGGAAATTCATCTCTGGGGGAATGTCACCTTTACCTGGAAAAGCCAAATTGGCAAAAAAGGCCCCAACTTCGTCAGTCATCTAGGGTTTTCTTACAGAACAACTGCATCTCAGTGTTCAGCACAACAAGGCTTGTTGTTTTCTTATGCAAAAAGAGCCTATAGCTTCATTTTCGAGCAAAATAGATGCGGTGAAAAAAATTGTCCTTTGGCAGACGTGCGCACAAAAGAAAATACGGGGCCAGATCTTCAGGTAGCATAAATCAGCTGCGGCGAAGAAGTGACACTGATTTACATCAGCCAAGTGTCAGACTCTAAATCACTGCTGACACACTGTTGAAAAACAAGCACTTCCAAGAACCAGAGATAGAGCTGAGCAATTTCTTTCGCTAAACCACGATTCCTTTCTACTCCCTCTTTCCATTCAGATGTATATAGAAGTGCTCCTTTGTGCTTTGAGGTTTTGTTGCTGTTATTGCTTTTCATGGTGCCCGATTCCTTCTCAGGACTTTTTTTTTTTTTTCTCCTTTTCTTGTAATGAAAAGCACAGTAAAATGAAGTGCCTTTTGCCTTCATCCACCCCAGGTTTTTGTGGCAGTTCATTAAGAAGAAGGAGCTGCGGGCTCTCACGGTAGTCTCTGGACGCAGTTCAATATGGTGTGTATTCTTGTGCTGAGATTTACATCTTACATTCAAAAAAAGCCCCTTAAATCAGGGAGCCCTTTAGCATCTTCTCCAGCTCTGGGTGCCTGGGAGATAAAACTCCTGCGTGCTAACAGTCAATTCATCACTGATCTTAAAGAGGAGTAGCCTTCGCTTGTGTGTGAATATCCTCTGCCAAATGATTGCGTTCGAGCCTCTCTATTTAGGATTTTATTTATTGAGGATTCTTCGTCACTTTGGGTTCACATTTCACAAGGATGCTGCGGCGTCTTTAGGCTTAAACCTCCTCCCATGCAGAGCAGCATATGGCTTTGCTGCAAAGGCAGCCCTGGCCAATATGCTGGACTTAAAAATCTGACAGTCCCAACTTATAAAAGTTTCATGCTACATATGTCAAAAGCAACTGCATAAAAACGCAAAGATCATGAGCTTTTAATGTGTTTTCCGAAGGCAAATAGAAAAATTTCTGCGAGTCAAGCTTGGTTATGTAAACACTTTGAGTAAATTTATTTCATTACACGTTACAGCCCCACGGTCACCCAGCAGCAAAGCCACCCGGATGGATTCTCCACCATCTCCTGTAGTGCAGCCGTGCCGCTGCGAACCGGTGGGGCTCCCATCACATCTCATGGTGCAAGGATGAGGAGGCAGCCAGGCACACGTTCGATCAGCTGGAGCAAGGGGTCTGGACCACAGTCGGCTTCTGTACAGCAAACGCAGCATCTCGTATGTACGGCAATGCAATCCTTCACAATTATTTCTTCCCAGCGTAATTTCATTGCAGGGTTATGCCCAGGGTATTTATAGCCTACTACAGACTCCAAACCACTCTTGACCATGTACCTGTGGGGAGCGATGCTCTCCTGTGGGTTTTCAGCAGGATTTGATCTGCAGGTCCCTCCCCTTGCAGGGCTCCCCGCCGCGTTGTGGGGCTGGGTTGTTGCACTGCCGGCTGCGCCGCACTGTGCCGGACTGGCAGGAACTCCACTGTGACCAGCAGCTCCAGCGCCCGTTTGTCTCACCACCTGCAAACACATTAAAAAAAAAAATAAAAAGGGAAAAAAAAAAAGGAAGCATTTGGATCTGAAGTGCTACATGTGGCCTGACTACAAGGACATGCTGCAGGCCTGACCTGTATTTCCCGTCTCCCTGCTTGAGCGATAACCACCAGTGTCAGTGGTTATGGATGCTTCTGGTCGTGATGGCTGCATCCAGCTCAAAATGGATTCAGAGGAGAGGGATAACAGTCCAATAGCCAAGGGCTAATTTGAGCAATGCGCCCACCTAACCACAGTGCTGGTCAATGTCCAACTCAAGCCAAATTTGGAAGAAGCTAACATCTGTAGCCGGTATGAAAACGTGACTTTGAGTCAATCATCTCACTCCATAAATAGTGGAGAGCCCACTGGGCTCTCCTGCACGGCAGTGGGCTGCATGCCACCAGGTAACAGTTGGACTGGATGATCTTAAAGGTCTTTTCCAACCTAAACTATTCTCCCCTTAAGTAGGGACATCTTTCAAGTTTACTCCTCGAGCTTGAGAGAATCCCTATCACGTCAGGTACTCGGTAAGTAAATTGGGAATAAGCGCGCTGAAACTTTAATAAATAAATGTCAAGGATTGATTGAGCACATAAAAATAATCCTTTAGACATCAACCATTGGCCAAGTCTGGATCCTGCCCCACCTAAGCTCCCCTCTGAGAAGGAGTTTAGACTGCAAAAGGGTTCTTTCTGAACCTCGTGACTCAATGGGTGGGTCTCCCTGACAGTTTTGTTTGACCCTGTTCTCTATGGACTAAATAATGAAATGTACTTTGCCATCAAATCTTGTTAAACCACTGTCACATTTATGGTCAAGCTTTGTTAAATGGCTGTTTTACATCCATGAACATATTGCTACATCTCTCAGGACTGCAGTGCAGCGCTCCATTCATGACACATGCTTTGGGTGGGAGCAGGGAAGGAAGATTGAGCTGAATGCCACCAGCAGCTTGTGACTTTGGCTCTGGCTGTAACCTCTGCAGCAAGCAGGACTCGCTGGTCCATCCCAGCCATGCCCAGCACTCGGGCAGCAGTTGAGATCAAGGCGCTCTGAAGCCAGGGGAGATGACACAGCATCACTTTCTTCAGGTACCAATAGCTGTTTCTTTTTCTTCTCTGTTCATTTGAAAGGCTGTGAGTTGGTTTTCCTTTCCCAAAGGCAGCTGACAGCTCTGTCTGCACTAACTTACCCACCTCTAAGCAAGCCAGAGGGACAAAAGTCTCCTAACATCGCGGAGGTGTTTTGAAAAGTCTGCCCATGCCTTTGGAGATGGGTCATTTCAAGGCTTTTTCATTACAGTGCAGACTGAGTTGTCAGAAGCGTTCGATACTATGGATTATGGCAGCGCTCCTGAATGATGGGAATGCTTGATGCCTGTCATTTACTGTCGTTTTTTATTTACTCAACTGGCCTTCATGCCTGGCTTGGGCACTTTATTAATCCAGACAGCACAAATGGATGTGTCTGCTCTTACTTTGTGCTGGGTAGAAAGCTGGGTTTCCCATCTGCCAAAACGTTGTGCTTTAGAAAAACTGTGTTCGGTCTTAAAGGAGTTTTGGAACTTAACATTTAAAACTAAAAATTGTCCATGAGTCGAAGTGCATCTGTTCCCTCTATTTCTAAAAGGGGCTGGCCAATTCGGTGGGTAGCTTTTGGGCCAAGTCCTGAGCTTTCCAAGCTAAGGCAGGTACCTTGAGTTTGGAGACAACTCAAAGAACCTGAGATTTATAAGGAAACCAACTTTGCAATCGCTGGAACAATACTTTGGAATTCAGCTTCATAAACCATTTACCCAGCTCTGCCCTAAGTCTTTATCACAGCTTTGATTTTCCAGTGGTAAGCCCCTGGTTATGAGCACACAGGTGAAGGCCTGCTGCTCTGCTTCGTGGAACTGCTCTGAAGCTGGATTTTTCTGCCAGCTTCCTGTGCCGAGATTTATATTTTTTTTGTCATTACAAATCAGGACAAAAATACCCAGAAAGAATTGTAACATCTTTTGAAATAAAAGAGCACGCTCCAAGGCTGGCTTTTTTTTGCCACCTATTTTATCTTTTAGGATAGTGTATGAAGTATTAAAGAAAACATGAAAGCCTGTTGCTTTGGAAAAGCACATTTTTTTTCAGCTCCAAAATAGAGGTGAAATTAATAATCACCTGAGCCATTAATTTAAGTTTCTTGCAGAGGTGCTTAGGAGTAGTGTGGCAACAAAAGCGATACAGAAGCAGGGGCTTGACTGGTGTGTGGATGCAAAGAGCTGCTGGCTAACTACTGATGGAGGGGAAAACTCTGTCCCTCTGCTGCTTTTCACCCTCCCCTGCTTCGAGTGCACGCCAGGGTCTTACCTCGGCGCTCGGTCTGCTCGCAGGCAGGGCCTCTGTAACCTGGTCGACACTGGCAGAAACACGTGTCCCCCACCAAAACAGGTTCCCCGTTGTTCTGGCAGGGTCCGCAGCGGCAGGCGTTGAACTCTAGCAAGTAATCATCCAAAGCCCGTTGCAGGTTTTGCCGTTTGGTTTCCATGTTGCCAAGGTTGCTTCTGCGGAGGATTTCGTGGATGGGCTGCAGCTGCGTAGGATGGAGATGAATAGCAAGGAGACAATTTCAGCCGAGCGTCAACTGCGATGCCACCACGCCGCAGTCAGAGAGCTGTGACATTGCTGGATAAACTCAGGGCTCAGAAAAATACTCATTTGTCTTCCACGACAGCTGCATGTACATCATGCAAATGTGTTCCCACGACTGATGGGCCACAGTGAGAAACCACTGTTCCAAAACCTCCCTCATCTTAGAGGTTTGTGTGGGATTGGCTTTTCTGGACATGCTTTGGAGTTTCAGTCTGGATTCAAATGATAAATTGCAACACCCCAGTAAGTCCATTTTTTGATGGATTTTTCTTAATGCTGTTGTGATCTCAGAGATTCTTGCTTGCTTTTTGCCTTTTTAAAGAAAAATGTTTTGGTAAGAGCTTTGGACCGAGCTAACTTAATCACTAATGGTGATCAGATTGTGAACTTCCCAGTAAATGCTGGAAAGAATTTTACCTTCCTGCATTTTACCCTTTGGTGCAGCGAATTAATACTGGTCCACCTACAGCTTTAAGACCATAACATGCTCATAATATTTCCAGTAGCGCAATCCAGTTCCTATACACCAATCCTCAAAAGTAGTCCAGTGGGGACAGCTGGAATTATAACTTGCCCAACTGAATATTAACATTCAACGGAATATTAAAGCTAAAATCTCAGGGCTGGTCTGAGGACACATGTTAACATTTGTTTGTCCATATGTCTGTGTGAACGCTGTGTGTCCTGGCTGGGAATCAGTGCAAACCATTCCCGGAGAAGAGCTGGGCATCATCTCATTGCACAAGGAGCACCAAGAGCGATTTGTGGGAAGGATCAGCCAGGCTTTGGGAAAAGCTCTTCAACATATTTGCACAGGCCTGTTTAACAAACAAGAGGGAGCTGCAGATAAGAGCAACTGAAGTGGACATGAGCGCTTATCAGCAGCTCTGGTTGCACAGTGACTGCTGAGCTCCAGAGCAGCCAACAGAGAGGTCAGCGCATGGTTTACTGGAAAAATTCTAATAAATTTTGCCCAGAATTGATGGGAACTTGAGCAGAAAGGTGAATAACCTGCAGGTAGAACTGAAAGCGCTTCTACGTTATTGGGTCTTTCTGCCACTGGAGTGCTGCCTGAGGGAGGTTTGCAGAGTCCCTCTTGCGCTGCCAATAACGCAGATCATTCCTGATTCTGTTTTCCCTTCTCCCACTCTCTCACAGAACCAGGAGCGAGTGTGCTTTCAAATGAAGATGAGAGGGATAGAAGTGGCAGCATGTCCCTGCCGTGACTGAGGGTCTTCTCTTACACCCTGCAGCTGCGCTTCTGGAGCAGACCAGCGATAGTGGCATCTCAGGGTAGATGTGCTACTCCTGACTGTAGCCAAGGAGGTGTGTCCAGCTCCCCACACCTCTGCAGTCTCTGGCCCTGGATCGTTTGTTTGTAGGGTTGCTCATCGCTCTCCCTTTCCATCCCTTCTGCTTGCACCCATCTCTGAAGCTCTCGGATCACTGAGGCTTCAGTAATGTTTCCATTCTATGGGGCATTCTGTAAAACAAAAGGGAGGAGTGGAGCTTGGCTGATTTTTGTGGTCACAGACCCTCTTTTTGAAGCACGGAGAAAGACAGGACCTACCTGACAAAGATACTAGGAGCCTTCTGCTCTAAAACCTCCTGGAAGCACTCACAGCTATACCCACCGTGGGCTGCAGAGGTTAGGTATGGCCACTGCAGCTTTGAGGCAGGTGAAAAGCAGGGAAGGGTCTATGCCGAACATTCACTGGTGGGGGCAAGACTCCTTCCCCAGCCCCCTGTGAGTCCACTGCTTACAGTGGAGGGCAGACAGCATTGGGGAGACTAATAGGGATGAATGCAATTGTGGAGAGCCATTCATCGGGAAGCTGTTTGGGGACACGTCAAAAACTTAACTCGGCACTAATCCAGCATTAAGCTCCTTGTCTGTCTCCCTGCGGATGCAGTCGGTGGGAGATGTACTCCCCATTGTGAAATGAATAAGAGGTTACCAGATCAGTGGCCCATTACATTTAATCTTGTTCTGTGATGGGATCACAATAAAAATACGAAATGATCTGCTCGACTACACTTTCATTCCTTATAGAGGCAGTTTCTTCAACTGCAGAAAAGCCTTACCTCAAAATCAATAACAGCAGGATTATATTTTAATGACCTTCCCCAGTGACGATACATATTGCCATCCCAACTGTTTAAGAGCCCTCCGCTGTAGCTGGTATCTCCACCTCTAATCCGGGGAATAATATCTTCCACGACTGCACTGTTGCTCTCAGCATCTGAAAAGTGCAATTCCACCCACATTATTTGTTTACCGTTTCCACACAGCCACTAGAAACCGCTTAATGAGGGGCGAGATCAATCGTGCAAGGGGCTATCTGTGAGCAACACCGATGCTGCCTCCTGAAATCGATGGGAGCTTGGCATCCCCTGCTTGCGGGGCGAGCCCTGCTGCGTTATCACGAGGCGGTTGGTGATGAGTTAAGCATCCCAAGTTCTCTATGCTGGTGAGACCTGAAGACCCTACCTGCCTCCGGCCTTGGGTTCTCGTCAGCATGTGGGCAGTAGATCACACTGTCTACAGCTGGTTAAGTGATTTACAAATCTGGGCCTTCCCAGCTGCTTTGAGTACTTTTTATAGTCAATATTGACTTCTTGAATAGTTGCCATGTTGCCCTTGTCATCCATGCCCAGTCTGTCATGACTGTAGGGACTGCAGCCTTCCAGCCTCCCCACTGCCTGTATTTACATGCATTTCTAATCCAGGTATCGTGACCTCAATACCTGCTCTTTCAGGACCGATCAGTACTCCTGGAGACTTGCGCCCAAAGTTGCTTTGGTCCCACAACTGGATCTGAGCCGTGGCTGGAGATGGCACCAGAGTTCCCTTCTTTACACCTTTGTGTGACTCTACTTGGGTCTGCGTGCCCCGAGTGACCAAAAGAAGTGACATGAGATGCTTTGTCAGACATCTGCCTTAATATCATACCAGTTCTCAGAAATCCTTTCTTGGCACAGTCAGAGGATGTCACAGATGCTTCCAAGTTCAGTTCACTCTTGCTGACTGTAAGGCCAATTGACCAGCCAATACAGGCACTTATCTCTTCAGCGCTGATGTCTGCAAACCAGAAAGGAAACCGGTAAGATCAGTGATTCTTTCTGAGTGGAAGGATATTCATTTTTCTACTTGGGCCTGTCGCCTAATACGTGAATAGGGAAATGTCCTTACTGTAAAAATTGCTTCCTGAGAAAGTATTAGAAGAAAGTTAAACGGTTAACACAAGGCCTCCAGCATGTATTTCTTTGTTTGATCTATTTATTTACAAATAATTTTTTAATTTTTTTTCATAGACTAACTCGGAACTAGGATAAAGCTGGGAACAACACCTGAAATCCACAACCCCTCACTAATTTTCCGAAGCCCAGGGTCCGACCCATGTCTTAGTGGCTTGAGTAGCATCTCAAGTAGCAACTTGCAAAAAGATCTGTCTGGTGTGAGCTGCCAAAGTCTTGCTGCCTGCTGCAGGGCTGCTGCTTCCACTGCTGCCACGTACATCATGGAAATATGTAACTGGAGAGCCATGAAGTGACTGCAGAGGGGAGAAGGGAACTAATGAGGTGGTTTCACCAAGGTAAGCAATGTGCATATTTCATACAGCCTGGTTTTTATGTACACACTTCAGCATACTGCAAATATAATAGTTAATAGTTAAAGAAAATCCATTGATTTTGATGAATACGGGTATTGTAAGTAACAGGTAACTTTTGTATTGCTCTTTTTGTCAGAGGATCTTAAAGTGTTTTACAAAGCAGCCTGGCGATCGATACCACGGTATTGAGAGGGAGGCACAGAGGTCACCAGGATTTGTGCAGTGTGGCTTAACCTAGTCTGAAGATTGAACCTCTGGTCAAGCCCCAGTCCAGAGCATTGTCTGCTGAACTGCCTCACCCCAGTGCTGGGGAGCAGTGTCTTGTCTTGCATTTAAAATACCGGTAAAACACCCAGTTTTGCTCCCTTCTGCACACCCTGCAGGAGATGCTCGCTGGAGCCATGCGGGGCATGGATCTACTCATTGGTTTGGTGGGTCCCAACTTGCAGAGGTGCGAGTCTCGGATTCAAAGCGTTGAGAGCTGAAGTATGCTCAAGACTTCAGGGGGACTTACATCCCATTGCAAAAGTGGGCCCTTGAGGAAGATCAAATGTGTAGCACTCAATTACTTGTAGTAAACAGTTCAACAGTTGTAAACACAGTGGGTAAAGTTCATTCACCCAAAGCAACATGAGCGATCGCTTATCTTGGTGTTGGAGTGCCATAAAATTAAACTGGAGGAACACCCTGATTAATTGATTCACCATGGTTCCCGTTGAGTAATTATGTTCAGCGAGGGTCTGTCAATACAATTTGTTATTGGTTGCAGCAAGATCGGGTCTTGATAAATGAAAAGTGGTTATCATTGCAAAAGGGTGGTCATAGAAAATATTGGCACTTGAGGGGGAAGCCGTGATAGTTTTTTTTATATGATATAATTTGAGATAGTTAAATGTGCTCGAGTGATAAGATTTACTGCTGCATTTTGAATTAATCAGAATATATGAAGACTCTTTCTAATTTGCTCTGTGCATAATGTCGCTCCCATAAATGTTCTTGTAATGTGTGAACACATTATACTGTTTTCTGCTAAATAATAGAACCATAACAATCTATTTTAAAAACAAGTAATGAAAAAATATTGATGGCGGAGCTACAAGGGACTTCATTCTGACATATATATTTATTTCACTCGTGACCACATCCATATAAGCCCTTGCAGCCTGAAAGCTAGAAATGGGTCTGGCAGCGAAACTGCAGCCCTAAGCTCTTCACTGGAGAGTTGTGGTTTATTCCTGGGTATCTAAACCAGAAGATGACTTCATTTTCAAAATTCACAGTTCCTAAATGCTTAAAGTCCAGCTCATGCCAATGCCCAGCTAGATGCTCAGCACTCACCCAAGCTGTCTCTCATTTAGGGAGGACTCAGCCTCAGGATCTTTTTCCTGGCCATGTGCCTTAGTCACTGGCCTATAAAAAAGGAGTGTATTTTTCTTCCAGAGCATTTAACATATAGCCTCATGGGCCAGGTAGGCTCTTAGGATGCAGTGGTTGATCTGAAGCAGGTGTCGTGCTGCTCAGCCCTGTGGGGACTCAGTGGGACATCTCCAGGCACCTGCAGAGCTTCACACTCATCTTATGAAGCTCTGATTTTAAGACTTGAGCGCTTATATCCTGATCCTGACCATTCCTCAGGGAAGGCGGCTAATCCTCTTGCAAACACAGCCTTCAAGCATGGCTGTGATTGCCATTAGAAAAAACAGGTTTTTTACTAAATGGCATATCAGCCACTGCAGATGGGTCCTTCTGGGTCTACATCATGTGATGTAGAGTACTGCTGATGTGGTAGATATGGACCTCCTAGCAGAGTCTGGGTCAAATGAAAATTACAGAAGCATCCTACGTTAGGATGAAAATGACATGTCTACTGGTGAACATTTTTGTCCTGAACTTCCACATCCTTCTTTCCTAAGATAAGGCATCTTGTAGCAGTAAATCTCCTCCATATATACAGAGCAAGCACACAATAAAGCAAAATAACAGCCTCCCTCCACATGCTCTTGATTCATTTGAAATTGGCATCCAGCTTCCTGAAGACGCGCTTGCCAAGATCTCCTTCACTTCTATATCACTCACTCTTCAAAGCGAATAAATGG
The DNA here is from genome assembly GCA_013396935.1 of Baryphthengus martii. Classification (NCBI taxonomy): domain Eukaryota; kingdom Metazoa; phylum Chordata; class Aves; order Coraciiformes; family Momotidae; genus Baryphthengus; species Baryphthengus martii. Next base: position 78,424 of record VWZK01018796.1, on the reverse strand, counting down.
TTTGAAGAGGCATCATGTTTCCAAACATCGGTAGTTCAGCGACTTGATGAAAATTCTCCCAATGTGTAATTTCTTGTGGAAATTTTGGCATGGTTAGCATTCAATATGGAGTGCATAGTTATCCTTGTGCTGATGGTATCAAACCATTTCGGACCAAAGGCAGAATTTGAGGCAGAGACGTGGAAATTAATGGAATTACAGCAATTTGCGCCAATTGCAGCAAATTGCACCTGTTGGCCAAGCTCACAGTTTTCTTTCCCATAAATGCCCAAGCTGGAGTTACCAAGGCAGTGTTACCCTCAGCAGAGTGATGGTCCTTAGACGAAATGAGATCTATTGCGATGTTGACACCTTTGCAGAAGTTGACAGTCCAGTTAGTGTACTAAAGTACCGTATTATTGTTCTGCATCTTACGTTTTTGATTAGGAAAAATGTTACGCTTTGGCTCGTCCGTAATCACTATCCTTGCTCTTGACATCTGCAGTGGATATTTTATGTAACTGAGATTTAGAGCGTTGGCCGTCCAGCCTCATACACTCTAATTTGTTGAGAACTGGAGCTAACAGAGGTCCGTTAGTCTTCAGCTATGACACTAACCAGAGTAAAGTGGCGGAGGTATCGCCAAGCACGATGCATTATTTCCATTTACAGAAAATTGAAACCCTCACCATTAGGAGGCTAAACCATGAGTGGGCTATCTTTCTTTCCTCTGGATGAGTTTGCAGTCCTTAAACGTCCGAAAAAAATGGCCAGAACAAAGGCTCTAAGAAATAGGAAAAGTTCAGAGAAGTCTAGCAAGTGACACTGAAAGAAAGGGAGAAAAAGATGCTCAGGTTCTTTCCTAAACTACCAAAATCTCACCAAGATTCTTGTGAAATTAGATCAGGAAGCACATTTTATGACGTCCAGGTTTATCCTCTGCTGTGTGGCCAGTAGTGCACCCACCTCATGAACAACATGAAGATACCCCTACCTACCCCACCCTCACTGTGCATTTTTGGCCTTGTGACAAGTATGTGTCTATCATGTGATGGGACTTGCCAGCCAGCTCAGCAAAGAGGTGCTGGTGAGCACTCACCCTCCCAGGGCCCAGGGAGATGATGGCTATGGGGAGTAGCCAGAGCCAGATGAACTGGACCCACCTCATGATCATCAGGTTGGAAATGTCTGGTTTAGAGCAGGAAGTTGTAAACAGAGACTATTTTGTTGTTTTCTAACCTTTTCTTCTCATTTCCTCTTTGTTAACGACAAGGATGTACTCAAAGACGCCTCCCATAGTGCCAGATGTGATGAAATGGGTGCCGTAGTTGTTGATGAATTTGGCATACATGCCATAGTTGTAGGTGTCTGGAAGCTCCTGCAGGGAGAGCAGCACATCTTCATCCAAAACAACATCGTCCCTTCTCATCTTGAAACGGGCTGTCTGCACCTTTGTCACACCTCTAATGAATGCAACCTCCTGCAGGTAAAGAAAAGAGGAGCTGTCACTCAACATCCACTTACAAAAAAATTTTTAAAAAAAATCTAGTCTTAAGGTTTGCAGAGGAAAGTCTGAGTCTCTTGACTGTCAGTGTATGTTGAAGGCATGAAAACGAGCCCAGGTTTGATGGAAATCAGCGGTTACTCTTTTTAAAAACGTCTCTTCCTTCTGTGCTGTATGAGGTGGAGGGCAAAGCCATGGGTTTGGATGCTATGTGTTGGTTTTTTTATTGATGTGCAAATACAACCAGAATCAGGCTCCACGTGATTCCCCTCCATCCTCCATTTCTGCTGTTTCTTTTTTTCTGGTTTCGTTCTGGTTATGCCCTTTTGCTGTTTTTCACAGCCTTGACCAGTGATGCAGGACAAGGACTGAAGGCAAGCCCTTGGTGGGGGGGTTGTCCTGGATATACCACTAGATCCACGACTCCTCTTAGATTAGCCATTGCCTCAGACAAGGCTCCAGTGCAAACAGAATAGCCCTTAAAATGATTTCTCCAATAATTGATCATCGTTTAGCTGCAAACATCATGTGAGTCTAGACAAGGGCAAGGTAAATACTGTAATGGTGCCCATTTCAAACAGCTTTTAAGGGCATTTTAACTCAGAACACCATCAAAGTAATTCTTCTTTATTGTTTTCTGTCAGCAGCCATGAGAGAATTTGAGACGGGGCACGGTAAATGTGGGAAATACCAGCACTCATATTATTATATTGGAAAGAGGTCATCACAGCTAGTCTGTGATGTAAACACACTGTGAGAAATACACCCTATTACCAGGTACTCTGTTTTTTTCAGCGTGATATTTTAACCTTCTGTAAAAAAAGTAGAGCATTTCCCCATCATAAAGCAGATTGTATTAATTTGAACGAGATATATTTGCTACCAGAGATCATTCCCTGAGGACAACTGTTTTGATCAACATCTTGATGTTTCCTCCTCCCTCGTCGTCACTTTAAGCATTTTTTTATTTACGTGCTTAATGTAACCATGAAACAGGCTGGGGTGAGATGACATGCGTTGTGCTACTTCGTAATTCAATTTTATTCCCACTCCCTGTTTGCTAAAACGTAATAAGAAGAACAAACAGGATTACTAACGATCATACATTTGCAATTACATGAACAAATTAAGGTACAATTACTACGTGTTAAAAAAATGCAGTTGAGAGAATAAACTGACATAAGTTACAGTTAGACTGTAAGATGCACAGATGACATGACTGAAGGATATGCATTACTGACTTTTTTTAAATTTTTTTACCTTTGTGGAGTATTGCGTGAAATTCTTCAGGGATCCTTTGCCACCTGATAAAGTGAAGCCCAGGTTTAACTGGAAATCTAGGTCGCTAGGCCCAATTCCGATGGTAAAGCCTTTTGTTTTGGATTTATCTCTTTTAAGGGCATCAAGCAGATCCTTTGAATCGTCATAAAACTCGAAAGTGAATCCAGAATCAGCATGAGCCTAAAGTAAAAAAAGGGGCAGATGTTAGTTTTTCAGCTACATCTCTTCTTTTTTAGTCTCTACTTCTTTAAGGAGCTGAGAGCCTCTGTTGGAGCCCATGGTGCTCCTGACAGCACCGACATTGACTTCTGTGAATGTGGAATAAAGAATGAAGTTGTGTGCAGTTTTATTTGGAAATACATGAGAAATGTGGCTAAAGCCACTCATTTTGCTTCATCCGTCTCCAGGCAGGGAAAAGGTTTGTGCTTAGCCACCCAAAGCAGTACCCGTTACGGCCAGAGCTGGTGATGGTACCTGTTAAGTTAGCTTGATACTTCCTATTATAAAACCTTCCTTCCAGTTCCTTATAGCTCTGCCAAATCCTAACAATTTGGACTGAATTTTTTCTCCCCAGCCTGCTTCTGGATGAATTTGTTTAAGAAAAAAATTCAACAGTGATGATCCAGCCGCTTGCAATGGCAACAAAACATTGTTTTGCCTGTGTTTTAGAAAAGTGACCTTTTCCTTGACAGCTCTACTTTGCTGGCGTGTGGAATTGAGCAGCCTTGCTGAATCCAGGCTCTGCCATTTGCCGTCTCTATAAAAAGCCAGCTAAATAACTGATACAGGAAAAAAAGCATCTCAAATCACCGTGAGTGACTTCCTAGAGCCCATCAGGTAGACACTCGTAAGTCAAGATACATTTGGGGCATAGAATCATAGAATCATCAGGGTTGGAAGGGACCTTGAAGACCATTGAGTTCCAACCTCCCTGCCATGGGCAGGGGCAATTCCCACTAGATCAGGCTGCCCAGAGCCCCATCCAGCCTGGCCTTAAAAACTTCCAGGGATGGGGCTTCCACCACCTCTCTGGGCAACCTGTTCCAGTGTCTCACCATCCTCATGGTGAAGAACTTCTTCCTAACGTCCAATCTAAATCTCCCCTCCTCTAGTTTGGATCCATTCCCCCTTGTCCTATCACTACCTGACATCCTCAAAAGTCCCTCCCCAGCTTTCTTGTAGGCCCCCTTCAGATCCTGGAAGGCCCCCAGAAGGTCTTCTGGCAGCCTTCTCTTCTCCAGACTGAACAACCCCAACTCTCTCAGCCTGTCTTCATAGGAGAGGTTCTGCAGCCCTCTGATCATCCTCGTGGCCCTTCTCTGGACACGTTCCAGCATGTCCAGATCTTTCTTGTAATACGGACTCCAGAACTGGGTGCAGTGCTCCAGGTGGGGTCTCACCAGAGTGGAGTAAAGGGAGAGAATCGCCTCTCTCGACCTGCTGGCCACAATTCTCTTGATCCAGCCCAGGATACGATTGGCTTTCTGGGCTGAAAGCATGCACTGCGGGCTCATCCACCAGCACCCCAAAGTCCTTTTCTTCAAAACTGCTCTCAAGCCAGTCACTGCCCAGCCTGTATTGGTGCTTGGGATTGCCCTGACCCAGATGCAGGGCCTTGCACTTGGTCTTGTTGGATCTCATGAGGTTGGCATGGGCCCACCTCTCCAGCCTGTCAAGGTCCCTCTGGGTGGCATCTCTTCCCTCCAGTGTTGTCAGCCGCACCACACAGCTTGGTGTCATCGGCAAACTTGCTGAGGGTGCACTCAGTGCCACTGTCCATGTCACATGCTCAGGTGTCCCTCAGTGCCTGACTATGGTGCTGATTGTCCTTCCACTGCTAGCTACAGGTAAGGGGGAGGACGAAACGTGGTCCAAATGGTGGGTCTGTCTGCATTCAAGCTGGAGACTAAGGGGCATAACAGACTCTGCCTGCTGGGAGGACATGAAAGCCACTTACATGCAGCCTGTGGCTGTAATAGTCTGCTGGAATAATGTGTTTTCATTCATTCATGTCAAAAAAACATGCTAAATGTTCAACAGAATGACCGAGACACCCACTTACGACCTGGGAGAGCCGGTCTGAATCCTTGTTCTACTTAGTTCAGTCTCCAACATCGGATGTGACCCCACAAAGTATAGGCATTGTGATACGTGGCGTTGGCTTTCAGGACCTCTGTTTCACTCAGAATTTGGATTTACGTCCCTTGTAGCTATGCCATAGACTTAAAATGTTTTCAGAGATTGAACTGGTAGCAGCAGTTTACACGCAGCCAACCTCATCGCTAGTGAGGCAAGAGGCTTGTGCAAGCTCTACAGCTCGTTAATAGCAGAATTTAGAGAAAACTCATTTCTCTTGGCCCTGGCTAGGCCAGAGTAAGCGGTGGTGATAAAGCACATTAGTTCCTCGATGTGCCATAAACCAACGTTTATATCCTCGATGGCCTGTTGTCTTGGGGACAACTGGAGAACGGTGCCTTGAAAAACAACCATTAGTGAATGATAAAATGCACTTAATATCTTCAGAGGAAGTTTAGCTTTTTGCTGGGAAATCATTGCTAAATTTGACTACCTGAAGTACTTACTAGGAATTGGTAGATGTGAAAGTTGTAAGGTTTGCGGAAGTACTTCTCATCATCTCCATAGTACAGATGTTCACACGCAGCATCGTACTTCAGCTCCCGCCACTCTCCGTTGTAGACATACTCACAGTGGCCTCCAAAAAAATTAGGATCATATATGTACTGGCTCCCTTCCTGTGTTAGGATGTTGTATCTTGGAAAGAAGTAGCGTTCAGAAAGTTATCCGTAGCTCCCATTTTATTTCCCCAACAGTCTCTGTCACTGTTTCTGTGCTCGTGACACTACAAGTTATCTATCCTCAGGTCTCTGACTTGGAATTTGAATAGCACCTAAAATCTAAGGATTGGGTTTGTTATCTCCTTGCTATCTCCTTCCCAAAGCTAACAGGAGACAAACAGCCGTTTTAGTTCCAAGACATCAATTTGAACTCATATGCTAGAAGTGGAAGAAATCAGTTAAGTTGTCCAGCCCATCCCAGCAAATGCAATTACGAATGAGTCCCAAAGTCCTGGAATTCCTCCAGGTCTCCTGTGAGCCTAATGCATCTCACTGTCACAAAGTGTTTCCTGGCCCTCCCTGTAATTGTTTTCTATCTTAATTTCAACTCCCTCCTTTTAATAATGGTCCCATTTCTCAGAGGAGTCAACACCCTCCCTTCGACTCGCAGTCTGCTTGTGCTTTGCCAAGTCTCTCGTTTATTATTCCTTTATGCCTCTTACTTCCTCCTCTCCAGCCATCGCAGCTGCTGCCCTCTGAAAACCTGCCTATTACTGAACATTCCCTGTAATTCCATGGCCCAAACCGAAAGCATTATTCAAACTAGACAGCAGCATTGCTCCTCACAACAGGAAATCATCTTTAGGACTAAGATAGTAAATGTTACTGCTTTTATGTGTTCTGCAGGGAAAACACATCAGAGAGCAGCATTAAATGGGGTGCTCAAGGAAAATTAATATATGTCTTGAAAAACTTTTGATGGACTCTCCCAGGCCCTGGGCCAGAGAGCCATTTATCTTGTGGACTTCAGAGAGTGTTGGATGGAGGTGATGTGATAGTTACCGAATGGCTGACAGTATTCTCGTACTGTAGCCCATGTTCTTCAAGTGAAACTAAGCAGTATCTTGGTTAAAACAAGAATGTCACAACGATTTGCCTTTAAATTCATCCTGGATTCCTCTTTTCCATGTATTACCAACCAAAATTTGAAACTGAATACAATAACACTTTTTCTTGGATGGATGTATTTACCCTGCATAGATTCATGTGGAGCTCAGGCTCTTTGTCTTGAATCTGTGCTCGCTTGAGACTGTGAAGTCCTAAATCCTGGAGTCAAATCTTCTCCTTAAGGAGGAACACCACCAGGATGCTGCATTTCCAAAGTCTACTGTTTGCTTTAATACATGACTTACATCAACAGGAGAAGGTTGTAAGATAACCGGACTCAGAGAACTGGGATATATTTTTTCAATGAGTATAAAAAGGACACTCTGCAGTATCTCTGTACCAAAGTACAGAGCGGCTAAGAGAGACCAAGGTCACATAGCAAATTCGAATCAGAATTTGAAATAAAAACTGGGGTGAACCCTCCTGCCTCCCTGATTGCTACCCATGGCCGAGTGGGGCAGTAGCTCTCCTTTAGGGTTTGTACATCACCCTGGCAATTCACAGAGCACTGCTATTACTAAGGAAGAGCAATATGAAACACTTAATTCTCTTTTGATTGTGAGAGTAGCAGCTATTGATTAATTACTCACCCTTGGGCTGCTTTTTCAGACCCCGGGATTGGGAACAGGTATTCGCAAGGGCTTTCAATATCCTCATCCTCACAATTCTCCTCATCAGACCCATCTCTGCAGTCTCGTTCTCCGTTGCACACAAGATGCCGTTTAATACAGCGACCTAAAGTGCAGAGGCAATCGCTTATCCACCCTCCAGAAAATCTTTCTGGCAGCCTGCACTTGATTGTGCTTTTTTCCACCCATATCTCAGGGCCACAAGAAGTCACGCCAGGGGTTAAAAACGGGGCTTTTCCACTGGGAGCTTGCTTTCCCCAGCTCCTAGCAGGAAGGTTTTCCTTTGCAACTTGGAGTGAGCACAGCTCAGAGTCCAATCTGGGCTCCCATGGGATGGGAATCAAATAGAGGTCACCTCACTGCCCTGGTTTTATTATCTACAGTTGTGCTTTTGGAAGGGAGCTACAGGAAGCGATGGCTTCTCCACTTGGCTTAGGGAAGTCAGCTCTGTCTGGTTATTTGGGGAGTTTGTTGCAAAAATTATAGCTCGAGAACGGATGTCGCAGGAAGGCGACGGGAAAGCGCTTTTGCTTCTGGGAGTGAGGGGAAAGCCTTGACGTGGCATTCGTGGCAGGAGGGGACTGGTACTGCTGTGCTTAGCTCAAGGGAGTGATGATGACCTGCTCCAGCTGACAAACTGGTCATGGAGCTGGTGTTGGTTTCTAAATTTCAATAGGATTTTCATTAAATGCTCAAGATGAGAGTTTGAGCCATTTGTGTAAAACCAAAAATCTGTCAAGGCTAGTCAAACTTTCAGAGAACAGCCGTGTTATATACCAATCCTGAGAGCTGGGGATGGCTAAAAATAAACAAATCACCCCAACAGATTGCTAGTTGGATTAATGATTGAACTATGTCTTTTGCAGGGGAAGAAAGTGGTGCGTTGTGGGAGCGATGGTGCCCATGGAGGGGAGCCTGAGTGTGTAGCACAGCAGTTGGAGCAGAGTATTTCTACTCTCTTTGTTCCACTGAAAAATTAACCTTTTCCATGTCACACAGCCTTCTTTTCTATCCAAATCTAAGCATAACACAAAGGGATTTTTGTAAAAGCGGGGGAAAAAAACAAAGATGGGGAAATTTCCAGCTGTCTCTTGGACCGTTTCACCATCCTGCTGGCTGGCTGGCAAAGCGCTGCCCGTGGCAGGGGACTGATATCACCCCAAGTCTGTCCACCCAGCATCAAAACCTCTTTGACAGGAGTTTGTGCCTGGCTCACTCACCTGTTTCCTTGCACTGAAAGTCCTTTCCACAGCTGGGGGGTCCAGTGCATGTCATCCCGGCATGGCAAGCTTGCTCGTCCCAGAGGTGCCCTGCGCATGGCTGCCCTGCGAACCCCGCCGGCTGCACCAGCCTCCGGTACCGGTGCTGAACCACACAGGAGGGAAAAACACCACCAACACCTGGCTTGTAGCCCCCAGAGACATCACCTCCACAGGCTATAAAGCAATTAGAACTATCGCTCTTCTCTATATTGTTATGTTTCTTGTGTGGCCCCAAAGACTTTGTACACAATAAATGGAGAAGGAGAGTCAGGAGAGAGGTGGGAGCTCTGGAGGTTTGCTTGAAGTTGATGCTAGTGAATTTAGAGGGGACTGGAATGATTATTTTAAAAAAAACCTCTTCCCTGTTTTTATACCTTGGAATTTTTCCAGCTACACTTGCTTTGTCTTGGAATCTAACAGGCTCAGATGGACACAGGCAGTAATTACAACACTGATCCTGCAACATTTCTGATGGATTATTAATGAGAATTGCTGCTCTTTAAGCTAGGAAGTAAAAAATAGAAAAGGGAAGAGAGAGGAATCAAATAAATTACTGATTATAAGCAAAGAAACAAAAAATGGAGGAATATAAACAGTAGACAGCAAAACTATGTCAGGTATTTTAAAATAAATTCTTGAATTATGAAGACATGTGAAATGGTATAAAAAAATTGAGGACAGGAGCTGATGAATGAAAGCTGCTTCTAATTTCTTTTCACTGGAATATTTGCATTAAGAATCAGGGGATACTTAATTAAATCAGAGATAGAAAAGGAAGAAAGTCCTGGGCAAATATTCTGGCCTGATTCTTCCACTATTTGCCTTGATTTTGCATTTTGCTGTTCTGCTGCCTTAAACTAATTTATTCCCCAGTCTACACCAGGGTAAGTAAGAGCCGCTCTAGTAGAGGAGCATCTCCATCATATTTGGATGAGTTTACTGGATGCCTCAGAATGATGAATATGCATTATATATATAATTAATGTGTGTACATCCTCATCACAGACACATCTGAAGATAAATGAATACATTACAGTGGAGTCTTACTTTTTTCTCTTGGCAAGGAAAGCAATCCGTCCATCCTGACCACTGGCTCAGCTGACAGTCGACAGGAGCCGGAGAATTAACATCTCTGCTGCTTCTTCTAAGAAAGGGAAGAGATAGTGGTCTAAGGTCTTTGAAGTTGTGTTTTAAAAAGGGCTGGAGGCTAGCAGGGAGAAAATGATCTCCGTGTGTGGTTTTTTCCACTGGCAAAAACCTATTTTGTAGGAAATGGGAAACATCCTTTAGTAGGGGTGGCTGTACTATCCGAGATGCCCCATCCAAGTATTTCACCATCAGAATTGGTCAGGAGCAGCAGGTGCAGGATCTGAGGATTTTGTCTTGGGTTTGCTGTTCTCCTAAGAGATACTAGCCCTTTCCAATAGGTAGATTGCAATAAAGTATATGTACATCATATGTATAAGACCAAACACACTGAGTAAAGAGAAGGAATGTTGAGAAGAGAGGTTTTAAGGTAAGGCTTCTTTTTTGGCTTTCTTCTCAGAAGCACATCACAAAGTCCATGAGTAATGGTTTTTATCACCTTCAGCCTATTCTGAAATCTATTGATTTCATGTTTTTCACACCATTGTGAACTGAGGGTTGGTATTTTTCTAGGCAAGTATAAAATCAGGGTCTGATTCCCATGAGCTTTGTGGAGTGCTGGGAATGGCTGCACCAACAGAGCTGAGAAGTCAAGGCACAAAGTCATGTTGACCACAGGAATCTGTTGGTTGACTGTTTCTAAAGGGAAATCCTGAGGAAAAATTAAAGGAAGGGTATAAAAGCAGAAAAAGCCCAGGGTACTGTTTTGCAGTGGCCATTGGATCCCACTCTGGAGCTACAGTGAGTATCATTATACAACAGCCAGAAAATACTGCTCGTGCCTCCCAGCCGAGTTGCTACGATCTCTGTTTCTGTCCCTACTCCTTTACAATCTTTATTTGTACAATGTGTTTCTTTGTCTTGAGGAGCAATCTGTGGTGTGTCAGTACAACTCTGTGTCTGCCACAGCCTTCAAAGCATTTTGAGGGGTTATTCTGAGCCAAAACATTGTTATTATTATTTTGGTGATTAACTAATGAGCAGTCTGTTTTACTTAGGAGACTGCAATCCGAAGAGAAATATTGATAATTAGTAGAGGTGCGGAGCACATTGGGGATTCATCAGAGGCTGTAGAAGAGAGACTTGCGAAATGAAAGCCACAACAGCTCAGCAAGGGAGCCCGTGGATGAAGATCTGTTTGTGAGATAAAAACCTATCGTGTCCCCAGGAAAACAACAGGAACCTGTAGACAAACATGGAGCTGAAGGACACACGTCTATTGATGCCTTTTTGCTCTGACAGGAGGATTGGTGGGCTGTATCCTTCAGCACTTCACCAAGTACTTAATTGGCTCACCTTCGATTGGATTTTACATTTACCTCTTCATTATTCTGCCTTGTTTGATAAGTTCATCAAACATCAAAAATCTCGTCTTTGTTCATTTTCAAAAGGGATTATCGGAATAAGCCTTCATAATTAAGTGTATCACTACCACATTTTTTTTTTTCCTTTCCGCCTTCTCCTTGTCTCCATGTTCCAATTATCAGTGATACCTTTTTTTGATCCTTCTAAATCATATTTGCCTTAGAACAAGCCTGAAATTAATAGCTGTAGAAAAAAAATCCAACCATTTTCCTATCATGACACTGTAGCTTTAGAAAAAAAGTAACTTATTTATTCCCTTCCTTCAAAGCCTAAGTGACACTTGTATAGGTTAATAATGTTGTTCAGGGGAAAAAAAAAGAGGTATAAGGATCTGGCTTGGCTTGAAAATTGGGTTATTCACATGCACTTGTTACCTTTGCATTGACAAATGCAAAATAATGCTAATGAAAAAGAATATGAAAAATAGTCACTCGTAAATCATCCTGTATTAGGAATTCATTTCAAGTGCCCAAACCTGGTACAGTACTTTCGGTAAGGAAGTTTAAGAAGGCTTAATAGTCATCTGTAAAAGAAAAACCATTGTGCAAACAGTTCATCTAAGAAGGAATTACGATGCCGAGCTTGGGCTTTGGACAACTGCCAATTTTATTTTTTTTTTTCCCTTATAGCTGTTTACGGAGAGCACGGTGTACACATGCCTCAAGTCAGGACAGAATTGATGGGCTGACTCCCCCATAATTTCTATATGTAAATTTGGCGGGGGGGACGACACACATGGACTTACCTCTGGGAAGGCAATGCCTCGAGCTCCCCGCGTGCTGTAGCCGTGGCCTGACATACCGCTAAAGCCAGCAAGCATATAGACGGAATCAGAGGAGAAAGCAGCTGACACAGGCTCCACCGCATTGTTTTTCCATATGCAAAGGTTTGCTATAGATTAGCTGCAAAGAAAAACTTTGGGCTTCAGGATGCCGTGGAGCAAGTGCTGCTACATGAAGCCCGGAGCCCACCAAACTCCAAAATGCTGCGGTAAATCATTGACAACAGCGCAGATCAAATCACAGAGAGTCAGGACACATCCCGGAGGCCTTTGCACTTTTGGAAACAAATTCCCAGTTTTCTGGCAAGGGAATATATTAAACTGTGTGACTGTATCCACATTAAAGTCAATCAAGCCTTATTGCAGCAGTGTGTTTCTTGTCCAGCCTGCATCGTCCTTTTAATTTGAAGGAGGAGAAAACTCATTTATTTCCCACAGTGACTTAACTGTAATTTTGATGTGTCAGTTTGGTGACCAGGAAAATGTTTCCCAGTACAGCCAATTGAAGCTTATCATAAACTTATGTTACGAGGAACAGGTTCCTTCCAGATACTTAAAGGAAATATCAGTTCAGCTTCTTCCCACTGCCATCTCCATAAGATAATATCCCATCTCCAAAGCTGATGTGAGTTATCACCTGGCTTCTGGATGGCCCTACACAGTCACTGCAATACGAGAATCTAAATCTTTGTTTTCTGAAGTCATTTGGGGTGCAGAAGATGCCTCTTAAGTCTGAAATTGTGTCTTCCCCGTATGCTGTGCAAAGCCATCTGTTGGTGGCGCTAATGCTTTTAGCTAGTTGGGTTCTTAACACAGAAGCAGTGGTTGTGCACATGTATGAGAAAGTAATACCACAGAAAGCAAGGACACCATGGATTATTTATTTATTATTAAGATAATAGTCACAAGATGAGAATATTTAGCTTTCTTGTGTTGTAAGCAAGAAAAAATGGCCATTGGAAAGGCACTTGGTCATGCTATAGCCTAATTTGCCCCATACCTGTTTCCTTGAGCTTGCACATAGCCTGCAAAATTTCCCTGAGGGCTCCTGGCCAGGCACAAAAATCTACAGGGAATCTATGACTTCATTAGCTATAAGTTAAAAAAAAAAGGAAAAGAAAAAAAAAAAGTAAGAGATCTATGGAGACTTTTGTGTTCATACAAGGATCTGTATCTCCCTGCTTTTTCTTCTGCCTAAATGGGCTGCGATGTTTCATGCGTAAATGAAGTGTTCCCAGCAGAAAACTGGAAGCTTGAACCTCAATAAATTCAAGACTGAGTGTAATTATTGTAAGAAAATCTGGTCTTGGGCTATTACAGCTATTCAGCAGACAGTGAATTGTCCTCCGTCCACAAAAGACTGGGATAGAAGTGTCACTTTGTGTATTGCCCAAATTAATTGCAAAGCTCATTTTGATAGCTGGTATTGTAAATTATCAAAATAAAGGGGCCTCTTACCGTGTCATTTTAATGTAATTAAGTTCAGAATGACCCTGGGGCTTGTCTTTGCTAAACACGAAGAAATGTAGCACATGGGTAAACTCTGTAGTGGAATGAAATGGAAACTGCCTTTTTGTGACCTCTGAGACTATGTTAATGTAATCCCTTACCTACTAATGCACTTCAGATGAGTTCAGAAAGTCCTCCTCCGTTCTTCCTTTACACAAGAAAGACTCAAATAAGGGGTTTAGTATTTTTTTTTTCTAATATACTATTAAACCTAAATTGCTTTTGCCTGGGAGAAAAGCAGGGGATTGAAGCTGGCCTAAGGCAGTCCCCATCCTTACCTCCCTATTACACATTCCAGCCTCTCTGCCTGTTGCTGTTAAGAGAGAACGACATAAAACAGTTTTAGCAATGCTTACAAAAGTCTGGTGGGGATGGACCCCACTGTCCCGATGGTGGGAGCATCCCTGGCCATCTGCCAAATCTGTCTTCTTCCAAATCTTCCAAACTTCTGCCTTCCTTTGATATAAATGGCTGCTTTGCGCGGTCAAGTGCCTCCTCAGCACCTGCGCAAGACTGTCGAGGCATTATATCTTTTCTGATAGCAGCATCAGAAACACAGCACATCTATAATGAAAGTTATTTGTGGCACGTCTCCCAGGTAAAAGGCTGGGCTGGTTTGTGCAATCAGGCACAACAACAATTTCGCACTGATAGGTGAGGTCGTCTGGGGTTGGGGGAGGAGGCGTGCGAGAGAGATTTAAGCAGCGAGCAAGGCACACCACATTAGAGGTGAAATTAAAGAACCTTTCTCAGAGGTGTTATGTTCCAAAAGTGAAATATATAAAAGTTATGGTCCCATTTATAACGTTACGAATGGAACTTGTCTAAAATGTGTGTTGGATCCTTGCCTCTAAACCTAAATTAACTCTCTGAACCTCTGGCTTGCTGTCGATAGTGATGCAGTCACCTTCAGGATGATGAGCCGTGAACTGAAGTCCTGGGGCTCTTCAAGAGCATGGAGATATGGGCTGTGAGTGGGTTGGGCTGATGCATCGCTTTGTGACTATTCCCATCATAAAACTCTTTTCCTCATCCCTGAAGAACTCTGCACTGCCAGCCTCTAATTAGAAGACACTTAACTCCTCATTTACAGCTCCTGTGTGTCTAACATCAGGGACAGACTAAGTCAGTGTGAACAAACCTGGGCACCCACTTTTCCTTGCTAGTAACAACACAGGGTTTTGTTCCCCTTCAAAAAGTCTCCACTTCAAATGTGTTTGTCCCAATGAGGGGAATTAATTTCTGCCTGCTGAATGCATTGATGTTTTCACTAGCACCTGAACACCACATTCGGTAACATGGCCATCCACACAAACCTACCTCCTGGGTGAAGTTATATTACAAGACCTAACATAATGTTGTTGTCCAGAAATTTGCATTTGTAGACTTTTTATTTTTAGCATATTCCTATAGTTTTTGCTGCAGGGGATGCAGCGACTGAAATGAATCATCCTTTTTTTTATGCCACTATTTATAATTTTTGTAGTTTATTTATGCAACACTATAAACCTGGATTTTGTTCCTGACTGGAAGACCATGAACATCTAAAAGCATGGTCCTGTTTTTTTTACTCTTATCAATACATCATACCCACAAACCTGTATCCAGGCTTCTTCCTGTCATGTATTAAGCAATGTGACTGACACCTGCCATGTGCTGCTTGTTCTCTCATGGTCCCCCAGGGAAAAGTGCAGAGCAGACAGCCTTTCATTCAGGGGTAGGATGGTATTTCTTTAAAAATATAAAGATTGTTGCAATGTACAGAGGTTATAGAGATGTTAGATATGGCAAGATCAAGAACTTATGCCTAGCAATTGGAGCTCTGGCCTCAGAAAGTTTGCAGTTTCACACGTGCTTTCGCAGCACACATGGGCTTTCCCAGCTCATCCTCTCTGCAAGCACTAGAGAGCTCTCTCTACACAGGAGACTGGTAAAATAACTTCTCTTTTGCCAAGGAAGCAAAGCTGGTTACCAAGGTCTTCATCTCTGAACTTCAAAAATCAAAATCTCAGCACAGATGCTTTCAAGAGAAGGGTTTTGATTCAGAAGATGGCTTTACGTTGTACAGTAAACAGAAGACACAAGTTGAACTGTGGCATAGTTGAGCCTCTGACAGCAACTAAACACCACACAGCCTACTGCTTCCCCCCACCTCCTCCTCCTCCTGTAGATGGGAAGAAGAAAAAAAGTGAGACCCCCAAGGGTTGAGATAAGGACACTTTAATAAAACAATTGTACTAATGAAATTGTACACAAAGTGAGCGATAGGCCCTACCTACGCCTGAGACACCACTTTCCCTCCTCTAGCCATACTGAAGCAAGTTGAAAAAAAACCAGCCCAGCCCAACCCTCCCTTTATATAGAGGCATGGCTCAGTATGGTACCAAATATCCCATTGGCTGGTTGGCTTGTTTATCCCAGCTGCAGCCCCTCCCAACTGCTTGGGCCAGCAGCTGCTGGTGATAATTAACCTGAACTGAAGCCAGGACAGAGTGTTAAAAAGGGTGAGACAGACATCAGTTTGCTATGGTGTGTGCTGCTTGGCAGGTGGTCTGTGCTAGATGAGGTTTCTGCAGTCTTGAAGGCTTCATGCCCATATGAGCTACATTACTGCCGAGAGGTATGGAAAAGGTCCATCTAAGGACCAGAAAATGAGCACAGCTCTAGTGCTGGACATGCCTGTCCTCATTTAGTGTCACAGAACACTGAAGTGGAATGATGAACATACCAGCTATTGAACATTTCACCTTAAACATGTGAGCAATTTTATGGGTTATATTGCTAAAAAACAAATATTTGGTTGAGCATGGGGTCAGGGCCACACTGCAGAGACAACCCTGTAGCTTGAACAGCTAAAAAAAAACTGGAACAGTGCAAGGCTTTTCAATTAATTTTCTTGATTGCTGCGGCACTTCGATGGGGCTGAGCTTAAAACTTCTGAAGGAGCTGCATGGGGTCCTACATTGGCTCCTCCTCAGCACTACTTTGTCCTGGCCTGCAGAAGAAAGTGTTTGCTTTTTGACTGTAGGGATCAATAATATTGGACGTTCTTAAATTTCTCGTTAATGCCAGTAATGCAAGACAGAACAAGCGGCTTCATGGTGGAAGAAGTGATCCTATCTCTCCCTCTGCTGGAAAACCGTGATATGACCTCCTGGAAGAAAAAAGGGTGAGTTGTGCAGGGAACTGAGGTGGGGTGGCCTTCCCGGGGACAGAATAAGGCATAAAACCTGAACTGAAATCGCCCCCTAGCACAGACTTGTGCCTTGCTGTCCACTTTTGCCCATTTTTCTAGGTTCTAGGGTGGTTTTTTCCAAATATATGGAGCCTACTGTATTGTACCCTGGAGTAGCCATTTCCCTCACTCTTTGCCCCATCTTCTTCCCCTGGTGCTGCCCCACACATGGGGCCAGTAGCTGTGATAAAGGAAAGTAACCTATCAGGTCATCCTAAAGCTATCACAGTGTTAGCTGAGAAGAATAATGCAGGGGAAGTCAGTCTGCTGAATGCTGTGCTTGAAGCCCTTGGACTGATACGTTAGTTACTCGTGTGTAAGTTACTAATTGCACCACTGCAAAACAAAACACATCCAGATCATCGAGTCATTTAGGTTGGAAAAGACCTTTAAGATCATCAAGTCCAACCATTAACCCAGATCACCCCTAAACCATGTCCCTCAGCACCACATCTCTACAGCTTTTAAAGCCCTCCAGGGATGGAGACTCCACCGTTGCCCTGGGCAGCCTGGGCCGGGACTTGACAAATGTTTTGGGGAAGAAATTTTTCCTAATGTCCAACCTCACCCTCCCCTGGTGCAACTCGAGGCCATTTCCTCTTGTTCTTTCACTTGTTACTTGGAAGAAGAGACTGACCCCCACCTCACTCCAGCCTCCTTTCAGGGAGTTGGAGAGAACAAGGTCTCCCCTGATCCTCTTTTTCTCCAAGCTAAACATCCCCTCAACTTCATAAGGCTTGTACTCTAGACCCAAATAATAAAATTTTAAATAAGCTGAAATTGTTTGTTCTGGGGAGATTGTGCATGCGTAGGAAGTGTTTGGTGCTGTTGCTCTCAGTAGTGCTATTTGGTTTTAGTTGAGTCAGGGCTGTGCCTGGGAACTCCCGTTCTGGGTCGATGCTTCTGATACACAAACCCAGAGCAAGCCCCAAGCTCCCGCTCCCGACTGCTGCCTGTTTAATAGCGGCAGTGGACAAAGCGGTCGTTGTGCTTTGCTGGGACGCTGCCACTCGTGGCAATTTGCAGCTTGGTGAGGACCGACGGGAGGCACCAGCACCGTGGGAAGAGGTAAGGCAGGAGGAGAAAGGCTATTGAAGGGATTACCTGCACTCCCTTCAGCATTTTGGGGAGGGCGTGAAGTCCTGGTTTGTCGTCTCCTGATGTAGCCGTCTAGTTTCTCTAAGGAAATTGTGCCCTGTGGCCCATTAAAATGTGACTTACACAGAACAGCGTCAGCTCCTTATCAGGCATTCCTCAGAAAGGTCCAGTGCCAGAGAAAAAAGTCGACTTCCACTTCTGCGGTGTTTGATCTGTACAACGCCGCGGCTACACCGCGTTGCCTGTGCAGTTGTTACAGCCTGGTGCGATTTATGGCAGCCCTGGGGCTGCTGTGGAAGGGAGGTGAGGCAAGTGGGGTCCCAGCAGGGCTAGCAATCACAAAATGCATGTTTTAAAGAAACTTTTGGCATTTTCTTTTTATTTTTAGAGCCTGTAGAGTGGAATCTGCCCCGTCCTTTTCCGCAGGACCGCGGCTCTGAAGTCACAACCTCCTGATTTTCCAACAGTGCTTTAATTCATGGTCCATGTTCATAGCACTGTGTGGGTCATAAATCCTCCTCAGCTACCTGTACACAAAGCCAGCATTCATTTCCATCACGCCACGACTCCAGCCTGGGCTTGGGGACTTCCCTGCCAACTCCTGGCTCGGCAGGACCCCTCTTTCTTCTCTGAGACCACCACACAGCAACAGGGCTTTTCATGTGGTGAGGAACGAGACTTGCACTTCGAGTCATGTCTCCGACCAATGAAGCTTTTTTTTTTTTTACCCCAACTTTTCCTGTTTGTTTTTTTTTGTTTTTTCAACTGTCCTCAAGCTTGGCTCTGGAAAGTAGGGTCAGGTTAGGCTGCGAGAGCATCGGTCCCACTCTCAAGGGCATTGAGGGGTGCTTGGGGCAAGGCTTTCCTCAGTGCCCACGTACAGAAGGGGAATGTCCGTTCGTAAGTCATGGATTCCACCCATTACCTTCAAATCAGAGGAGAGAAATCTGGGACACCTTCAGACAATCATACACACGCAGGGTGCTATCAGATCCTACCCATCGCAGAGATGTTTTACCAGTCTCTTTCCCCCCTCAATCTCAAGGCCTGATGTTGTTGCACAATTTCTTTTGCAGGCAGTGCTTTGGGAATGATATCTATGAGAGGTGCCGTGTCCTAGGATTAGGGTCAACTGGTGATGGGTGTGTATTGCTCAGGCTGCTGATGGCTCCCTTCCCACCCGAGCCCCGTTGACAGCCACCTCCAAATACCACCCAGCACCCAGGCTTCTTGCAGCAGCCGTCCCTGCTGGAAGGAGAGCAAGTACTCCCACAGAGAAAGATGAAATAATATTTGATCAGTTATGGAGGGAAAAAGAAACTCCTGGGGCTCTCTGTTCTCTTCTTGCCAAGCTAACCAGCATTGCTTTTCCTGGGAGACACGCTTTGTGAAAACATGGGCTCAATGTTTGGACAGATTCTGCCCTATCCTCTAGGGCAGAAATACCCAGTGATGGGATAAGTCTTATTTGCCCTTATTTAGCTGGTCTGTCCTTAGGACTCTGAGAAAGCAGCTCACCATGAAGCTGCTTCACCAGGGAGTATGTGTGAGCTTCAGCAAGGATGACTGTTTTTGCTGGGCTCTGCTGTCCAGAGATGAAGAAAACACTTGCTTCCTCCAGGGAAATGTCTGGTTTAATCACTCCGAGGTCTCTGGGGAAGAGCCTTGTGCAGGCTGAGCTGATGTAGTAGGGTGAGTGTCACTCATGGGGAGACCTATGAAGAGTTAGTGAAGATATTGGCCCAGCTTGGTGGGACTGCTCTGCTTTCCTCAGATGTGAGAAAGGACCTGAGAACCGCCATGTATACGGACACCTGATGGGCAGCTGCTGCGCAGAAGTGTTGTTCATTCCTTCAAAAAGCAAACTAACCCAAATTCTTCCCTTCCCGAGCCCAGCCAAAGCCTGCTGGAATGTTGACGCTTGTGCTTCGGGGAACCTGTGAGTCAGGTCAAGGAAGCGTGGCCAGGCAGGACTGTTCTCGGCCGGCTCAGCCCTGCCCAGGTGAGGCACTCCCCGCCCCGGGGGCAGACCTATGCCTTGGTCCTGAGCTCGCCCCGCCTCAACCGGTGCTGCGGTGGTGGCAGGAACGGGTGACGGAGCAGGGAATAGCTGTAGTAGGCACCGGCCGGAGGCAAGGGCAGGGGAACATGCAGCCAGGCTGAACCAGTGGAGCTGGCACGGAACAGCGAAGGGATGGACGTGGTAATGCTGAGCCTTCCACTCTTACCACAGCAACGGGCTGTTCTCTCTCCTCTGCCTCTGGCCCGCATGAAATAATGCTGCTTGATTTTTCTGCTGCTGATTCGTAGCTTGGGGCTGTTATTCTCTATGAAGTGCCAGGGGCAGTTTAATCTTGGGGTTAGCTGCACGCGGTCATTGCTGCTTCTGCTCTGCTTGGGGACCACAAAGGGACAGCTTTTCTGCCCCAAAGCAGGGGCCGAGAGGCTCCCAGTGACTAGTTTCTTACCTTCTTGCTGTGAGATGAGCTGCGATTGCTGCCTCTTAATTTGACAAAAAGTAGAGGTGGGTTTTATTTTATTTTCCTGGGAGAAGCCAGCAGGTTAATGAGTAGATGGTATCTGCGGCATGTTCTCGTCAGCGTGCCCAGGGTGCCTGGGCTCGGATCCAGTCCCCCCCGCTGCCGGGCAGAGGGCAGGGCTGATTAAACATTTACCTGCAGAATCTCCCTTGGAAATCAAGATAAAGGATGGATGAAAACAGAAAAATTCCAGGAGAGGAACATACGGTGCTTCCTCTCAGCTGCCCTGTGTGTCTCATCTTGGGTGGGGTTTCTCTTGTGGTGTCGAATCACTTTAGAAAGGCAACTGCAGAAAACTAATGGGAATTCAGATTCCTTTTGGTTACTCCTCGGTATCAGCACAAACCTCCAGCTCCTGCTCTTTCTAAAAGGTGTCCTTATTGTAGGCTTAAGCTGAGCTTTATTCTGCTTCCTAGGATGATATTAATGGTAGAAGAGTGTTGTATTTATAGGGAGAAAATACGGAAAGTTTAGCTGTCCCCTATGAGCAGTGCTCATAGCTTTCCGGCCAGTGGAAGTTTGTTTCCTTTTTATTCTCTCCCTCTCTCATCCTGCGTGGGCTTTTGCCAAAAGTGGTATTATTCCCAGTGAATTATTTGTCCAGATGTAGCTGTAAAACACGTTGTGAGCTTTTGGCAGTCCTTTAAATTTATTAGTGTATTCTCCCCGCTTGTCAACTGGTCTGATTTTCAGAGGAGCGCCTCTCCCTGCTGTGCTGAACCCTCCCTGGGCTGGTGGGGCACTGGGGCTGGGGCTTCACAAGTCATGCCTGACTAGGACCTGCTCAGTGCCGTGTTCATGCTGAGCATCCTGCTGAGCATCCTGCTGAGCATCCTGCTGAGCATCCTGCTGAGCCAGCTTCAGGCTTGCAGGTTGAGCTGGAGCGTTGTTGGGATTGGACTGTGGTGTGAAACAGTCCTGGCTCTGATGAAAAATCATCCCTACAGAGACAACAGAACCCATTGCATCGCGGAGGGCTCTGTCGCTCAGCCCTCTGCAAGGAAGTGGCGGTTGCAGGAGCTTTGTGGGGAGGGAGAGAGCATCCAGCCAGGTGTGGGTGTGCAGGAGGTGGTTGTGGGGTGAAATGCAACTCCATCCTTACCAAGTGGTCTGGTGAGTATGGTTGGGGGCCATACATGTCCTTCCCATGCCAGGTCTGCTCGTTGCATTGGTACCAATATCCCACTGGGCTGCAAATGGGGGAAGCTATATTCTAGCGAAGGGTGTTGAGCACAGATAACCTTCCATTAATTAGGCAGATCACTTGAGGCTGCTATTTCAAGGCAAAAGGGCGAAAGGGAGGCTTGTATCCATCCCTGTTTAAAGGTAGTGCCAAGCTAATGACTGTCACAATGGGTTCCATCACAGCCAGTGCCAAGGAGAGGCCTGACCAAAAACCCTCGTTCACAGGAGTCTGCCTCTCCTGTGGCACACCGAGACATGCAGGTACTATTTCTTTTCTGTTTTCTTTGTCTCAGAGGGCACTGATGAGGAATGATGCACTACAATAAAGAAAACCAGTAAGGAGAAGTAAACAGCACTGAACTCTTCAACTGTTGCCGCAGCACATGCGAAAGCTCCGTGCAATTGCATTAGGGCACCTCGCTGCTTTATTTCCTGTCTGGCATTGCTGGAGGGATCGGGTACATGTGGGAATTTTTTAAATTTTTTTTTTATTTCCAAAATCTGATTCATCCTCTGTATGCTTCTGAAAAAGTCCCGTTCCCATCGGCTCACCGCTAGATCAGGCTGTCTGGGCGGCTTACGCGGCATCACGCTGCTGACCGCTAATATGAAATATAATTGGAGCAATTCAAACCTCTCCCCCAAGGGCTGGTTCTTTACATCATACACTACCCTGTGAAAGTAATAAAGTCAGTGAAAGGGGTTATTCAAGAGAAATTGTCAGTGTTTAATAAATCGTGCAATTAAATGCAATAAAACCTCAGTATGCTATTCATCTGTTCTGCCTTAACACTTAAGGCTGAGGCTGTTTTCAGAATAACGAAGTTCTGTCCTAGATAATTTTTTCCAATTTCCTCATTAGACAGGTTCTCGTGAAGCCTTACAGTTCTCCGCACTGCACTAAGCTGCCAGAGCGGTGCACCTAATGTAATCATGGCATATAAAAAGTTATAGAGCAGTTCAAGGACTTAAGTAGCTCATAAATTTTTTCTTCATATTTTCTCCCTAGTTCAGTTCAGGGTTGAATTTAAGCCATGACACTGCAGGCAAAAATCGTGGTCCCCTTTTACCAGCATGGGATGGTGAGATGCCTCGGGCCAAAGGCCTGAAACAAAAAGTTCTTTAAGTGCTCTTTTAAACTGCTGCTGTCGCTATTTAGCTCTCTTTGTTCAAAATTATGTATAACCTGAGGCCTGGTGACTATTTGTGAGCAGAATTTAGTATCTTATCCAACATTCATCACCTACACTGGGAGACAAACTTGCTGTCCTTGTGTGCTTGGTTACATGTCCTGTGCTTCTAGGGGGTGGGAATAATGGCAAGGGGTCTGAAGAGTCATGGTGACCTTATGCAGAGCCAACACAGTGGAGGAATAAGACTTTTGTCCCAGGGGTCATTTGGAGCCCACCAAGGAGAGTTCTCTTCTCATGGTCTCATGGTCTTCCTCTGTCTCAGCTTTGCCGCATTTATCAGAAGTGATTTGTGAGCATTTGGAGGATCCTTTAAATGAGCTAATTCTCCTCTCCTGCTTTTAAATTTTCACCAGGCTCCGCATATCAGGGTCATGATCAGGGTGGAGTCTGGAGCCTCTTTCTTTCTGAAATTATCATGATTGGATAAATTGCCTGTTGACACCTCTGAAAGCAGATGTTTTTGTGCTCTCCTTTCTTCCCCCACTCAGGAAGGTATGACTGATTTCAGAGCCCTACGAGCAAAATTTCAAAATGACTCCATCTTGGCCAACAAGCTGGTGCAGCCGTGCAAGAAGCCTCCCACTGAAATCCTTCCCAAGTTGGACTCTGGAGGGAACACCACATCCAGCCCTCTGCTCCCGAATAAGAGAGAAGTAATAATACAAAAACCCAAGGATGAACCTGCCCATCATGCCTCCCAACGCTCTGTGCTCATCCAGTGCAACCCCTTAGCGTGGCCTCGGGCCAAACTGGGTTACATGGAGCCAACAGGGCACAACGAAGGGCAAAAAGGCAACATCTCGGAGAAAGGGCTGAGCTCTCCCAAGAAAAGTCTAGAGAAGCCTCTGCCATCCTACTGCGCTAAGCGGCAAGGATCAGCCCAAGCATCTCCAGAGGGCCCTCTACTCCCAAATTCTTTCCACCAGGCCCTACAGATGTGGGAAAACACTTTAGCCTGTGGTGAGAAAGCAAGCGCAATGCTCCCAACCCGCCGGGCAGCAAATTTGTACGTGCAGCCCTTTCCGGAGCAGAGGGCGACGTGTGCTCCTGCTGCATTGGGTGGCAGCAGGATGCGGCCATCTGGAAGCAACCTTATGATGGACCTGCCTGCCCAAAAGAAGGATGCTCTGTGTGGTAGCAGGCTGGCTCTTCCCCAGCCTCCTAGACACACGACCTCTAATGAAGCTGCTGTGGAGAGCACGGTGGCAACTGCAGCTTGCCAGCCAGCTTATCAAGCACCAAGAGCGCAACCTCAGCACCAAAAAGGTATAGTAAGCATTTGGAAAGAAAACCTGTTGTGAGTTGGGACTCCCAAATAAGAGGCAAAAGAGGCCCATTGCTCTCTCTTCCTTCCCTGGAGGTCCTGGAGTTGAGAAATAGGCCCCATATTGCTGCTGAGCTTGGGTAAGGGAAAAGCTCCCCATCTCCACTCTATTTTTCTAAAACTCACTTTAAAAAATTGCCCAAAGCTTGAGAGTAGGATGAAGGGTGAGGACAGGGGAGTTTCTTTTGTTTTGGTCTGCTTTGGCCTTTTGCAATTCTTAGGTAAATGTGACTACGCCCCGCTATTTGGTTTTCACACAGAGAAAGGCCCAGCTTTTCTGCAAAGACAGTTCAGTTCAAATCAAAATGGCTTAAACCCAAAACTCCCTTTCTGCACCCTCTTAGCTTTGCAAAAGGTCATATTTGAGCTCAGAGCACATAGCCTCCTTGCAATATTTCTTCCAGAAACTGATGCGAGGAAACTGGAATGCTGCGCCATTCCCCTTGCTAACGTCATGCCGGGTGACGAGGCACTGAAAAGATTAAGTCTTTGTTTACCCTGAAAAGCTACCTCACCCAGACTGTGTTTTGAAAACAGCTATGCCACTAAATCCTGGTGGATTAAAATGTTATCGGTACAGAAGATTAGGCTAGTATTTTATAATCCAGAGGAAGGGAGCTGTTGAGAGCTGAGGTTAACTTTGTAAAAATGGCCATTTCCATTTATTTTTCCATTCTGCTGAGGTGGTAAGAGCTCTGCTATGTGACGGCAACACTGAAGTTGGGAAGAAGTAATGCTGGTTAGAGATGTCTGTATAACTAATGATCCTCCATGGATTTTTGCTTAAATGAGGGCTAATTGCTGCCTGTCCTCGTGTTTCTCTGAAGCAGAACTGGAGCCTCTCTTCTGCAAGCCCCGAGCAGGAAAAAGCCCTGGAATTAAGCAGCCAAGAATTAAACCTCTCCTTTCAGCTGAGTCCCTGGGTCCTGCCCCTGGAAAACCAGCAAGACTCCCAAAGTTTGATCTCAGCACTTTCCGAAGCGCTATGCCTTCGATCCACAGAGGAAATGAAACAAGTAAGAGATTTCTAGTCTTTCTTCCCGAACCTGTTCTGCAGAAAACGAATAATAATTTGCCGTTTGTTGACAGCTATAAGGCCACGATTCTAAGCACACAGAAATAAGATGCTGTTCCTTATTTCTAACATCTTCCTCAAACACTAGGAAGAGCTCGAGGGTTTGGGCGAGACCGATTTTTATTCTTAATTGGGGAAAAAGGATCCGAGTTTCCAGGTTGGATGTCATCCCCCATGCCGAAACCCGCTTTCCTCCCAACTGCAGCGCGCTGTGAGCGGTTTACCGCTGGCGGTAGAGCAGCAGCAGCAGCTGTGTACGAGGCAAGCTGATCTTTATCACTCCATTTCAATGGGAAATGCCTCGACTGCGGCACACAACTGTGGGAACGCACAATAAAATCGGTAGAAACCGGTCTGCTAATCCCCCCGCCCCCTTCCGTTTGAAATACAACAGAGAGCAACGTCGTGAAATGTTCCAACAGCAAGAAACACACAAGTTCAGTTTCCCATCATAAAATCCTATTGATGTTGCATAATAGAATATTCTGGAGCGCTTATTAAACTGCTAAATAGTGTTTCTTTATAGATACGGGCTTAATTATAGCCAGACCTTTAGGCACAACTTTTGCTGAATTCAAAGGGAGCTGCTTTTCTAGGAAGGGCTCTGCTAAAATCTCTTTGGCTTTGCTGTGCCAGTTCTTACTGCTCTGCTTTGGCCTTGATAAGAATAAGAGGGAAAGAGAGAGGTTTTCACCAAAACTCTTTTCTAACCTACTCGCCTCTTCTAAATACATTAATTTGATGGGGGAAACTAATTAAATATATATGTCATCGTCTCCGTGTCCCCTCAATATTGCTCCAGAAAGCCTGAGACTGTTGCCTGGAAACATGAAATAATGACATATTAACATAGCCACGACCCCAGTTTCTGCTGGCAATCTTATTTCACGCCTTTCTTCGTGCGGAGCGCGCTGCCTCGAGGAAGGGCCATCCCCATCACACCTCCCTGTCGCTGCAGCCGGTGTTCTGTGGGAGAGAGGACTTGCCTTCAAACGCTAATCCCCTGTGTGTTTGTGTGCAGCTGCTGATGAAGAGGATTACTTGACCCCCGAAAGGTGAGTGTGTGGCGAGGCAATGTGTGACTCACAGGTAACAGGGCTACCCCCATCCCGTGATGCTGAAGCATTCCTGTGCTGTCTGGAGTGAGTGTCCAGTTCCCAGGCACAGTAGCTTGCTCCAGGGATTGTGTGAGCCTACATGGGAAGCTCAAAACTGATTGGGGTGACCTTCTAAAGGAGAAAGCTTCATCTCTGTTTTCTCCTCTGGGCTCTTCGAGCAGCATGGAGAACCCTACGCATGGGTCATTAGGTCTGGTTTAGCTGCTCAGAGGGAAAATGCTGCCAGTGATTTGGTTGCAGAGATTAGCCAGCCCCCGCGTATTTTTTGCTTCCTGTTTTCCATGTACTCAAGCTTGGTGTTTTTACAAAAGAGATGCTTTTGAGAACTGTTGCTGAAACAAAGCCTCAGTGTCATCAACAGGTGTTGGGTGGGTTTTTTTGCCAGCAGCGGAGGAGTTTGCCCTCCTGCGTCTTTGTGCATCCAGCACAAATAGGATAGACGAGCTGCTGTTGTCCTACCACATCCTCAGGACTTCAGCTGTCTCCAGACACTAAAGGGAGGTTTTTCCTGAGTGGTGGTCCAACCTCACTGGAGGACATGAGCTGATCAGGTCAGCTTCTGATACCACAAGTGTCTGAAACGGTTCAAAAATCTCCCAGACGTAACTGGTTTTGTATAGAAGGGAATCCTGGCGTTTTCTAATATGTCTCTGGCTTGTCATGAGTGGTTGTGTGGTGGTTGGTTCTGTGCCACAAGAACAGCAGAGGAGGAGAAAAATATTCATATGCATGTTTTGTCTCAGCTGCATGAATATACAGCTGCGAAAATGAGCAACAGAATGGCTGAACCAAAGCAAAAAGAGACAAATTCTTAGAATACTTTCTGTACCCAAACAATGAATTCTTGCAGCTATCGACACAGCAAGTCATGCTTTTCACATCATAAGGTGTTCCTGCCAGCCTTGGCTGGTGTTTTGTTTAACTTTTAACCTGTACTTGTCAGAAAAGAGCTGGTAAAAAAATAACCAGCTCCAAAGTTGTCATGCACCACAAGCAAGCTGTCCTAGTAATAGATTGCAGCAGGATTAGCTGTCTTGCTCTAATACTTGTGAAATGGTCTTTATAATAGGTCACTTGTTAAATATTAGCCATATGATAACCAGCGAAATGAATTAAATGAACTTCAGCATAAAAACAAAATCGTGGGGGTTTTGGGGAAGAAATTTTCATCCTCACCTTTAATGAAGTCTGGTCTCTTAGAAACCCTGACGTAGTTGCTTGGGTCGATTAATCTTGAGCTCTGATTCCTTGTTTGGGGCTAAACACTCTGCCTGCACTGATGCTAGTCAGGGATCCACCAGCCCAGCTGTATTTCAGGTCCAGTGTAGCACTGTGCTATACAAAGAAGGCTGTCTTGGTGTCCAGCCAAGCTCCCAGGATGCTATTTTATCCAGAAGCTGGGTTGGGGAAGTGAGAGGTCAGGGGTTTTCCTGATCTCCTCTTCATCAAGCAATGATACTGGGGTCAAAACACCTGCTTGTGGTATTAATGCAACATGTATATGTGTGTCCTCTTCAGTAGACATGTCCAAACACGCTGTGAGACCACCAGACACTGCCACCAGTGCTGGGGGGATGCAGAGAAGAGCAGAGGGCTAGGGCAGCCTCTGGCATTAGCACAGGCTTCTGCTTGATTCAGGTGTCATTTCTTACTCTGGTTTCACTGCTGTTAAAATGCATCTTGAGTTTTTTATTCCTTTTGCTCTGGTTTGCAACAGTTCCTTAGTCCTCACTCTGTTGACGCTGAGTTGTGACAGCAGGGGCATTCAAGGAAAGTCAAACTCTTCCTGAGGTTTGTTATAGACTTCCTGTTAAAAGATGGAAGTTCTCATAATGACTCTTCCTGGTGCTCTTTCACCGCCCTACCCTGTCCCCTGCACGAGTTATAAGTTGCATCTTGTGCACTTGCTACTTCCTAGCACACTCCTGAGCTGCTGAAACCTCTGCTGCTGTGGGCGGAGGGGAAGCCCTGGGGCTTTTCTTGGGTAATCTGGGAAGGCTTGGATTTCTCTCTCCACCTAGTCCTAAATGATGCTAATTTGAACTTCTGAAGGAGGAAAGAAAAAAAAGGAGAATGAGGGGATGGGGACTGGGCTGGGAAGCTCAACACCTGAGACCGTGTGGTGCTGGGGCTGGGATGACACCTTGCCTCCTCCCATGGCTGCATGTGCTGCTCGCCGTGTCGGCATGGAGCATGTGCCTTGATAAACTCAGGAGTGGGCTCTTTAAATGTACCCTCTGATACCTCTGCTTTCCTCTTCCTGTTTCCTTAAGTGAGAAGCAGCATGTCAAGCAGTGCCACTGGGTTTTTATGAATTTTAAAGTAGCTGTAGTAGGTTTGAAAAATGCTGCACTCTGATTTCCTTGGATTATTTTTTGTTCTGTTTCTACTTGAGGCATTGCTGTAGGCAGAAGACCATAATCCCAGTATGAAGTCTCCTGATGTGCTTTGAGACCTATAAACACAGCCTGTCCTCCCAGAGGAGAAGCAGTGGTAGTGTGGAGTCAGGGAGAAGGTTGAGCTGAGCCCCGTGTCTCCTCTCCCTCTGTAGAATGCCCGATTTCACTTTGCTTTCTTGTAGGCTCAGTATCAAAGCGCTTGAATTCCTTGTCCTTAAGATGAATACTTTTTTTCATACTTCTAAAAGAGACAGAAAAAAAAATATATCTTTTCTCTCTTTTCTTTCATCTTTTCAGTGCTCAACTTGAAGAGTGGCATAATTACGAAGCAACCCCGATGTACCTGAATCAGTCTGGGGACACCACAACCTTGTGTGTCATTGAAGGTACTTTGCAAGGCAAGATTGCTTGGTGAATTACACACTATCTGGGATAGAGCCTTTAAAAAAGGAAATCACATCTTTTCTTCAAGTTGAGAAAAGTAACTGTGCCTTGGTCCAGGTGACCAAAGATGACTGACTGTACTGTCTCTGTGCACTGACAGAGTATGAGGACTTTGGGGCACAAACAAAAAAATAAATCAGCATTTTGGTGGTGAAATGCTTCTTACAGTAATACTGTGGGGAAAAGTTATGAGATTCTACCCATGTGAAAGAGAAAGGAAAGAAGATAGTGAGGCAAATCTCAGAATCTTCTTGGGAATGGAAGGGCACAGAGCACAGAGCTTTTCCTTCTCCATCACTAGTTCTTCCCAGCATAATTTTCTCTATAACAGCTGCTACTGTTCTGCTTTTACATTTTTCAAAGTTGCCTCTTTTGGGAGAGGTTAGTTGCTGCCTTGTGCATTCATTTTCTCTCCTACTGGAACAGAAGTCAAGCAGCTGCCTTGGTGGGACCTGTCACAGCCTTCTTGGGTTTGCCCCTAGGGCTATGAAAACTGTGGCAAGGCAAGCTCCATGTTGCAGTCTTCTGACCGTAAACCAATGCTGAAACTTGAAGAACATTGGACTTCAAGTTGTAGGACATGGTGAATGTCTGCCTGGATGCTGAGCATGTGGACTGAAGATGGGTTTTGCAACTTAAAGTGCAATGACTTTAATATGGACTAAAAAGTAATACATATTCACAAACATCTTTTCTAGAGCCTACGGCAGAGCCTCAAGAACACGAGGTGAGTCTCATTACAGCCGGTTTTGATCTTTTAGGCTCGACTGTACCCTGCGTACTATACTTTCCTATTTTAGAAACCTTTAATATCTGTATTTCTTATCTGTTGAGTATTTCTTTACGTGTGTCTTTAAAAATAAGTAAGAAATTACAGTGGGGACATGAAGACTAATGAGGTTTCCAAGCACACTAGGGGAGAGAGTTAGTTCCTTTGATTTCTACTGCAAACATGTAAGGAAGTGGTAACACCATCTGGATGTTGGTAGTAGACCAAGTAAGCGTCAAGCACTGATATCAAGATTCTTGGAAGAAAAATCCACTGAATTGTTCTGGAAGTTCCTGCCAAAGACAAGCTGATGCTGGTAATCCCTCCACGAAGGCATAAAAGCAAAACGTAGCCAAATTCCTTATTGTGGCAGCACGCTTCCAGGTTTGGCTCATAAATGAGGGCAACAGTTGTGGACACGACCATGCAGGTTTTTATCCCGTGCTGCACGGATATCTCTGCTGCAAACTACAACTTGACCCTTTTCTTTTTAGCCTGGCAGCGAAGCGGGTGGCAGTTCACCTTGGCAGTGGAGATAGATACCCTGCAGTGAAGGCAGGATAGGGCACCGCACAGGGCAGGGATTGCTACAGCTCTCCCTAGAGAAACCTGCTGGGCTGCATGGCTGAGAGAACACATCACCTTGTGCCAGGAGATAGTTGTGTACTGGGTGTCAGGTCTGGCTCTGCTAAAAGAGGGGCAGCTACTCTTTGGAAAACATCAAACTCCCCTTTCGAGTCGTGACTTGCAAAGGCATCAAATTGTCCAGGATATAGCACAGGTTTCCAAGAGCACTTATCTGTGTGGGATTTGCAAAGAGGTTCTCTGGCTTGGCTGTAGTCATGGTTTATGGTAGGTTGGAAAATCTTTATTTAATTACAAAAGCTTCCTCTTCTCTTGTAAGCTCTCCAGCCTGTAATTGCTTTCATTTTGATCAGTGGCTTCATTGGCCTGATCCCTTGCACGGTTACATTAGCCCTATATAGTTTGTCAATATGTGTATCCCCTGTCCTGCAAAGCAGAGGAAATACTCTTGTCTGATGACTATTCCAAATGTAAAGTGCTTCTGGGCTTTTTAAAGAAATATTTCTTTAAGTACCAGATGACAGTTGAGGCCTTGTATAAAAGCTGGACTGTAGGAAAAAGCGCAGTGGCTGAAGGCTTTCCTCTTCTTTATTCTAGAAACAGAAGACTTTTCTCTTTGCCAAATCCAGGTAATTTCCTTTCCTTTCTCTCAAGATTCTTCTAGCCCCACCACTAATCCAGGTTAGGGTCAGAATATTATAACACTCAGTAAATAGAGAGAAATTCCATATATTTCATGACTAGGACAATGTAGACAATGATGCTCTTCTGTGTCAAGACTCATGGTTTCTAAGATTGTTTTCATTCTGAAGTGTATCTGGAGGGAAGATTTTCTTCTCTCCTCCGGCATACAAGAAAATAATTTGTCTTTGCCTACTGAAACCCGAACTCTTTCAGGATAAGAAAGGAGAGGTAAGAGGCTCTCAAACCGGGACACCCAGTTTCAGGTCCAAAGCTGTACGGGAAGGCAAGGTCCACACTGAATTTCACCCTATAAACATCACATTTCAAACTCCTTGCAGTGTTTAATTAGTACTGCTGGCTGAAGACTGCTTTTTTCTTTTTTTTTTTTTCCCAACGAGGATTGAGGAATGGTGATCAAAGGAGGGCACTTGAGTGGGAAATGTTGTGATGCTGAAAAAAACCTGCCTCTTGTTGCTGTATCTTCTTCTCTGAATGACAATCTAGTAGGATGAGAGGCAAGTCTTGTGAGACAGGTACCACCACTGGCAGATCTAGCTTCTCCAGTCCTGCTACTGGAAAACAATCATCTTAGTTTGTCTCTTTTCCAAGAGTTACTATTACCCCAAGTAACCAGTAGCCTTTAGATTTGGGTTTGCCCTTACTTAGAGTACTGATGACCTTTTTGGCATCTACCTCATTTAAAGGGAAAATGAGCTACTTCTTTGGGCGCAGTCATAAAGCAATCTGTCTATGACTTCGCTAAAGTGTCTCTGTTCTAAGATGGTTCTTGAAATTTTCAGTCCTGGAAGAGCTGTAACAGGGGATGCAAACGAGGAAAAAACAAGTCTTGAAGGAGATAAACAGGAAGCAAAGAAAATTTTTGAGGTATCACATCCTTAAGAGACTACTTTTAATAGCTCCTGTAAGATGTCTCTTCTTCTATCCTCCCCAAGCAGCACCCAGGTCTACCAGAAATCCCTGATGGAAAAGGGTGTGAAACTGTTTTACATTCACAGAAAGATCATTTCTATTCTTATAGATGTATAAATGTAAGTTATATAAACTTATATTAGAAAGCAGTTTCTAAAGAATGTATTGACCAAACGAAACCTCTGATCTCAGGCAGATGGAAATGAATACATGTCTCCCACTAGCCAAATCAAGGAAGTTGGTAGAGATGGGATGAAGGCGTCGCAAGTGAAGCAGGATGTGACCAGTACCCAGACTGGAAAGCATCCTACCCTACAAGGGCTGGCAAAAGACGCGGAGCTCTGTGAGTATCTCATTGCGCTGTTGAGTGTTTCCTCAATCCTCAGGCCCATCTGCTGCCCAAATGTCTCTTCCATATGGGAAATAATGTTAAATTTGGATGCAACTCTTGAACTAATTTAGTTAAACCAGGGCAAAAGGTTGCAAAGGCATTTGTATTCTGGTCTGAATCATTTATTTTGGCTTTGCAAATAGTTTCCTAAGTTGGTTAACCATCTGCGTAACTCAAACCGAGGTGCTTGTTTTTCTAGCAGGTTGCCCTTATCCGAGAGAGCTGAAATCCATCTCCTCTGCTTCTCATAATTTATTGAGCCTCAGAAAAGGGTTTGGCTAAGGCTTGCAGTAGAAACACACGTGAGCAGGATGAGAGCCTGGAGTCTCCCCCTGTCCCTTATTAAGATGGATGATGGCTCCTTGCTCCATCTTCTTAGTTGTTCCAGTCAGTCTTTTTCTGGCTTTGGGCTCCTTATGTCAGGATGCTCTGAGACAGCATCTGAAGATGGTGATATGCACCTTAGCTGCAGAATTAAACCCGGTCACATCTCCTTGGTAAACATTATTTTGCAACTTCAGGTAGAAGTGTGACGGGTTCTATTCTGCAAAGGCTTACTCGTGCCTCTGCAAGCTGTTAGTGTGATATGGCAGCATTTTAAAGGTGAAAGAGCGAAAAGGAGCTCTGCTGAGCCCTGTGGACAGACCAGGAGTGTGAAGCAGAAAGTGTAAATTGACTGTCGCTGTTGTTATTGGTGTGGTCCTCAGTTTTGTTTTGTTTTTATTTTAAATCACTTTGTAATAACTTTCTGGTTCAGTTGGTGTTTGTTTTTGTAAGAAATCTTGCTGATTTGCTTGACCTTTGAGCAGCTGGAGGTAATTTCTATTGGGATTATTTTTTTTTAAGTACTCATGGTGAGCCTCCTACTATTGCTTCGTCAGAGAGGCTCATTCAGAGAATTGTTCGGTTCCCACCCACCAACACGCACACACGCACATTCCCTTTCTTTTCTTCTTAAGGCTTCGAATGTCTTGCAGAAACTTTGGTCATTAACTAGACCATATCGTGTGCGATGTGTTTCTGCTGAGACCTGCTGCGTGCACCCCTGTTCGTGTAGAATCACTATCTGCTTTTGTCTTTGTGGCTGCATTCCTGCATTACTGCAACTTTCTTAAATGAGCTCAAGGATTTAATGTTGGCACTTCACAGAGTCCCGTAATAATCTCTTTCTAACCTTATGAACTGCAACTCTCCTGTTCTATTCCAGCCCTTGGTGGAATACATCTCTGGGATAGCCTCCCTCCTTGTCTCCTTTCTAAGATATTGATTTACACCTGTATTGCTGATGGACTGGCCTATTATTTGGATCTTAGTCTCTCCACCAACCATGATAAGCCCTCCCTTCAATCACTTCTGCAAACATCCATGATTGATTAGCTTCTTGAGATGTTATCTGGTGAGGAGCATTTGGATCAGAATTGCCACAACTGAGAATGTTGATGGATGATTTTATTTTTTTTCAACCTGACATATTTTAAAGTTAAATACTTTAAATCAGTTTTAAAACCTAAAATATTTAAAAATTTTTCACTTTTCTTTCTCATAGTGGCTCAAAGCAGAGACTTTCCTGGAATACTAGAATGGGAAGCATGTCTGTAGGCTTTTCTTTGTTGTGGCATCAACTATTAACCCCAACAGTTGTCCCTGCCCTGAGAAATTCCTCAGAAATCCTTCTAAAGCAAAGGTCCTTTCTCTTTTCCAGTGCGCTACATGTATGTCGATGCTCCAAAGCCAGGAACAGAAAGAACAACCTTGAACCAAAACACTTGTCAGTCTCTGCAGACACCAGAGGATATATATGATGACATTGAGGAAATGCAAGATAGACTGTGAGTATGGACTTGGGCTCTTCACAATGGCTGTGTCTGTGAAATGTCTTTTAAAAACTAGTCTGCAGCACATCCCCATGTAACACTTCTGTCTTCTAGCAGCCACGTGTCAGATGCCTCGAGTCTGCTCACTTCAGCCAGCAGTAAGTGCAGCGCGTGGAGAAGCTCGAACGGGAGCTGCTTTTAATTTGGGCTGGTCCCTGGGAGATGATGTGAATAGCTCCATTTAACTTTCAACATCTATAATGTCTCATCCTGGCCTGGTTGCTCTAAATTCACATTAAAACCAGTGGGGAGCAATACATGTGTCTAGCATGGAATTCATTTCAGCCACCTTGAAACCTCTGTAAGAGTAAAATGTAATGGCCTGAGTGCAATTTGTCCAGCAAACCTCACCTCATCGCTACTGAACATGGTTTGTGATAATGGCATGCCTTGGTTTTAAGTTTCAGAAAACAGCTACGAAGAAACATATGAAGATGTTGAGGTTGGAGGTGATAATCCAGCAAAAACGGAGTAAGTTGCAATTTCTTAGCCTGTAGTTTGAACTACTGACGTTAATCTCCCATGCCAGGTACTAGCTGGAAGCCTTTCTTTCCCCCCTAATGTAACTGCAGAAAAGTTGTTTGGGTGGGTTTGTTCCCCCTTCTTTCCTCTTTGGCTGATACTTAGAAAAAATATAGTTACCAAAATTAAAGCGTTTAGCTGTGAGGCCTTTCCTTAGAGCTCCTAAAGAAAGAGCTTTCCTTAGAGCTCTCCATCTATTGCAAGTACCCCCCTTACAGACCTCTCCTTGCATAAAACACAGAGGACAGTCTTGTTCATCTCCTCTTGATCAAAAGCATTGCTCAGCTGTAGCAGAGAAATGGCACTTTTTTGTGTGTGTGCCAAAAGAGGTAACCCTTGAGGGACAAATGGGGACATTGTCCCCATAAAAAGGGACAAAATGCTCACATGTCAGATCACAGAAGGTGAGAAAGCTGAAAGGAGCCCAGGCTGACATGCTGTAACTAACTTACAACCTGCTCTTTTCTGTATAGCTCCTCAAGATACTTGCTTCCACAGCGCGTGGTACAAAAGCAGTGAGTGTTACAGCCTCAGGTTTATAAGTTGCCTGAGCTTCCCAAATGAATTAAGAGGTGAAACGTGAAGTTAGTCTTGTTTTTGCTTATTAGCTTTGTGTGGTTCCCTACCTTCCTGCAGTAAAAGATTTCCTGCATCCCTTTGTAAGAAATAGAGACAGCCTGCGGGAAAGGCACATGAGCTGGGGATGCTGCACACGACTGCTTCGAGTGCATCTGGTGACTCTCTTCTAAGGAGCAGTGTGGGAGGAATAATAAGGTGTTGCTGTACATCTGCTTTTCCCTTATGGATGTGAGACTCGTACTGGCTTGCATCTGGATTCCAGTCTAGCTTAGGCATGCATGTAGAGTCTGTGCGTATCAGAAAGGAGGGAAAAAGAATGGGAAACCTGAAACTCTGGAGGTTACTGGGCAGTTATTAAAAGGTGTGTCACTTCTCTGCAAATTGTCCGTGGGAGTTGTGTGGTTGAGGTGCAAGAGCTTCTCTGGCCAGAGGGTAGAATCACAGACTGGTTTGGGTTGGAAGGGATCTTTCAAGGTCATCTAGTCCAACTCCGCTGCAGGGAGCAGGGACATCTGCAACTAGAGCAGGTTGCTCAGAGCCCTGTCCAACCTCATTTGGAATGTTTCCAGGGGTGGGGCATCGATCACCTCTCTGGGCAGCCTGTGTTAGTGTCTCACCACCATCAGTGCATAAGAATGTCTTCCTTATACCTAGTGTACATCTACCCTTTATTTTTTTTTTTATTTAAAACCATCACCCCTTGTCCTGTTGCAAAAGACCCTGCTAAAAAGATTGTCTTCATCTTTCTCATAGGCCCCCCTTTAAGGACCTCAATAAGGTCAATAAGGCCTCAATAAGGTCTCCCTGGATCTTTCTCTTTTCCAGGCTGAACAACCCCAACTCTCTCAGCCTTTCTTAACAGCAGCAGGGTTCCAGCCCTCAGATCATTTATGTATGTGGCCTCCTCTGGACCTGCTCCAAAAGGTCCATGTCTGTCCCGTGCTGAGTAGTGTGGGTAGTGTGCTGGCACCTGCATCTGTCTCCTGGACCAACCATGCATATCTTCCACCCACTGGGAAACATACCCCTGTGTCTTCTTCCTCTCTGCACACGGGTACTGAACAGCAATAGAAATTAAACTCTGTTGCTGATTTCACAGAGGAGCAGTGCCTCTTGCTGGGTTTGGAAAGGAATTTCCTGGTGAAGCTAGGGTTGGGACCAAATCCATGAGCAGTCAGCGATCAGTAGCTTCATTCCCAAACCAGTATTTATGTATAATCGTTCTGTTGATCCCACTTGCAGGATTAGGTGTGCTGATGATACACACAAAGCATTTTTAATAGTACTTGTGCATGGGTAATGTCCCCCATGTGAGGATCTTGGTTGTAAGCAGATACTTTATTAGAAAATCACTGTGAAGCTTTGCAACCCCCTGTAGGCTTCAGAGGGAAGGGTGTGTAGGGGAACGTCCTTCTCAAGAGCACACATGACAGAAATGTGTGATGAAGGGTAGCACAGGCAGATGCTCCTGATGTCTTCCTTTAATGTGCACTGCATGCTTCGGGGGAGTTTTTGTCCCTTTTGTCAGGTTTTTTTATACTCGAAATAAACCCGGATCATTCTGTAGTTGTTGAGTCAGAGGAGGACAACTTCAGTGAACACAGAGAAATTTAAAGCTAAGCAAGGATTTGAGCTTGGACTTCATAATTAAGCACCTTTGTGCTGGTGCCTATCCCACTGAATCCATCATTCATCCAGATGATGCTGTTAAGGCTTAAAGCCTACTGCTGAGCTAAGGTCTAAGGTCTGCTGACCTTTCTTTACCAACTTTAGGATCTCTGGGGCTATGAGTATTGCAACTGTCACATACTTCAGTGACTAGTACCTCTTCAATAGCTGTTTCTCTTTTGGACAGGACAAAAAACCAAAACAGATTTGCGAACTTGTTTAAGATAGAAAAGTTGAAGCTGAAGAACATCAAATTAAAAGAAAACTTAAGGTAAGAAAATATTGGTTGTCCAACTCCCTTCCCCCTCCAAACCTGAGCATTCATATTTGTGATAATTTGAGAACAGGAGGTCTAGGAGCAAGGAATACAGCTTTATTGGGGAAGTTATGCCAAAAGTGCTTCTACCAACTCATCAGGAGCTGCTGTGGCAGATGCAGCCAGCGATCCATCTGCGCAGCTTCTCCAAAGTCTCTGGCACCAGGAATCTACTGGAACTGGTCCTACAGCAGTGTCCACGTTTTCATAGGCTTTCTCCTGCCTTTTTGATACCAAAGCATGATGCAGGTACACAAGGGAATGTAGAAATATGATCCCTGCTGCCTAGACCTGGGGGCCAGGATTAGGCAAAGAATCTTAAGGGCTGAGTTAGTTCTTTGTGATCCCAAGTACCATTTATAGTCAAGCTGGCAGTGGCACCTGCTAAAGAATATTGAGTTAGGATAGAGGATATTGTGTAACTTCCTATAGTGCCCTTCTGGGTACTCTTACTTTACTATTCAGAACCCTGATTAAGGATCCATGGAAAGTGCCTTTTCCTCAAGTGCACAGGAGCTGCCTGCAGAACCCATCCTCTATCACTGCCAGCGTGACTTCACCCTGCATACAGTACTTGAAGTCCAGGAAAATACTGCTTTTTCTGGTTTTTTTTTTGAAGCCTGTATTAACCCTTTCCTCTCTTACATGAGGAAGAGTTGTTTTACGGATGAACATTTTCACCCTGTGTGCTCTGCCATGTCAGTGGCTCCTTCCTGTGTTCCTGGTGAATATCATTATAGGGAAGCAGCCACCAGGTCTCACACCATTCTCCTGTCACGAAGAACCCTTAAAGCTCCCACAGACAGCTCAGATATCTACAGTTATTGTCACATTTAAATTCCCGAGCAACCCATGGTGTTGGCAAACTACAAGGAGGGCATTACTACTGACCACCTTTCCCAACTATCCAGCAACTCTACAGCTTTTGCCAATTTGGACTGGTCTTTGCCATGTAGACCTTTTATAACCTGCTTGATGAACACATGGCTCTTGCAGCTGTCAGAGGATGGACATGCTTATGTAGCAAGGGATGTAATTCTGGCAAATGTGGTTGGTGTCCTGCAGCCCATGCACCTACACCTGCCTCCACCATTTCAGAGGCCAGTGCTGCTAGTTTGTTGGTGTTTGTGGCTTTTCGATGTCGATGTGTCAGTTTGTTTCTGAAAGCCTCTTTCTATCCACAGGTTGTTTTCCATTTCAGTATCCAACTTAGGTAAGCAACATAGATGTATCTGACTTGGGGATTTGTGTGTGTGGATGACGAGGCAAGTGTACCCCAGGCTGGTGGTGGGGTGGGGTTTAGCAGCTGTCCATGCTCTGGCAGCTCTCTGTAACAACCAACTTACTGTTACTTGCTGGAGGGACGAGTTCATGCCTTGTGTAAATGGGGTTGGATGCAAAAACTGTCCCCACGAATCAAGCCTCATGAACATACTGGAGTGAATGTACTCATGCTCTTAGGATGAAAAGCCCTCCTGGGCTGGCCGCAGTTCAAAGCTGGGGCTTTGCTGCTGTTCCTGCTCCATCCCTGGAGCTGGGTGACCAAATCCATCCAGAGAACTGCCACAAACACAACAAACCCAAGCATCTTGCCGTGTGTGGTTTTGGGTGGGGTTTGGAGTCTGAAGGAACACCTTTTGTGTTGCCTTCAGGTTGCATGCCTAGCAGCAGCAGCCCCAGTTTTCCTCTGCAATATGTTGCTTTGACTACCAGACTCAGAGTGACATCTCTCTATCTCCTGTGTTTTGCTTGACAGTGGCTGTTTCCCAGGAAGACACAGTGTACGATGATGTCGAAGTGGGGCAGAGAGAGATGAGGTGAGGAGGGTGCCCTCTGCTGGGACTGGCCCTTGGCCACAGGGATGTTCCTTCCGGCACAAACCTGCACCCTGGGGAGCCTGCAAGCCACTGAGGGACATGAGCTGAGGACTCAGTCCTCTGGAGACAGTCCAGGTGCCTTCTCCATGTGTGTTTAATTTGGCAAGTAGCATCCTGCAAGATATTTCTTCAACCTTACCTAGTTAGTGCCAGAGATGTGAAAAAGAGAGAGGTGCACCCTGAAACGTGAAAATTCGGATAGTTTACCTAAGGAAGGGAAACTCCATCTCCCAGACCCGATAATCAGCCCCGTCCTGGCAAGCTCCTTGTCAGAAAAATTACTTTTAATGGGAACAGCATGTCCCGACGTCTTGCTGCCAGATGATTGTGGCGGCAGCACGTGCTGGTATAAATCGCAGCAAATGTTTGCCTTTCAGCGGTGGTTGTGGGGGAAGATGGAGAGAAAAATCATGACTTTGTAGCTACACGTGTTTGGGGAGGGGACACGGTCTGCTGGAAGAAAATTGAATTTCTGTGCGGCTCTTTCCCCTCTTCTCAGGGAGAAGGATGACAAACCCAAAACCTGGCTGCCAAAATTTCTGATAGCGAAAGAGAATAAGGACCAAAGGAAAAGCAGCGATGATGTGGAAAGGTCTTGATTTCCATTCTGTCTTCTCCCGTTGTCTAACTTCCTATGTGCGTATTTTTATGTGAGTCGTTTTCAGGAGCAGGATGCTCCTGATTGTGCTCCTTGGATCTGAGCTGTATGCAAACAGGGACACCCTGAGGATCTCATCCTGAAGTTGTATCATGTCTTCCTACTCTAGCTGAGACCAAAAAAAGCTGTTATTTGCTATATATTTGGCTGCTTTTCTGCCCTGGTCAGTCCAGTTCCTTCTTTAATTGTGCCTTGATTAAATATTTGATCACCATGGATCTCCAATATTGCTGTTGTGGCAAGAGTACCATGCTTAGAAGTCCTGTACACAGTGTGGTAGTTGCCTCTGTGTTCTCCTTGCCCTTATTTAAATGTATTGATATCTTGGGGCTTCTTTCCCCTGTTGGGTTCATTGCATTGCTCCTTGTTCTACCATTTGTGCATAAAAGCAAAAATAAAACTTTCTGTTACTGGTGCTGCAAAAATTCACATGGAAGTAGGAATTTCCATTTCCCTTTTGGATCAGAAAAGCGCGCATTGCAATGAGCTTTTTCATGACCCAACACCTGGGACTTCAAACAAATGCAAAGCAGAGACCTCTTTTCTGGGTTCTCACCACAGAGTTCCTGCATGGGGCTGCTCAAACACCGCTGCTTGTTTTGTGCAAAGTCAGGCGTATTAATTTTACAGACTATCAGGAAGCTGATGAGATTTCATCTGCTCCTTAAGAAACTGAGGGTCCTGCAGGCTGAAACTGCCAAGGAGGGATCTTTTCACAGCTTCAAAGTCCCTTATTTCAGCTCTTTTTCCCCACTCTTCTTAAAATTACATGCAGAAAAGGAAGCCAAGTGGGTGGGGATTGGTTGGTTGCTTGGTTTCTTTTCCTGTCATATTTTTAAAATGACTGCCATGGCTGGAATTTCATGTATGAACCAGAAAAAGTAGCACCTCCATACCCAGGGAACGTCCCAGCATGAATGGGCATTGCTCCCCTCACACCAGTTGTAAGAACTTGATTTTCACTTTACAGTGCCACATAAATCTTTACTTAGGCGACACTCTCCTCCATGTGCTAAAAAATGCAACAAAAATCTGGAGGGTTGTGTCAAGCCCCACTTTCATACATGACTCAGGATGAGAGTTATCTGGGGACCTTTTATGTTTGGATATAAATAAAACCAGAAAGGGACAAACTGCTGGGGGAGAAGTGAATTGTTGACTTCTATAAAAACAGGACTGATTTGAAACACTTGAGGGTTCATTCATTCCCACGCTGCTTAGGGAGGAAAGAGTTACTCCAAAGGGAGATAGATACATAATGGCTCAATTTATGCTCACCAATAGATTCCAGTTGT
Source organism: Baryphthengus martii (assembly GCA_013396935.1). Taxonomy (NCBI): domain Eukaryota; kingdom Metazoa; phylum Chordata; class Aves; order Coraciiformes; family Momotidae; genus Baryphthengus; species Baryphthengus martii. The sequence goes on along the minus strand of VWZK01018796.1, from coordinate 37,466 downwards.
ATATTCATCCTTTGATGAAAAATAGCAATGTGAATGGTGTGCTTTGGTCCTCCAAGAGGTCATTGCAGGCAAGGCTGGAGTTCAGCTCTGGGTTGCCTTTCTCAGTGTGCCAGAGCTTTTTTAAATGGAGCTCAGAAGTGTGTGTGTGTGTGTCTCTCTTGATGCAGAAGTATCTTCAAAGTCAGGAAGAACAATGAAGAAAGAAGCAAGAAGATGGAAAAGGAAGAGAAGTTTTTTAGAGAAACCTTTATGGTAGGTGTCTTTTTAGAGAACTATTTGTGTCAGAGGAGGAAAGCACCTACGTGTCACGCTTAAAAGATGCACGGTGGAAAGTTGTTGGTCCTTAGCTCTCCTGGGAGGGATGTCCCGTTGACCTGCTGCCTTTTGCCCTAATCTAGGATCATGGTTCCTAGGGTTTCCCCTCCACCCCTTCAGTCCCAAACAAAGCCTCAGAACCCATCCTGAAATCCCTTCTCTCCATCCCTCTCCACTGCCCTTAAAGCCATTGCATAGGAGTGTAGCATAACTTGTGGGTTTCATTTGTTTCTGCAGTACCATAAGGAGATCAATGTCATCAACACAGCCACAGCCGAGTGCTCGGTCCCCAGTACGAGGCGAGTTGATCTCCCGGTCACAGCTGGAGAACAGCTGGATGTTGTCGATGTCACGGAGGGCAACGCGGTGATTTGCCGCAATTCGGAGGGCAGATGTAAGTTTGCAGAAAGTCTCTGGCAACCAGTGGTCGCTTCGTAAACCAGTTTTAAAGAGCGAGCAGCAGTATGTTCGTTGTGCTTAGCCACTGGGCCTTTATTTGCTCAGGAGTTTATTAATTTGCCTGTTTTTATTTTTTTTTTCTCCCCTTCTCTCAGATGGGTATGTTCTAGTGGAGCATTTGAACTTCAGGTAAACTCAGATTTTAATTATTATGATGCATATTTTCTTCTCCTTCCTGTGTATAGATATTTGAGATCTGGACAAATGTACTTAAAACTTCTGAAGGCAGGGGAAGGTTAATGTAAACAGCCAGTATTAAATATTAAATAAGCATTTCCAGTTTTAGTCTGCTATTCTGCTGTTATACAGGTTTCCAGGCCAACTGCAGCTAAAAAAAAGCCCCATCCAGCCATGACTTGTATAAATTGGAAATTCTTGATTTGCCTTCAGATATGCCATATTAATTCACATCTGCTGCAAACATGGGCCACTCGGTGTGCGTTGCCTTGCCAAAGCACACCCTCAAATTCCCTGCTGCAATATCCTTTCCTTGCATGCTCATGCATAATTGATTGATACAAACAAACCATCTAATGCCCAGGTGCCTATTACTGTGAAACTTTCTTTTCTTTTTTTTTTTTTTTTTTTTTTTTTTTTTATGCAGACAGTACTAACTGTCCCGAGAGCTGCTCTCCCCACCTTTCCACAAGCATCCCTGAAGGTCTCTTTTGTGCTTCCCACATCCATGTGACCCCCATGTTGGTTAACTGTAAATAAAGTTTTCTTTTCACGCTCACATTAGTTAATGTCCATGAGATGTTTCCTTTCATTGTCTGCTCTTTAGAGTATGTCTTCACTGCTTAGCTCAACATTACTTATTTTCAGTATTTCTCCCTTTTTGGAGGACCTTACTGGTCAGCTCTGAAATAGCCATGACATTGCTGTGCTTGCATGAAAAACGTTGTGCTGAACGTATCAGTTTGGCTGCTCCACGTCCATCTTGTTACTGTCCATTTAAGGTGCTAGAATTGAAGACTCCCCAAAAGATTTGCTCTTTAAGAAGGAAACCACATAAATTTGAACTTGTCTTGGGCTTGAGAAAAGCATTGGGACAAGAAGTACATACCGTCACTCTTGCTGGGTTAAATCTATAAAATAGGGGAAAACTTGACTCATTTCTTTCCAAAAAAACATTTCCAAAGAGTAAATAAAGTGTTCAGTCAAACTTTGCTTTGTTTTTGTAAGCTAACTTAGGCATCCCAGATATGTAAAGGCTGACTTCTGGCTTCCACCGCCTGGCCACAGCAGGCACTTACCCAACAGTTGCCCCTGTGTTCGGGCCATTCTCTACTGTGGGCCCGGAGGATGATTGCTTATTTTAAGAAAAATGCTCCTAAATGTAGGAAGAGAAATATGAATTGCTAATGGCTTCTCCTTGGCGGATCCGCTGGATACCTTTTCAAAAGCAGAAGAAGGTGAGTAAGATTTTTACATGGCTTTGGAAGAAAAAAACAAAAAACAACTTAAGTCTGACTGTAGAGTACAACGTCTGCCTCTCCCCAGCACATTTTAAGAGCCCGTATCAGTTTGCTCATAAATATCCTAAAAATGTATATGGCATAATTAGAAATTATTAAATGTTCCAGGCTTCAGAAAACACAGCAAAATAAAAACACTGTTTGCCACACGGCCATTTCAAAGCTGGCATAGGAGACATCAGAAAAAACAGAGCAAATATTTAACATTTACTTTTAAGTCCATACAGGCATTCTTATTTATTTTACCATGTGGCTGCTATTAAGTGTGTTGGCCTGCATCCATCCTTGCAATAACAAAAAATAATAAATAAAACAAACCCCTGTAAGCATGCGCAGCTTTGCAGGCTTGCCAGCCCAAATATTTAGACTTCTCCAGCAGAGACAGAGAGTTTGGAGAAGCTGAAGTGGGTGTTTGGCTGCAGAGCAGGCTGGGACGTGCCCTGTGTCCTTCACCTACAGCCTTTGCGGGGAATTGTCCTGTAAAAGTGGTGGAGATGGTTTACCTGGGGGGCTTTTTTCCGTGGTAATATTTAGGATTGATCCTGTGAAGAAAACACTCCTGTCTTTGACTCCTTCCTCAACTTCCAATGCTTGCTCGCAGCTCCTGAACTCTGTTAATCACGCGCTCTGTAAGCACTATAGGCACATCTTGTATTAGCCACATGTGCTACTTCTTTTTTAAGCTCCTCAAGAAGTTATGTAAAAATTTTTTCTTTTCTTTAAATTCAGTTTAAAAAAAAAAACCCTCCCCTTATATCCTGTGATGTACGTCTTCGTGGGGCTGCGACCCAACTCGATGCGAAACACGAACTTCTGCACTGGTGTCGGCAGCTGCCTTAATAGGAGGACGCCTTGCAATGCACTATAAACTGGTTTTCTCCATGGACAGGTTCCAATGCCTGTATAGAAGGAAAGTGCTTGATATGGGATGACTCAAGACAATACGAAAATGCTTTATATACAGCAATTTAGATTTCCTCAGTTAAACCACTGGTTGGCTATATTTAGCTCAAGATGCTGGTCAGGAAATGAAATTATTCCTTTTTTTTTTTTTCTTTTATGGCCTTGCTGGTACCTCCTAAACACATCAAACCTTGTAGTAATTCTCATGTGAATTTTAAACCCCGTTCCTCCAAATTTCTGCTCAAAACTGGAGAACATCATGATAAAAATTGTGTTTTGCTCAACCTGAGGGGGAATCGAAATTTCTTAGAAGCCAATTCTGTAGGACCTAAATTATGTAAAAAGGACAGTGTGGATAGGGATGAAATGGGAGCACTCCCTGCAGCTCTGTGCTTTTAACTGGATTTACACCCCACTGCATCACAGGTATATGGGAACAAAAAGTCCCCAATTCCTCCCCTGCAATGAAAGGCTAATTTGCACAATATCTTCAAAATCCTTCCACATTTTTCTGTAAGGAGTCGAGATCTGAGTCGACACAGGTCCATCAGCTCTGCCGGATGAATGGAGAAGAAAACCTTTGGGCGTGTATTCTGGGTTGGCAAAGCCCTTTCAGTTATTCATGTATATATCTGAATTCCCCTGTAAGCTCTGGGGGCATCCATGGCCCTGCAAGCGGGACGTGCCAGGAGCATCTCCAGAGGGAAACTACTAGCCAACGCCAGCCTGCAAAAAAAGGGGACTGTGCAATAAGGAAGTTTTACGGATTTGTCAGTGTTGTCTCTTTTTCATCTCTGAGTTTATTAAAGTGCAAATGTCAACCATGGAGACAGCTATCACATGCAGTGCAGTACATCGAGAAACACTTTCCACACCGTAAATGGAAGGTAAAAGGCTTCGTTGTGATTATCTAATGCACAGTTACTTGCACAAAGGACAAAACTGAACCTAGGCGCTGTGCCCTTCCCCAGCCAGCCCCAGAAAACACTAAAGGAATTAATTTGAAAAGAAAACCTTCTCAAGTCCGTCAGTTGACTAAATAGAAAATACCAAGAAGGATGGAGTATTTATAAAGCTCAGGATTTTTTTTGCTGAGCTTCGTGCTAGTATGTCCAAAGGGATGCTTATACTCAGAGCTTTTTAAAGGTCAGTATTTCAACCAAAAAAAATTCTCATAAATACATAATATTATAAATCATAAATACTCCTCATTATACAAACAAAAAAAAATTGCAGTGGACTAGTCTGATTCATTGCTCTCACAGAGCTGAGGTTTTTCTGCCCAAAGATGCCGGGCCACTACAGTTACCCCGGGATTCGGTTTTGCTTTGTGCTCTAAAAGGAAAAAAAAAACACCAAACCAACAAATGCATTGAGGTACAAAACATGTGATACAACGTGATACAAAACACATGAACATGCTTTCAGCAACAAGAATAAATATTACCATGTCTACAGTACCTACTTCACAGCTTTGTGAGATGAGGATAAACAAACTATTTCAAGACTCGAAAAAAACCAGAGAGATATCTTCCAAATAAACTGATTTTTAAATTAAGGCAGCTTCAGCAGGAATTGCAAGGCTTTTGTTGAGAATAGACTTTTTTGGACCAAAAGTGTACTCATGCTTTGCAGCCAGAGCTCTGACTTACTGTCCAGTTCTTCTAATTGTGATGATCAAAACGAGCTGGATATGTGCAACGAAGACACATGCTAACGAGGGTTGCTCTCAGCAAAAGTCACTGTTTGGTCGATAGGTATTATGTGGGTGTCCTGAAAACCAGTTCATCTCTCAGGCATGGGAGTGAGGTACCTCTGAATGAATCGTTAACCCCATGTCCAAGAGGCAGACTGGAAATTCAGAATGACAGGAAGCTGTTGTTTTTTTTTATATATATATGAATGATGAAAAGGAATATATATATGGGAAAGGCTAAGGAAGTCAAAGGAAAGCACTATATGGAAAGCCCATACCACAGAATGACCTTGAGAAAGGTGACTCTAGTAGCTACAGCATACACTTAAACAAAACTGGATCCTAAAAACCCTCCAGTAAAATACTGCAGGAGCTGGAGTGGGGATTGGTTTGGCTCATCCGAAGGGATGGATGTGCGAGTCTTCTTCCCTCTCTCCTCTCAGCTAGCCAAAGGGTGAAGCCAAGTAATTGCACAACAAATGGTACTTCAAGTATTTCGAAACATGGCCTGCATGTCTCACCAGTGGGATTCTGCGTGAGCTGGGGGATTTGTGCACCTCCTGAACTAAAGCTGCGACTTCCAGCAGTCCCAGTGGATGGTGAAGGCACCATTTCATGTCCTGCGTGCTGGTCTCGCTTCCTTCTATAAGGGTGCACACAAGATGACTGATGGTAACGAGCAGTACAAGGAAAAGGAGTAAACAGAAGGGTTATTTTGTTCAAACTTCGTCTATTCCACTACGAATGGCATTATAATCATGCACAAAAGATGTATATACAACAGCTACTAACCACTTGCTTCATTTTTTTACAACACTGCCCATCTATACCCTTGTGCTTCTACACACCTTATGAAATGTTAAATTGGACGTGCATGCTGAAGATGCATTTCTGACTCCTTAAGAAAAAAAATAAAAAAATAATCCAGTTGCCTTCACCTGCTCAGCCCTGACTCCTGCAAAATAAAACTGCCCCAAACCCCTTCAGCACCAGGGCTTTGGCGAGGAAGGTGGGAGGGCTGGAAGCTCACAGCTCCTGACGCCACCTCTCCTCCCTTCCTCGGATGAGGCTGTGCTGGGTCCGATGGGGTCAGCTAAGCTACTCACGGGCTTTACCTAGAAGAGGGTGTAAAAATATCAACCCCCTCTTTTTTCCAGGTCCTCTCACATGCTGGAATTAGTGTGTTCAATGGCAGGCGGCCAGGGCACACGCCTACCCCACCCAGCAAATGAAACGGAGGTACCAATGACGGGGATGCTACCTACATTTTCTATATGTACACATATATATATTTGCCAGTTGGTACAGTACAAGCTATTTCTGACTTCACTCGTCTAGGAGCTGGAGGTGAAAGCTGGCGCCTAGCTGAACTCTACATCCTTTGCACGTTGTCTCTCTCTCTCTCCCCCTGCCTTGGGCTGAAGCAAAGTTTGGGTGAGGTGGTGGCTTGCAAAGCACAGCTGTCCGGTGGCTTTTGAAGAATTGCACTTGGAGTAATTCAAGTTTCTGTAGTTCAAATACATCTACCCTGCTTTTCCTGATGCTTGTGCATGTACCAGCATAACTCAAAAATAAAACCAAACCACCCCAAACCTGACCACAGTGTAACCGCGTACAAGTTAAACTTTTCCTTTGGAAAATGCAACCGGAGGTCAGCAGCTTTTTTGCAGCTGGGAACCAGAAAACAGCCTATTTCAAGGTAAAATAAATTTAAAAAAAAAATATATATTACACACCTCAAGATATTTCAAAATGCAGCGTGGATTTGGATAAGGCTGTAACGGACAATTTAATTCGATATGTTCATCGCAGAGGTACTTCCATCAGTCCTACTCTCTCTGCTGACAGTGAACAGGAAAGTTGCTTCAACAATTTGTACCTCTCTGTACAGAAAACTGAGCCGCTCTTACTGCCTTCCAGGCTGGACTGGTTTTGCAGATCCATACAGCAGTTAATGTTTGCATGGGTCTGAGAAGATGCCAAGTGCCACAAGGGCTTATTCTACCACCTAGAAATTCCACCCGCCTCCAGGAAGCAAATACTTCCTCCCAAGGGCATTTGCTGCTGTTTAATACTGTTAGTTCTGCTGGGTAGGAAACCCCAGAGGACAAGTGTCATTTTAAGGCTAGACATCTGGAAACCTACACATTTCTGAACCACAGATTATATCTAACACACCAGCCCCTTACCAACTGGGCTACAGGTATCTCCAGGACAAGCGACTTGGCAAGAAGCTCAGTAGTGTGTGATGATTTAAACAGCCTTTTCCATTTCAAAAACATTTCACACTGGGGGTACAGACACCCCTAACTATTTCCCGGATGGAAATTAATGTCTGTCCCCTACAGCTGCTCAGCCACCCTCTCCTACTCCAATCCAAAGGGGTTTACCTCCAGCACCCAAACCCACTTAGGGCTGTTTGCTCAGCGTTTGCTTGTGTCTCAGCACTGATCCGAAAGCTGCTGAAGAGCCGGGTGCTGCTCAGCTTTGGCTCTGGGGTGGGGTTTTTTTTTGCATGCAGGAGGCTGGATTCTCCATCCTCACCAGGTATGACCTGCTCACGCCACAGCACTGGAGATCCGCATCATCCGCCAGCCACCAGGCACAGTACCAAAGCCATCCTCCACCCCAGAGTATTTATTTCATCAGAGTAATAGAATAAAAAGCTCGTTACAAAACCTACAAGTACTACAAATACTTCCAGTATTTTAAAAACAAAACTGTTCTGCTGCCAGGTTTTCTGACCCAACCAATGCTGTGTTGGATTTAACGCACGAGACCTTAACAGCAAAACTCAATTTTTTATATTTTTTTGGAAGCTTTTCTATTTTGTGCGGCTTCTGGAAAAATTGGAGCTGTAAAGTCACGTTAGTGAAAACCCAAGCGTAATCTGTAACAAAAGTAAGGCAATTTTGTGTTTCTTAAAAAAAAAAAAAGGGACTTACTTCAAGCTGAAAATGTCCATTTAATTGCCAGTAGATGGCAAAAATATCCTGTATTTCTTTTCCTTACCTAAAATGATTAGTACAAAAGGCTTAATGCATTGTTCTCCTCTTTGCTTCTCATAGAAACTTGCAGAAAGTATAAATTAAAGTGCAATTGTACAAAAAAACCTAGCAAAAACCTCTCTGTGGGTCATAAGAAGCTATCAAAAAGATGGATTAAATTTTTCTTAAAGTCGAATGACTTGAATACCTGGAACCACCAGGAAGTTCTCCTTTGCTTTGTTTCTTAAAACACAACAAAAAAAAAAAAAAGAAAAAAAGAAAAAAAGGAAAAGAAAACCAACCCACCCAGGATTCTTTTGGCAAAATTTTCATGAAGCATTTGTTCCTTGACTGATTAGATTATTACGTTCCTTTGCAATCGAGTAAATGGAATTAAATGCCATAGCAAAGCCAAGTAGATGCCAACGCTGCCCATTAGATTAAGCCTACGTAATAAAAAAAATGAATAATTCTTTGAAATAAAGAAGTCACACAGGCATTAGAGTTTACCCTTGAATAACAAGAATTTAACCTTAAAAATCCCTGTAGTTTTGTCTTAAAAAATAAAATCCTATCCTTCAGATAGCCAGTAGTAAAGAAACAGTAAAACTCTGAACTCAGATATCCCTGCCTTATCAGCGGAGCGGTGAAGGTCACAGTCCGGCCGGTGAGCAGCAGCGGGACGGGAGAGCCCTTCGGCATGAAAAGCGAGTCTCCGGCAGTGCGAAGCTGCGACCGGGAAAGGCAGGGAAGGCAGATTTGGCAGCGATTTTAGGGTTCCTAGGGGAAAGGTGAGAGGTAAATGCTTCGAAGCTGTGCGATGCTGTCGGCTCTCACCCGGCAGTGATGATCCCCACCCTTGGGTGAAGGGTGGGCAAAGTGCCGGGTTTTTGGGTGTCCCGTGGGCATCCTGCCCTCTTCTGAATCCTGCTTGGGATTCGGCCCCTGGAGCTGCCAGTGCGGCAGGGGAGGGTGAGCGGGTTGGAGAGAGGGCTGGAAAAAAGGCAAAGCAGCCCTCACCTTTGAACGCGGTGAGCAGGTCAGTGGCGTCCAGGGCTCTGAGGAGGAGGAAATAAAGCATCTTACAGGACACTCCTCTGCAAAGACGTGACACGTGGAGGTTTTCCCACGGCACATTTGCAACAGGACCTTTGCACATCCCGCCTTCCCTCTCTATCTTTAGCAGGGGGAAAAAAACAAAGGAGGGGAGGGATGGCATATTGCACTAGTACAGAAGCACCTCAGCAGTTGCTAGTTTTAGGAGGAAAGTGTTACCAGAGGTTGGCAGTCCAACCAGCACCCGGGTGTGAACGCCCCAGAGCTACTTCATTACCCCTCTGCTCCATTTCCCGTAGCTCCTGGTCAAGCCCTCTGACCTGGCTCAGCCCAGCCTGCCCCTGCTCTGCACAGCAAAAGGGATTCAACATCAACCTCACTGCACTCTGCCTACATTGCAGAAAGCTTGGCCATGGCTCCATTAACTCAGGATGAACCAGGGGGGAGGTGTTTTCCAAAAACTCAATGATAAATTTGCTACTTTATACCGCCATGCCAAAATTTCCCATTCGGGTCACTAGGCAAAAAAAAAAAAAGGGGTATTGGATACATTTCACCACGGCATAACGGGTGAAATGAAGTTATTCTTAATATCCTCTGTGCCTTGTTGGAGAGAAGTCTGTTTTGGGTCTGGAATTGGCTCTGTGTCGCAGGCTGTGGAGCGGAGAGGGGCAGAGGAGGAGGAACGAAGCAGAAGAAACAAGGAACGGACAAAGTCAGACCAGATCCTCAGATACCATGTGTGGAGGTTCCGGGGCCTCGGCGCCGCGCGTCAGCGAGCCAGGGCCATGATGAGGCTGGCACACATCTCGAAGAAGTCCATGGTGTGGCTCCCCAGGCGCGGCGTCACCGAGGGGATGCTGCCGACGAAGGAGCCGCTCAGAGAGCTCATCAGCGACTGGCACTCGGCGGCCGCGGCACCATCGATGCTCAGCCTTGGGCGGTGCAAGCCGGCGGCGGAGCAGGAGCGCTGCGGCGTGGACGAGCCCGACCTCTGCTCCATCACCTCATCTTGAATATTTGAAAAAAGAAAAAAGGAAAAGTGGCGTTAATTTGGCATCTTCAATGAATGTTTGGAAAGGAGCTGGTAACAGTAGAGAGAACGGATCAAAAGGGCTTTCACTGACTTGAAACAGGTGCATAAGCACTTCGAAAGTCAAAGAATGATTTTAACGAACTTTTAAACTCCCAAACTGTGCACTTCACATTCTACATCCTGCGTTGCACCATTTCCCGCTTACCATCGATGCTTTTGAAGTCCAAGAGATAGCTGCGGTTGTCAACCTGGTAGAGCTGCAGGCTCATCTTCACGTAATTGCCCGTCACCGGGTTCTTGCGACGTACTCTGAGGTGGTAGGAGTTCACCACCTGCAATGGGAAACTTGCTTTCAGGAGTAAGATTCAAGGTAGCAAGAAGAACACTTATTTCCATATTTTTTCCTCAATACTAGCGAGACATCCGAGAAAAATACAGTTTCTAGAAAGAACAATGCTTATAAAATTAAGCAAATGGCTTCATATCCCATTTCCTCTTATCTTTAAAAATACTTCTTAGGGCTCTGATTCAGCAGCTGCTGGGAGATGAAGCTGCTGCAACCCATCTGCCAGGCATCAAACCGATGCTTGCTCCTCCCTCACCAGCAGCAATGGCCATAAGAGCCAAAAAGTCCACTCGTGGACCTGTATACGAGGACCGTGCCCGTGAAACTAGGCTGGGCAGCTGGGGAGAGCAACCTCTCCCATCGGGGCAGCTAAATTCTGTGTTTGTGAATCAGCCTTCAGCTGTGTACGTTCTCTTGCCGCTTCCCACCAACCTGCTGCATCTCACTTGCAAGGTGATCTTTCCTTTGTGCTATATTTATGAAGCAATTGCATGGACGGGAAAGGTATTTTGATGAAGAGTCACATCTGAAGTTATTCTTAGGGTGGGAAAGACTATTGTGAAATCTCCTCATACAAAATAAGCTCCGCTGCCTACATGAAGACGTTGGGTTGACGTGGGTTCGTGAAGCTGTACCAGAAATATATCAGGTTTGTTTGCTCTCTGTAGAACCATGCAGCTAATAAATGTCTGGCTGGTGTAGGCAGCCTGGAGACAGTCCGTCTCCTGGCTGATGCAGTGAAATGAGGTGTCTGGTTGCTACTTGGCTTTAAATACATAATATTATCAAAAATAAGGAAGCTTTGAGATAGGACACTTTGACAGAAGGCAGCACAGTTACATTCACAGTCAACTCTTGGGACCTACAGCAAGAAGGTTATCTCCTCTGGTGATGAAGATCTGGGCTGAAATTTTCCTTACCTTGGTCCTGATGCTCACACATGGTTGATGTGGAAGGCCACGAGTCGGGAGAGCTCACCTCAGCGACCACACCGAGATTTCGGGAATCAGGCTCAGCAGAACATATTAAGGGCTAACTTAGGGTTTTATTAATCAGACTTTGAAAAAAGACTGTGACTGAACACTGTGTAGCTCTGAAGAACTATCTAAAGTGAGTCCTGTCAACTAAAACATCATCTGGCTTTAAATCAAGCTTCAAGAAGCTGGGCCCTAAATGGGTGAAGGAGTTAAGTGTTTGAAAGCACATCTGGTTCATGAGCACTGCTCCGTCTCCATTGAGGAAAATCCCACCACATCAATGGTACAAACTCTTACCCACAACTCCCCCAGTCCCTCACCTGCGCATCTTTTAAGAAGATGCCTATGGTGCCATTCCGGCACACACGACTGCTCCGGCCCAAGCAGACATGACGAGAGTTACTTTGTTCAGGAGCACTCTAGGTGACCTCGCAAGGAATTAGCCACTAAAATTAGAAATGGGAACGGCTCCTCTTATCCCCACAGCTACACCAGGTGGAATCATCTTTCCACTCAGAAGCTTAGAGCATTCAGAAAGAAATCTCTTCTTTTAGGCCATAAATAAGCACCACAGATTCCGAACCACAGCCAGCATGTTAATTCGGTGTGTTTGTATTAATGAGAAATGACAGGGAGGATCACAAGGTAGGGGCATTTATTTGGAGACAGGGGAGGCTGGAACCATACTTATGAACCTCTCCGAGCAACTCAGCTCATGAGAAGAAGAAAACCATCACGAAGCACCCACATTCCCTACCTTCCACTCGAAGTCCAGCTGCTTCATAGCACGGTACACCTCGGCCATAATGTCGTAGGGTTTGCTCTGGCTGCGGATTCCCAGGTGCCACTTGGCCTTTTTGACAGTCAGGGGTTTTGGCTTCGTGGTGTTGAGGGCATCCAAAGGACATCGCGCTTTGGGGCTGTCCGCTATCAATGGCGGCATCCGCTCGGGGTGCGGCTTCACGCCGGGAGGGATGTGCATGGCACTGTCGTCCATGAAGGAGCCGGTGGGGGGGCTGGAGGCGAGGTAGAACTCGCTGGCTTGGTTCATGATCCTCCGGTTGTCGATGACGAGATGGTAAGCCACGGCCAGCTGGTCCTGAGGGTCACCGCTGTACAGGCTGTTCATCACCTCCGACTCTGTGCATTCAAACTTTTCACAAACTTCCCGGACCGCGTCGTCATCGACGACGGTGGCGTCGTAAGATGGGTCCTCTGGGAATAGGTAACTGGGCAGCTCCTCCTTAAACCACTCGTGTTCCCTGGGAAATGGCAGAGAAGAGTTGCCATGAGCTCTGTGCCACCAGTCCCTTGCTTGCTGTAGCTAAAACCAATCCTCAGCTGCAGACTGGGGAGCTCAACCCAGCCCTGCACGGTCCTCCCCGTACTACAACAGTGATGGCGCTTTGCAAGCACGGCTGCTTGCTCACTTGGCTTTGAAGTAAGACCTCAGCACTTATGAGATGCTCATGCTTTTTGATTTAATGGGTCTGACAGAGATGCAGCGCACCAAAGTTACTCAGGTACCTGATTCCCACCGATTTACAATGAAGTCCATGATAAGAAAGTGGCTAAAGGCCACAGAGAGCTTTGTGTATAGGTTCAATATATCAGCGGTAATCTCACCACATTACATGTTATGTAATGTGTTAGAGAGCCAGCTGCTCTAACATGTAATTAAAACCTCTTGTCTTAACGAATTAAGAAATAAAAAAGGCATTCTACTTGGTTTTACTCGAAGGGTAAAATGAAGGCCACCCGTTGCAAATGCATTTAAAACCTGAGAACTCCTGAAAGCCCTAGTAACATTTATGTGTATGCTTGGCAGATGAAATGACTACTATAAATTTCTTTAAATGCCTATCAAGCTCTGGTTTTACAAAATGTTTCTAAAATGGTTCAGATTGTGAGAATTTTGAAGCCCTTCTACCAGCTATGAACTTTTAATGACCTCTACAGGCACAAACACCTGCTCAAGAGCCCAGTTATTCCTTTTACCTTGAATTTCCACAGTAATGCACACAGAGAAAAGGTTCATGGGCACTGCACTCATTGACTAGACAAGAAAACCACGCTGCATTTCAAGATGAACCATTTGCTCACATTTTAAACTATATCCAATATTTATGAATTAAGCTAAGTTAAATTCTTATGTTTCTCCTCCTTTTTTTATTGGATAGAAACTAAGCACAATGATTACCCTCTCATTCTGAACTGGTACCAAGAGGGGAGGTGGTCTTGAAATAAAATAACGGAAAATGGCTGGAGGATAGAAAGTTTTTAGGAGTATTGCATGATATACTTGGTTTTGCTAAGCACTATTAAGAGATTTTTGAGGCTATTTTATAATACAATAAAATAGCATTTCATATATATATATACGTAAAATATATACAAAATCATCACCCTCTTCATTACCACCCACTGCCAGCCAGCAGCATCCACCTCTCCATCAGCACAGAAGGGTGCAGGAGTGCTCCTTGAACCACTTGGGACAAAAAAACAGCTGGATTAGCTAAATATTCTGCCCACCTACCAGAAGGTGACCCCCTAGGACAGCCACCATCCCCTGCCACCGGTACAATGGAGCCCCTTGAACACGGCCAGCCCACCCCATCCCACTTGGGCTGACCTGATGTCCTTGATGGTTGCTCGCTTGAGGGGGTCAACCTGCAGCATGTGCATGAGGAGAGTGGCAACGGAGCGGTTGAGGTATTCGGGGATGTAAAACACACCTCCCCGGATCTTCTTGAAGAGGGTGGGGACGTGCTCGTCGTCGAAAGGCAGCGTGCCGCAGAGAAGGGCGTAGAGGATAACACCGCAGCTCCAAATGTCCACCTCCGGGCCAGCGTACAGCCTGCGTGAAGGTAAGGGTAGGAGAAAGGCGTCACCCCCCATCCTCCTCTCCTGCGTTAGGCTCCAGGTCCCACTGGGACAGCTGGAGACCCACTGTCAGCTCCACTGGGGCCAGAGCTGCAGCCCATCCCAGAGCTGCTCACACAGATGCCCTGAACCAAACCTGCCTACACCAAAATCATGCAGGGGCGAAGGGAAATGACATGGCAGAGCTGACGCTGGCTGCCCACGCTCCTCTGGACAGCCATGTACATTCCTGCCTCCGCCAAACCCTCCAAAAAGGCAAACCCCACATTTCCAAAAGCTCTGCCAGGCTGTTTGCTCCTTCGCCCCAGGGGCTGAGCCAGCAATTTCTATATGTTAAGCGAGGCAGACTAAACAGCAGCAGATCCTATATATCTGAGTGTTTATTTTCAGTTGAAATTTGTGTGCTGGTGTGTAACGTTCCCGCTTCCGATAAGCTGCTAATGTGCTCCCTGGCATCACCAAGTTGGGACACCCCAAATACATGGGCTTTGTTGCTGCTTGCTTGCTCCATTCGTTCATCTCTTTTTCGCTACAATTGATGCTTTCTCAGAGATTTTGGGAGGCAGTGCTTACCCTTGGGATATAAAACCCAACCAAAACACAGAAGTTGAAATGAAAATACGGAGGTCTCTTCAGGAAACCTCAGCATCCTGCACTTGCTCCTGAAAAGCATGGCTGCAGACTGGTGTACAAAGAAGGCCAGTCAGACACGTGGCCATTCTCTGAACACCACCAAAACACCAGCTCTGCTTGTTGGAGGGTGAGGCTTACCTTGCTGAGGTGAGGGACAGCAACAAAGTCATTTTGGAAATGCAGATGATTAGTTACACGACCCCTCGATCCCGCCCCCACGTCCAACAGACAGGAAGCCTGATTCTTTTGCTGATAACCACATTGCCTGAACGGCTGATTGGATTTTTAAGCCCAAATGAGATGCACTTCGGGGATTCTAAAACCTGACCTGTCACACTCCACCGCTTTTGTGCTCTCCCCAGCAAAGGCAGCAGGAGCCGGGAACCAGCTCAGCCCTGCCCAGCACACCCAGCGGCACGGCATCCGCCCCGCTGCCGGAACAGCGGATCACGGCTCTCCCCAGCAAGTGCAGCTCTCGTACGCTGTTATGGCTTTGAGAAGAGGGCAGCTCAGGGTGTTAATCAGAAGTATCAAATCGAAGCATCACTGATACTGCGAGTGGCACTGAGGCGGGAGGGCAGTAGCTAGTGAGATCGTGCTACAGGTAGGCTTGGTTTTGTTTTTCTTGCTTTTGTTGTGAATAAGCTATATGGCCTGTGCCCTGGGAATAATCAGGCTCTGCATACAGGGACTCAGTCACAGAATCATGGAGTCATTTAGGTTGGAAAAGACCTTTAAGATCATCAAGTCCAACTGTTAACCCAAGTCCACCAATAAACCACATCCCTCAGCACCACATCTACATGAATCAGGGATTCTTACTCCACCACTTCCCTAGGCAGCCTGTTCCAGGGCTTGACAATTCTTTCGGGGAAGAATTTTTCCCTAATGCCTAATCTAAACTTCCCCCGGCACAACCTGAGGCTGTTTCCTCTTATCCTACCACTTGCTAATCTGCCATGTGCCTTGTCTCCTAGGCAAACTGAAAAAAATGTGCATCTGGCCTTTACTGAAAAGGTCATGGAGATAATATTTTTTTTGACCTGCAGTAGTTTCTGGCTTTGTCTTCCTCTCGACAATGAGGATTTACTTACTTTCACACATAGAGTTGTGGTCACAACAGA
This sequence comes from Baryphthengus martii, assembly GCA_013396935.1. NCBI lineage: Eukaryota > Metazoa > Chordata > Aves > Coraciiformes > Momotidae > Baryphthengus > Baryphthengus martii. Next base: position 21,573 of record VWZK01018796.1, on the reverse strand, counting down.
GTTTTTGGATGCTGGTCTAGTTCCTAGGAAACTCTGCCAACATTTGCACTGGTGTAAATAGGGATAAAATAATCATAATCACAGTTTGAACAAAATGTTGGATTTAAAGGCTACAGTTATGGGCAAAAATACACTGGATTAGGAAAATGAATGCTCACGCCGAATATGGGGCAGATAATGAGATGGGCAGTCTGAAGGACCACACAGAGGATGGAAAATCTGAAAATCTGTATTTGCAATCCTTGCTATGCTATTGTAGAGAGAGTTAGGGAAATAAGTACATTCTATTTAATGTAGGCTCCTGACAGCAAAATATAGAAGGTAACACTTCTGTATCGACATGGTAAAGTTCAATTTAATGTTGCAGAGCATGTTCAACACGCCATGTGTTGTACAGATGTTGCACCCTGAGAGATGTAACCGCACTAGAGGCTTGTCAATTCAATTCACCGATTCGGAACAAAGTCGTGATGGTTGAACCCACTGTCACAAACGAAACCTCTAGCTTAAGGAATAAGAAGATAAGTATTTTCAGTACAAGAGTTCAACAGTGCAGGGAAGTGATTAAAGATCTTCCTGATTCTTCTGCTAGTGAATGGTTTTCCTCATTAACACTGTGTTATATATTATACCAAGAGAGAAAGGGGTGGCCTGGAAAAGCCTTTCCATCCGAAACCTCAGTATCTGCATCCAAAGGGTAATTTTCACCCTCTTTAATTAGTAGTATAAACAGTCAACATCTGCTATTAATAATCCCTCCAAAGTAAACACCTTTAGCAAAGCATGGTTTGCTATTACAACTATTGAACCAAGAAAACTTCTATGTTTTTGCCAGTAGATTCACCCAAACATAAAATACAGGCTGGTAGGAGTCAGCTGCTTTTACTAGATGTGCAAAGCTGTTTCCAATCCCAAAACCAAATGTAAAGACCATGTGCTCACACAGTCTTTGATTAGAAGTGGAATGTCCTACCTTCCGGAGATGACTTCAGGGGCTGCGTAATTTGGGGAACCACAGCTGGTGCGTAGAAATTCTCCATCTGACATCATGTTGGACAATCCTAAAAACAAGACGTTACCTACGTATTGATGTTTGACGTGAAGGTCCGGCCACAGAGAACTGCCATGTCACACAGAGGAGGAGAAGCACAGCAAATGGAAGGGGAAACTTGGAGGGGAACTTTTGACATCGCTTAGATAGAATCCTTTGAGCTGATTTGCAAATTATTATTGTCATTATTATTATTATTGTTGTTGTTGTTACTTGTTTTTAATCGTTATTTTCACAACCAATGAAGGAATATTCACTCCAGGCTAACTTTGCTTCTCTAAGTTGCAAATCCCAGAGCACAGAGGAAAAGAGCCATAATTCATCCCAGAGCACTTACTTTATACGGGACTTGTGAAATTAGAAAATATTCAAGAAGATTTATCACTGCTAGAAAGGACTCACTGTGACCGAGCTGGTAGCTCAGCTCTTTCAATGGATTTCCATCGGTAATGCCACTTAAAGACTCCTGTTACTGCTCATTTGTAAAATGAAGTGAGGCCAAGAGCACATGGCCAAAACGTACGGAGAACACACATAAAAATAAACACATGCGGCCAGCTCACCCTGGAATTAACTGCACCAAGTCTGTCTTAATCATAAATTAGCTAAACCTTTATATTAGGTGATTACACTACAACGCAGCGGAGATTTGCAAATTACTTTGCCGCTCCATTCTTAACACCAGTACGGAAGCAGCCTACAATAAGTAATCCCTGCTTTTGCAAAAAAAGGCCGGTGTTTATAACTGTGGGCTTTGCAGGTAAAGCAACTGCTAGAGGTTAGGGAAACAGGCTCTGGGTTTTGTAAGGCGTGCTCTACGGACACGCTCCAGCAAGTGCCTGGGAGCTGGCTGCATTTCTGGAATGCTGCTGGGGTCACATACCAAAATCGGCTATCTTTGCATTCATGTGCGCATCCAGCAGTACGTTCTCTGGTTTCAGGTCTCGGTGGACAACCATGTGTCTGTGGCAATAATCCACCGCGGACAGAATCTGCTGGAAAAGGCGTCGAGCTTCTGCCTCTTCAACCTACGGACGCAAGGGGAAAGAGTCCTGAAGGTTGGTCTGCGCGCGGAGCTGGCAAAGGAAGGCTTGACTTAGCGAGGAGCCAAAAATGTTCCAGGGTGCAAAGAGAAAATCACAGCGAGTTTGTGACCAGAACCAGCAAATAAAGCAGATTACCCGCCTTGCATTTTATAACGTGCTAGCATTTGCAAATCATACAGCCCAGAGATGAAATTAGAAAAGTAAATTTAGCTGAGCTATCAAGAAGAACCTACTGATGGCACCTACGAGGCAATGGCCTGCTGTCCCAGTGGGACCAGTTCTGCAATACAGCACATGCAGATCGATGCCGGACAAAACACCGCAGAGGATGCTGCCGGAAGCAATTCCTCATGGACAGATAGCTTTGGGAAAAAAAGCTAAAGGTGGAATATAGCGATGATTTTAAATAGCTGTATTAGCTATAAAGTTGTACGAGCTATGTTAGAGAAATTATATTTAAAACAATGAGAAGACTGAATACTTTTACCAACAGCTTCCTAAAAACTCGCTTCATAAACAATTTAGTTTTTGAAAGCAAAAGTTCCTAAAGGATCCAAATTAGTCAATGAAAAGATCCAGATGGGTGAAATGTGCTGGGAAGCAGAACTGTGCATAGAAAAGTAAATGGAGTCAACTTCATCGACCAGCGCGTTAATCTAAAGCAATTTATTGTAAATGCATTGATTTTTGTAATCCAGAGAGAAAATGTGTGATGGGCTGATCCTTCACCTGAAGCTTTATTCTGGATGTCCACTTAGGCCTATTTTTATCTCCTTGCCTGCAACTGCTCGCTGCCTACGAGGATGTCCACTGGGCAGACACTAGTTATTTCCTTTGTAACCATAATATCACATTTCACGGGCTCAACCTATGCCTCAGGTGATTTATACCCAGCAGGATTACTGACATTTGAAAATGTTGTTCAGATAAGCCACATCCATTAAAAGTCTTCAAAAAACCTGACGTGGAGCCAAGGGAGAGTCTGGGAGAGGCAAATTACTGGGATAGAGACCACATTGAGTGGTCTTTCCCTCCAATAACGTAAACCTGCTGCTGAACTGTGGGGGTTTTGACAGGCAACCCATAGCTAAAAATTACAAAAATATGCTAGTTTTCCAAATATTTGCACTAAGCAACACGTTACCTTGGATATTTTGGTTTGCGTATCGAAATACATCAGAGAACGTTGCAAAAAATCGCACGCAACTTTTGTGCGAGCCGGGTACGAGACACTCCAGATGGGATTGCTGTGAAGCAACTTCTATTTTGGGCCTTAACCTTAACTGCATTCCCTTTAGCAGTCCTTTTGCTTCTAAACACCGTCCTCTTCCCACACAAGTGTTTGGGCCGACACGGTACTGGAACTTACACGTCCGTGCTTACAGATGTAATCAAATAATTCACCGCCAGATACGTATTCCATGACCATGAAGAAGTCCGTTGGCGTGCTGATGACCTGGTACCTTCAAAAACACAAGCAGAATTTAATAAAAATAATATTTAAGAAGAACAGGGAAAGGTTTTTAAGCAGATTATTAGTTTTACGTCAACCTTTAAAACAAGCATTTGTTTGGATCTTGCATTTATAATTGCTCTCCACTTCTGAGAAGTCATCTCTTATTTCATGTCTAACCTTTCACTTGTCTGTGAAAGGAACTCTTCTACAGACCTACAGTTTTCCTTCAAGCTTTTAAATAATCCTCTGAAATCTCTGCCAGACAATTCTATCACATTTAGGGCTGTCATGACTTTCAAATTTCCATTTTGGCTAAGATCTGCAAACAACAGCTTTAGAAATGAAGGCTTTGTTCGCTGGAGGCAGGGAGGGGGTATATTTGCTTTCCCTCCGTATCAAGGCTAAAGAAGAACTCTAGACACTAGAGGGAGCTTTTTTTGCAAAGGTATAGAAACAAAAATGACATCCCAAAAAGTAGTTTTTTCAAATATTAAATTCCTCTACATTCTAGAACAAGAAGAGAAAAAAAACCAAAACAGAGTCTCACAAATTTATTCTCCATTTTTATTCAAAATGATCCCTGCGAGCTGCAAAGGGATTTCAGTGTCCCAGCTGGTACAAACTGCCAGTGATAAGCCGAGGTCAATGCAGCTACAGGAGTACACAGCAGCATCAGCTGAGACTCCCCTCTGCTTTATTTCAGACACACTGTTGTTTGGTCTGGGTTTTTTTAGAGCTGAATTTCTATGGGTGGTAATTTGAAACAGATTTCAAACAATTTTCAGAGATCATCAAGTGAACAGGTGATAGTCCCATAAAGATCAGTTGGGTCAAGCTGATTTTCTGAAGTGTTTTGAACCTAGGCATCTAAGTTGCTGCTAACTGCCACACTATTTTTTCTTTATATGCATGTAAAAAGCTATTGAAAGAGGACGTTTATGTACCATGGTCTCCTCCTCACCTCTTTTTTTTATCATTGTATTTCATGACTGCAGTATGTACCATAGAACACTGGCATTGTTAAACTGGGTTTAATTTTTAGGCTTTAATACTTTGACAAATATTTGAACAGGACTTCACTTGCAGGATGCTGGATACACAGCTGAGAACTCTTGCTGGCTTTTTCATGAAAGAATACCAATCTGTTCTCCAATAAATCCATGAAACTGTGAAATTACTCTAAAGTCAACAGTTGCTGCATGGTTAGTTATTTAACTGTAGAGAGAATTTGTTTTCCCTTGCCTCTAAGTCCCAGGTATTTGCTATATCTCATGCCAGTTTTAAGACTGACCTAAATGTCAACTTATCCTTGCAGTTACCATTCAACAGCTTTCTTTTATAGAAATGCCAAAGATATTATCGAGTGCCTCAGTAATGTGGACTGGCTGCACAAACTGGGGATTGAGAAGGAATCCCAGAGGCTGGAGTGCAGGTGCTGATTTACAACTTGAATTCAGGTTCATCAGAGTGGCAACTTTGAAAACTTATGTCTGAATTATAAATTTAAAAAAAAAAAAAATGTTCCTTTAAGCTCTGGATAATCAGGCCATTAAAACATAAATCCTATTGACTTCAGGCCAAGGCTTCACTCTACGAGCCTGACCACGCCGCAGTTCCTCAGGCACACTTCTCAGCAGCTTCAAGGCTGGAGATGTGAAGCCTAAAAAGAACTCCTAATAGCAACCCAACGCAGGAAAGCCTAGACCCTCTCTACGCACCCCTATAATGGCCTCTGCATGGAAGAGAGAACAGCTTGGAGAGGTTGAGCTGAGCAAAACTTGCTGCAGGGACACCGGTGCGTTGGCTGTTACAATAACTCAGACCCCCAGTGGGAGAAACATCTTCCATCAATTCTCCAAGTGTCGGCTGTGTCCCCCTGTAAGTTAGTGGGAGACTCTTGAAAAACAACTCTCAGCCCTAGCATCCAAAAACCTGACGGCATAGCTAACATTTCCTACTGCTCTTAATCATCTCCTGAAACCAAGTCAACTGTGCGTTGTGAAGTCTTGGCAGATGGAGGAGTAAGCTGAACACACGGCCGAAAAGGGTACTTACAGTTTGATAATATGAGGGTGCCGGAAGAGTTTAAGGTTTTGAATTTCTCGTTTGATCTTCCCAACCACATCCAGGCTGCGTATTTTCTGTCTGTTGAGGATTTTTACTGCTACTTTGTGCCCCGTCAGCTGGTGTTCGCCAACTGTTAGAAAAAAGAGCATTGCAAAGTCACGGAACAGTGCAGCAAGATTCACAGAAACAATTTTAGGACACTGTGATTTGTAAGAAAACGTAACTCATGAAGGAAAAAAAAAAAAAAAGATGAGAGTGTGAAATATTTTTAACTTTATTTTTGTCTCTTCGCTTTATTGTTTTCCCAGTGGGGTCACAGAAGACAGAAGAGAGGGGACTTATCTGTAAAAACCACTCAAGTAAATAAAATAGAGTGAGTTACTGGAGGAGGTCATACCCAAAGCTAATTTGCAAGGATTTATGGCATGTAAAAACTAGATCAATCAGAAACAAACATATTTAAATGGCAGAGGAGAATCTCCACCATAACACACTGGTTGATTAAATCCCTAATAAACCCAGCCTTACAACTAGACTCACGCATTTCTTTTTCAAAATGATATAGGGATTTTCCCTGCCCAAAATAGGACTGAGGGATTTGCATTACTAAAATGAATTTCTATTTATACTTTCTCAAGCGTGCTTCTTGGTTTAACGACAAGCTGCAGGAACAGTGCTGTACTGCAAGAACAAATTCTGCTTTTAGAAAAGATACAAACTTCAGTCTGGGTTTTGATAACAGGCACTTGGTGCATTGAGACGCTGATGCTTATCTTCTGTGCTCAGGGACAAGCAGTAGCCACAAACTGGGAGTAGCACCACAGTCTCTGGGGGAATTGCACTAACTCGACAACACGAAACAACGTCAACAAATTCAGCATTTGAGGCATTTGTTATCAATAAACAGACTACATGAAAAAAAAAAAAAAAGCTCCTAGGAAGCAAGATGTAAATTGAAGTCAAAATCAGAAACTGCTTGAAAACTGCCAAGCTGGATGTTTCTATCCCAAAGGGCTCTCTGGCCACGAACTACCTTGTCTCAGTATTTTCTACCGTGCTTTTAAAAACGGTGACATACAGACGGTTTCCTAAAGACTGCACAGAAAACCAGCTTACAGTCAATATTTGTGCTCTCTAATTAGGAACGTTACCCTTCCACTAATAACATAAAGCGCAAGGAGTTAATAATTATGAGCAAACCTTGTTATTACATTATTAGACTCTGTAATTTCGGAGGCTCTAATGAGCTGATCAGAAGGCAACGCCGCGAGCAGACGGCGTGAGAAGGGCAGGGCGGCAGCGCCGGCACCGCTCGGGGCACGCCAGGTCACTATTATTAGCCACCAGATAAGACCTGCCGGAGATTCTTTCCTCAATAAGAGCATTCTAAAAATAAAACACTTCACTGCCCTTGAAAATTAAAGCACCACTTTGCACGTCCATTTTATTCCTCGCGATCCTTAAAACTGCTAGATGAAATGAAAAATAAACTAAGCTTTGCAGGATAGACGCAATTTAGGGATTAGCTGGAGGCTGGAGGAGGCAGATAATTCCTCTGGCACCGCACAACGAGAGGGCTGTAAATAGTCTGAGGAGGCATTTTCCCTGGTGCATCCTTGGGGAGAGGGGAGCAGGGCAGTGCTGGGCTTGCCCCACGGCAGAGAGGTTTTCCTGGAGCAAAACTCTGCAAAGCAGCTGGTGTGCAAGGGGCACAAAAGCAGGCTCAAGATTTACTGGGGTTTGCACAGGGGCTGGGGTACAGCCCCTTCGTTCGCTGCAAGAAATTCTCCCCAAGCTGTGCCAACAGTTGTCTTATAAAGGGTGCTGGTCTCTCTTTGCTGTCACAGAATATACTCGGTGTATGTTACACCGAGGGGGCTGGGGAAGGCACGATGGAGGAGTGTAAGACAACTTCAGCAGGAATCTTAGAGATCGAGCCTTTTACCAGCAGCATTTGACTTGGTCAGCTCCAGCACTGCGATACCTCTGCGCTCTTTTTCTTAGGAGCACAAGAAGCTGCACTTTGAAAGCTGCCCTTTATTCATTCAACTCTACCGAAGACTTACAACGCGCTAAGCCACTAGTTGGGAAACTGAAAAACAGCGAAGCGAAGAGGTTTATCACTGAACTTGGAAGAAAACCCTGATTTCTGCCACCCTTTGTTTCAAGACAACCCTTTCTGGCCTTATCTCAGTAGATGCTCAGAATATTATACATCTGGGGAAAAAAAAAAAAGGCCATGCCTGGGATGAATAATTACTGTTTTTAATACCAGCAGCGAATAGTTCATCTCCTTTCCATCCATAACAAACAATGTGTAACTCTGTGAAGGTCTGCTAGCTCAAACACATTAATAATTAAAAATAAACAGTCTATTTTGTAATCCATCCTTTGCTTACAGTAAGCATTAGATACAGAGATATTATTGTTTCAGTCCCCAGTGGCTTGTTAAGCCTGCTGGAACACCAAGAGAGAAAGACAAAGAGAAAATGTAATTTTCTGTGTGGTGGGAGACATTTAAGCCTTTCAGATCTCCCTGGCTGCAGCCTGTAGATGCAGGAATTTTGACACGGGGCAGTAAGGACACCTTCCCTCTGCTCACAGAGTCACTGTCTCTGACCCCATGCACTGGAGCATGTTGGTGAGATGATCTGGACCCAGGATGAGAAGCAGTGGCAGGTCCCATGCCTCCCATAGCTATGGAAGGTGATGCTCATGCAGCTTGTCCCTAATGGGTTTGTCCTCTCCTTGCCTCAACGATGGCAATGGTTGTCTTAAGTGGTGGTGAGGAAGCTTTCTCCTTTCCTCTCATTACCTCCCTGGATTAAAAATCCAAGGGAAGGAGGGGGCGTTGAGCAGCAGTATTAGAAAGGAGATTTGAGCATGTCTCATCTTTTAGCGACAAGCACTCAGGTAAGCTCCACCATAGCTTAAAACTAGCAACTAGGACTCTGCTGGGGCAAGCAGAGAAGATGGATTCCACACTGAGACGAGGAGCAGCACTGCAAAATGTGCTGCAAAAAAAAACCCCTAGCTGTAAGGGTTAGGTGATAACACTGACCCTAAACTCCAAAAAACAGTACCAAACAGGACACAGCACGAGTGTCTTTAGATGCCACCCCATCTGCTTGCACGTGTGACTTCCTGGGCATGAGAATGCTTCAGTATCAGATGCTATTAAGCAAAGAAGGGAAGAAATATAATAGAAGCAGTTTCTGAAAGAAGACCCTTCTAACTTAGCTATTTTTAAAAGAGGAAAAAAATGAGGAGGAGGAGGAGTGTTTATCCTACAGTAAGCAGAGATAATCATTAAAACCCCTTGCCAGCATGGCTTTTTTATAGCAGGTACCTACAAAGCCTACCTCGGGGTGGGTGTTTGATCCAGCTCAGGCAGCACAAGCAGTTAATATTTTTGCAGACGCTTCAGGGGAATGTACAAGTTTAGGGAGGGGTGAGAAAACTCCTTTCCTGTCAGCTGTGCAGGCCCTTATCTGAGCCCAAAGTGAAAAATGAAATCCATCCAAAGCACATATTTAGCAACGCTGTATTAATTCTGGTGCCCCCGGTGCCACTTGCTCCTATGCTCTATCATCCTTCCTGTCCCTTTCCTTCACCTGTTCCATCTCCTTTAGTTTATCTTCTCTCCAACATAAGATTTGTCCTTCAGCAGTAGAGTACCTGGGAAAACAGCATCTGACCCTGACTGGAGCCCAGGGAGGTGCCATCATAACCACCATAAACAGAACCCAAGCACCGTCAGTCCTTGAGGGACCACAAACTGATCACCTTGATGGCCAACAAGTGTGGGTAAGAAACCACCAAGTGGCCACCAGGGACGTCGTGTGTGGCACCACATGGAAAAATATTCCTGTTAATATTCCGCTAGATTGTGACTGAAGCTCTCTAAGCTGCTACTATCGTGAGCCTCGTTGTGTGAGGGCTGTGGTCATGAGAGAGCTCTTTGGGGATCCAGGGGGTTGGATGTGCCCGAGACAAACACAGCAGCATTTGTCTAATCTGTTCTTACCACCCACCAGGGGAGGAGATGCCACCTCCTTCCTTCATCACTTCACGAAACTCAAATTCCAAGATCATTTCCACAGTTCTATTTTCTGCAAATTAATCTTATCTTTGGCCTGGAGGACAGGGAAAAATAACTACCACCAGCTCTCCCTGAATTTGGCATAATTCTGTGTAGTAATGTTGACTCTTGGCACGAGACCTCCTGTCCACCCACCACATTCACACCACCACGTTAACTCCTGCCACCTTCCTCTCTTCTAACGGATGCTGTATTTCCATCACCGTTTCCAGATGGAATTTCAGCACTATCACCAAACTCCTGCTCCCATCTGTCAACCTATTTGCTCCCCTCCATCCCTTGCAGGGTCATCCTGTAAACGAGATCAAGGAACTTACAGCATTTAGATATTTTTTAGGAGGATCAGTTCACTGATGCCCCAGGCAGTGCTGGGCCAGGATGACTGGGATTTTTCTGTAACATCTCTGCTTTCTGATGGCTCAAAGTGACCATTCAGCTTCAGACACAAATTCAAGCTCTGGTTAGTACCCCGTCGCCATCAAATCCTTCCTTTCGTGGCCATATTTTTATTTCTGTAAGAATTGTAATCCTTAACAATTGCGATTTATGGTTTCTTAACAAAGGAAAAGGCAGGAAAAAGTGCCTCTAACAAAGTCTTGCGCAAGGCAGAGTTTGAAGAAAACACCCCAGCAACAAGAAATGTCACTGATGGCACTGACCTTCTTAGTAAAAAAGCAATTATTATACATAACATTTATAAAAGTTGAACAAATCAGGCAAAAATCTCTTTTCTTTTCTCACATTTCTTGTTAAAAGAAAGTGAATAAAGGTTTTTATAAAGCTCATTTGTTTAAAATGCTATAATTCTGTATAAACAGGAGACCTATTTCCTCATCTCGGTTTCCAGTTTCAGATCCAAGCTCCACCTGTCAGCTATAGGCAAAATATTAAGGCTACTATAAAGTTACCCACAAAGGGTTTTGAGCTAGGAAGTATCTTTTATGTTACTTGAAATGTTTCTTTGGAAACTGTTTTTACCAAAGTTGGATCATTCGTGGGGTAAGGGGGGAGCTTATGCCAGTACTCCAGAAAGGTAGTTAAGAAAACAGGCTGTTGTTGGCAAGCTGTATTCAGTCCTCAAGGAAAAAAAAATGCCTTTAGAGCACATTTGAGGTCTGCTGATAGACATTTAAATGGTCTTTACTGTTAGAAGCATTTATTCTGATAATTCTTTAGTCAGTAAATTGGTAGTACTGTATTTTTAGGGGCCTGGTTAATGGTCACAGGTGGACTTAGCTCCAGTGGTTGTGGTGGTTTCTTTCCCCTGCTGTCAATTTTGAGTTTATTTTAAAACTCCAGTGGCTGAGTGTGGGCACATCACCCCTTCTTCCAGCCACAGACCTGCGGGTAACGTCCCAAAGGGGCGGGGGGGACACCAGGCAAGGCAGCTGCTCCCCTGGCTCAAGCCAAACCCACTGCCAAGCAGGAATCACAGCTCTCCATTTCGCTCAGGCAATAAATTTTGTGGTTGGCTTGTGCTTTTTTCGTATCTCAATTCAAAGATAAAATCTGCGCGCAATAGCAGAATTCACGGGAAAGAGAATCACAAATATTTGGAAATCTTACAGTCAGGTAAAGCAAAGCTGATGCCTTGAAAATGTGAGTTGACTGCTCTGGCATGAATGCCAGAAGAACCCCTGTGTACAGCCCCAGCCTGACTCGACCCCTCCATCCCTGCCTGCTGCGGGTCCCAGCCCCGCCAGAACGGCTCCTCCGGCTGCCAGGGAACCCCCTGCTCGGCTCCCCAGGGTGATGGGCAGAGCTGCGGCAGCAGAAACCCTCCTGGCTCCCGGTTCCTCATGTCCACCCGCTTGCGAAAGGAAAGGAATGAGCAGCAGGGACCGCAGCCTCGGCACAGCGGGGAAAGGATGCCTGTCAATGCTCAGTTTGCTGTCCAACCTTCCTTCCCATCACCTTCCTCCTAGTTCGGGAGGAAAGTTTTGGTGGGTCCTGCTCGGAGCACCGGCGCCGGGGGCTGCAGCAAGCAACGGCAGCTCACCGCCCTGCTACCGAGGGGCGAGGTCTGCATCTTCCGCCACCTACCCGCGACCCCATCTCATGTCTTCCACCCCCCCCC
>VWZK01018795.1:19370-172637 GCA_013396935.1 Baryphthengus martii | reverse complement strand
AGTTGTCTAGTCCCAGTTTTGTACGGGAAACACTGAATAAGAACACGAGTGAGGTATTTGTCCTCTTTAATTGATAGAAATCTATAAAAAGAAGTCTCAGATCACATAGCAAAAGATGCAGGCACAAGTGAGTCCAGACTGACGTTGCTTAAAACGTCACAGTTCTGCTCTGCCTGACTTCCATGTGTCTGCCTTTCAATTCTAAAAAATACTTTGTGGTCTTTATTTTATTACTATATAGATGCTACTTAAAGTGTAGCTCATCCCTGTCAGTACTAATCCAACTTTCTTTTATTTCAATAACGACTCCAGGGAGAAATTCGCAAGAGGTGCGAACTGGAACATGGTGTCCAGCCAGTGGTTTAATTCCTGTGGGGAATAGAGTTTCTGGACAGCAGAATGCTATTGTTTCACTCCCTTCCAGTGTGCCAACTGTTTCACATTGTAGCCATCACAAACACAGAGAAAGCAAAATTAAAGTTTTAAAGGCAAATTAACCAGAAAAAAAAATGGATTGACCTTTCCTGGCTCCTCTGAAGGTAACTACGCAAAAGTAGTCTCTCAGGAATTTGTCTAACGGCTCAGCCTTTATCTAAAACATGGCAAGAGATGTCAGAGAACATAAAATACTTTTGGAACTGGGCATTATATAAAGCCCATCCTCTTAAGCTCTTATTATAAAAAGCTTGACAACTGCCACTAACCCTTATACCAGGATTGGAAGTAATTATTACATATTCCATTTAAGAGGCTGAAGACTTTTTGTGTTTGTGTGGTTTGACATTTTCCTTTTCATACTCCTCCTTCTCCAAATAGAAATTTTCAAAGTCCAAGAGTATAAGATCATTAGGATACAACGTAGGATAAAATCTTAAAGTACTTGCACCACGACATTACCTCAGTATCCGATCCCCTAAGAATCTCTAACCTATCTGCTTATTTTAAGAGTGTCCCTGAAAAGCAGAGAAGGACATTTTCTTATTTTATAAAGGAGGTCTAAAACCCAAAGAGTAAGACTTAGTTCTGGCCTTCCAAAGTCAGGTGCCCAGGCTTTGCCAACCTAAGTGCTTATCAGCAGTTAGCGCTCCCAGTATAAAAGAACTCTGAAAAGAGAATTCCTGACTTCATCTACTTTTCCTGAGGGCAAGCAGCTGTGCCTTTCTTCTGACAGTCCTCCTTGAGGTTCAGTCTTCAGTTTGAAGCCATCCCGACTATTCTCCTCTTATGAAATAAACCTCTGTGTAGGAAGACGGAGGATAATTTAATCCCTGTATCTTTTTGGAAAAAAAAAAAAAAATAGATCTTGCCTACCTCTCTCCCTCAGTAGCAAGGGTTTGATAGATTAATTTACAACCCGGGAGCATAATTTGCCCTTTTGTTGAAGCTGTGCCACATGCAGAGAAAACATGGATTATTTAGGAGGCTGGAGTCGAAAACTGTGGTTAAACTGCTTGTCCGGTAGAGGGAAGTCTTAGCTTCTGGTTGCTATTACAAGGTCTCTTTCAGCACAGAAAACCGGAGGCATTTTAGAAGAAATGATTAAGCAGCTTTGCGCGTCAGTTCTCAGTACCTGGTCAAGATCACTTGAGTCCTAGCTTTAGATGTAGAAATTCAGTATCTGAAGTCTCAGCATGTCACCCCAGCCTTCTTTACAGAGAAAAATAATTAGTTTTCTACTATAGCATGAGGTGCGTTTCCCACTAAAGAAGTCAGTGTTTCTCCAGTCCTTACAGAGTGAGCCTACTCTGTGTAGCTCAGACTTTTTACAGGTTCACACTTACATTAGACCAGACAAATTTTATTCCTGGTGACTATCATTTCCAATATAACACTGGTTTTAGGATCAGAAACCTGCAGCTTGCAACCCCTTGCCTGTTTCTTCCCTTCAGTTGCTGCAGAGCTGCCCATGAGGACATGCTAAATAAGTAATTGAATATGAGCATACACTAAATAACTGAATACGAGCATAATGCCCATTAAGCTCTCAATTAATTGAAGAAACAACACACCTCTGTAAAAAGGCTTTCCCTTTCTCTTACATTGTCTAAGTGTAGCTTACTTGCTAACTATGTTTACTCCTGTAATTAAAATCAGTTTATTTCTGCAACTGATTGTCCAAACATCAAGGTTTCTGTGGCAAGTGCCTGCTGTACTTTATGCTTACCACCGAATACATAACCAACTAATCATGCCCTGGAGTGTCTCTGCACACTTTCCTGCTTCCCTACAGTCTGCCAGGGCAGGAAGGAAACCCTGCAATGGTAGTCGTAGGGAGGCGGGGTGTGGTGTCTGTGTGTGTGTGCAAGCAGTTACTGTGTGTAAACTTGTTATCTAGCCCAGGGCTGCTGTGATGGGTGAGCACCTGTTTTGTTGCTCCTGTCACTGTTTATTGCTCAACAGTTTTACATCTCCCAAAACGCACCAGCTTCTGGTAGCCTTGCTTTGCTTGATTATTAAGAAGTAGCCAGGTTTTATAGACCCAGCCACACTGAAGGGTGAAATGGCTTTGTGGAGTACTGTGAGAGGAGAGGTCTGACCAGTACTACTGTGCCATGGGATGTCAAGTCATGTCCATGTCACATCGGATGCAGAAAGCTGCAAGACCTACTCCTCAGGCTGCCTTGGAAGATGAAACTCTAATATAATCCCCTGACTGCTGGAACTGGAACTTTAAAAAATTTCTTGTAACAAAGCACCCCAAATTGGTAACATCTGTCACCCTGCTCAACAAGAATTGCATCCCCTGGTTGCTGCTGCTCAAGATAAAATAGCACCTGAGATAGGGGATAATGGAGTGGTACATACTGAAGAAGAATCGGACAGTACATACTCCAGAAGAGAACTAAACACTCCCAAATCCCACACATTTCATTTACTGAATCCTTCTATCAACCTTCCTCACACTTTCTGGGACTCAGGAGATTGAAATCTCTGATTTTCACCTACATTCCCAGAATGTCACTTCATAGAAAGAGCCTAGTCCTTCAACTCGTCTTCAGTTTATATGCACCCAAGCTGGCTAAACATGAGTGATTTCTCTTTATGTGTTCAGGAAAAACAGAAACATCCCTTCACCTCTGCTTTGTTCCTTTGAATCCGTAGAGACTCCACGGTCCATTGTCAGCAATGCAAGGACGCAGATTTTATCTGGTAGCTGGAGAAAAATAGAAAGATCTTGCTCAACTCATGCATGACTAGCTGCAATCTAACTCGAGATGTGTTTCATGTATATTATTCTGTCAAACGACAGGGGTTTGCAGTGAAACAACTGGAAAATATAAAAGGTTTACAGTCTGAAAATTGCCAGTAGACTCTGAGTATAAGTTATAATGTGTTACAAACAAATCTGTAGCATCAGTAGTCCCAAAGAGCTTTTTATTTATCTTTAGAAACTCAGTTTTAACAAACACCTGATCTAAATTTTGTTTGTTATGGTAGCAACTGCTGCTATCACGGAAAACATTATACAAAAGCCGATTCTACTCAAACAGCTCCTTCATATGGGAAAGTGTATATTTTTTCAAGCAATTTTTGCTAAAATATCCAAAATACCATATTAATGACTACATCCCTACTTAATGTGTTAGCATAAAAAATAACTTTGCATGTTCCTGTTTGCAGGAAAACAAAATGGTTTCAATTTTCCCTTTTTTTTTTTTCCCACAAGAAACTGAAAACAGCTGTACAAGTTCAGTACCATTATCTTTTTAGATAATAATTTTAGGGGATGTTATGAACAATTGGTAGGAAAAATGCCACTACTCATGGGTCATGTACCCACAACTGCAGAATTACAAAGCAAATGGATTTTTGTTTTCAGCTGCTCTAAGCAGAGAATTAAGACAATTTTGTTGTACATAAAAAGAATAATAAGCTTCAAATAACTGACATTTACTAGCATGTCCAGTTTGTCACTTTTTAATCATAGCTGAAATTGTGTTTGCTCTCATGAAGC
The DNA here is from genome assembly GCA_013396935.1 of Baryphthengus martii. Taxonomy (NCBI): domain Eukaryota; kingdom Metazoa; phylum Chordata; class Aves; order Coraciiformes; family Momotidae; genus Baryphthengus; species Baryphthengus martii. The sequence continues at coordinate 168,682 of VWZK01018795.1, read as the reverse complement.
TGGCTTTTCGTCCTGCTGGATTCCCTACTTCTCCAAGTATAATTCATCTTCCTGTAAAACCACTGATCCTAATCTTTAGCCTGTGTTGACTAGATCTTCCATTTTTAAATATAAGGTCCTTTATCTTAATACTCTGCAGGGGTGCCCATCTGACCCCATTCCACTTCTTGTTTCGTTTGCTGTGTGGCACATAATCACTATGTACAAGGAACAGCACATGGTCAAAGGGTTGTGTTCAGAGGTGGCTTTACACACTGTCTGCTGCCAGGTATAATGTAGATTGCACTAAAAAAGATCAATATAATTCTGCTTTGTAACCTATATGGCATCATTATTTTGTGAAGTAGGTTATTCATTGTACCACGGAGCAGTCTTTTGGCACCAGGACCTTTAAACCAATTACAGAAGGGGAGAAAGAATATACTGTGGATGTGGTGCTGCCCAGAAGAGATGACGAAATCCTTCTTGTAGAAACATGTCAATGAAAAACAATCAACAGGAGAGGAAGATAAATAGGAGAACCTGCCTTTCCATTAACAGGCACTGAACTGTGTTTTGTCTAATAAGAGGCATAAGACCAATGGGCAGAGAGGAAGCCATTATTTTTTTACCAGTAGGCTATGCTGTGAAAGGCAAAACTTGAAGCATAAGCAAACAGAACTGCACCAACAGCAATGGAGAGGTGGCCCATGAGGATGGCAGATGCTGTGCTTTCTTCACAGCCTTGAAGAGGGCTGTCTGTTTTGTCATTATTTCTAGCCTAGGATTTTGCAAGCTACTGCTCCAACTGGATATTTTCTCTTACAATCCCCAGAATCTCCTTGGTAATTGTGACTGGCATCCTTGTTCACTGCCACAGTATGTGCTAGTTCTTTCATTTGGTACTTTCAGGTACTCTCTTCACATCCTCTGGTTAGTGTTTCTGCCGGCACTTGAGATTTCTTCTAGTGATGAGTCTTTTTAAGTGTGTTTGGATAGTGTTTGGATACTGAGGTCGGTTAACTTATGGGGAGAAGAAATGGCTTCAGTGAGCTTGCTTGTGCCAGCTGTGGTAGCTCATGATTCACTCAGACAGGTAGCTGGCACCAGTGCTGGGCTCAGTGCTGAGGCCTTTGGTGCTGCACCCTGGAATCTGGGCTGCACCCTGCACAAGGATATCTGGAGGGGAAGGAGGGATCACAATTACAGAGATTAACAGGGGTAAGAACAATTGGCAGCAGAAGAAAGTCTTTCTGATGACTTACTGTTTGCATTGTTGGTCTAAATTGGGGAACATCTTTCTGAATAAAATAAATAAATAAATAAATGGGGCTTGGGTCATGACAAGATGCATTCCTCGTTTGAAGAGGTATCTCCATGGGTAAAGTTTTTTGTTTGAGGCAGGTCTACTTCACAATAAGAAGTCGCACTGTGCTCAGGGGTTTTTTTTTCCTTTTAATCTCGGGCAAAATTTGTTCTCCTCAGATTATCATGATTTTGTGTCCAAGGCCTAATTGCTACTCTGGAGTGATGAATGGCACAGATAAACTCCTGAGATCACTGGGCTGTTTGGATGGGTACATCTAATGCCCAAAAGTGCAAGTTAGTTTTGCAACTCTATAATGCTTTAGTAGTTGGGAGGGAAATGATAAAAGGCTTTGAGAAATGTTCTTTTGTGGGAGTGCATGCTTACCTGGCTATGGCCTAGAAGGGTTACCACCACTCCACAATCCCTCACTTGAAAGAAGAGCAGTGTCTCAGAGAGCACAGTGTGAACCACTGCAGCCTTTTCATTATCAACCACTGTGCTATTGCAATATTGATTAATGCTGTTCAAAACCATTCCTGCTGGTCCCTTATGTTCTTACTGAAAACCACTTTATGTATCAGCCGCATCTAATTGAATAGCAGGAGGAATGAGTGAAATGTCATTCATAAGCACTCCCTCCTTTTATAGTCATTGGCAAAAGTATGTATGTCACTGAATATTGAAACCATCCTGAAGGCATCAAATTTCCAAATAATGCTATTTTTTTTAATCCTTGTGCTAGATACGCTGCTGCTACCAATGTTCTAGAGACTCAAATGCTTCACTTACTGTAGGGACTAGAAGTATTCTGTACATCTTAGTTAAGTATTACCATGTCTCAGAATGATTGGTAAATATTATTCTAATCATTTACTAAATCTTTAATTTGACTCGCATAGACATCCACTGAAATAGCAGGATTTCTTTTGAAGACAGTGGTAGAACTGCAAGTACAAGTTAGCCAATTTTTAAATACTGGTATTACAATGGCACCAGAAGGCATCAGTCAGTACCAGGACCTCATTTTGCTGAACTCTCTATGTAAGCATGTGAATAGAGACAAAAAGTCTTGGTTACAAGGAATTTGCACAGTGAATAGCCAGGAGAAAGTACAGCATGAAGAAGGTATTAATGTCTCCATTTTTACCTTATTACCATGCTTTAACTTTTGGTCAGCCCTGAAGTGATCAGGTAGTTGGACTAGATGGTCATTGTAGGTCCCTTCCAACTGAAGTATTCTGTTATGTTATTCTATTCTATTCTATTCTATTCTATTCTATTCTATTCTATTCTATTCTATTCTATTCTATTCTATTCTATTCTATTCTATTCTATTCTATTCTATTCACAAATGCAAAGAAAAGTGATTTGCCTAAGGCTGCTGTGTATCATCAGTAGAAACCAAATTCGTATTTCTGAACTATGTTCTAGGAAATGTCTCATAGTTTTCTTTACCACACCCTCTTGGTCCTTAGGAAAGGTTCCCCTCAGCATGTAATTTGGTACAGAACATGTATGAGCATTCCCCATCTTGCCTCTTCTCTTCCTCTTTTCCAGAGAGTCCAGTACTTTGCTAATCACCTTCATTCTATTTCAGCCTCAGGAGAAGTTCGACAGTGGGATATGGACCACAGTATGTCACACGTAAGGTAAAGCACTGTTATCATCTACCTTGTTTGTCTTTTAACTTAAAAAAAAAAAAAAAAGGCGAGANAAAAAAAAAAAAAAAAAAAAGGCGAGAAAAAAAAAAAAAGAGAATTAAATGCATCTGAAAGAAGATCATTAGAATGGAAATGATATTCATTGCCATTCCTGATACACTGACATGACCAGTAATACGGAAGAGGTTACACTTATATTTAACAGGAAAAGGAGACACATATATCTCTTCTAAGAGGTACTGCCAAAGGTAGCATATTGTAGGATTCAGCTGTCACTAAGCCTGAGGGACTTGAGCTTTTTCATAATAAAATCTGCCTGCAAATTCTCCGTAGGCAAGCAAACCAACTGCTTCTTTACATTCAAATTGCTGGTTTAGTCATTTAAAGTTCACTTCATTGGATTCTCAAGCCTCTTCACTGTTTGCAAGCACATTTGGTTTGAAAGACGGCTTTAGTTAGCACGCTACACATCAGGTCATAATCAATGGCAAAAGGACAGATTTTTTTTTAATTTTTTTTTTCAGTTATGTTAATAGTTTAGGGACATCATTTGAGAAAAATATTGCAAAACAGATTCTCAGCTGAGGTAAACTGTCACTGAGTTCTGCCTTTTTCCATAAGTTAAGGCTCATTTTAGACTGTTGAATGTGTCCAAACTAGGAATTATGTTAATTTCAGTTTCTCAAGAAACAGTTAAAAATAAAATTTTCTACCCTTTTATACTGCTTATTTTGCCTTTTCTAATTTTAGTTCACTTGGACAGAAAAACCTGTTCACAATAACTTGGTTTTGCTTCTCACATATTGGGAGAAAACGACTGTACTTGTGTGACTGTATTAGTCACTGCTTTTTTAAGATCCCCTTACCAGATTGCCTGCATCTTTCTGAACCTTTGTTCTCCCCACGGCATGACATCTGCCAATACAAGTCCCTTAACTCATCCATTAAGCAAATCACAAACTAAATCAAAGTTTAAAGTAATATCTCTTCCTTTGCATAAAAAGTCATGTACTTTTTATTCACAGAGTTTGTAACAAAAAAATCTCCATATGTTTGATGGCTTGTACTGTAATCTCAATTAAATAACAGAATCAGAGAATCACAGAATTGTCACAGTTGGAAGACCTCTAAGATCATTGTGTCCAACCATCAACTCAGAAAAAAAAAAAACAAAAAAAAAACCCAAACAAAAAACTCCCCACAAAACACAAAAAAACCCTCACCGTTCCACGAGACCATGTCCTGAAGTGCCTCATCTACAAGTTTTTTTAATATCTCCAGGGATGGTGACTCCACCACCTCCTGGGGCAGCCCATTCCAGTGCCTGACTACTCCTTCAGTAAAGAAATTCTTTCTAAAATCTAATCTAAACCTCCCCTGGTGCAACTTCAGGCCGTTTCCTCTAGTCCTGTTATTATTTCCTTGAGACAAGTACTGTGTTTTCCACAGTAGATTTTCAAAAGTTTAATGCAGACCACCTATATGAATACTTCTTCCTTCTATTTTCTCCCAGTTGTCTTCCAGCTTTATGTTGTGTTATCATGGAAGTTCAACCCAATTACCTTTTTAAAAATGAGATCTACAATCTGATTATTAATCAGATCTGAAATAAGATTAATTTGGTCTGTGTCTTTGCGATTGACTATATCAGCCTTAAGAACATCTGAATGACTGAACTTGCATATCATAATATGATTTATGGCATCAAGTACTGTCCAGTATCTTGGTACCTTGGGACTCCCATCAATTCCACATATAACTCAAGGATAAGATGAGACCTATAAACAGTGAATTAAAGCCTGGAACATTAATATCCTGTGCACTGCATATACACATGCAAGAGAAGATATTTTCATCTGTCATTCTGTTCACCTCTTCTCCCAGGATTACTGGGTGATGAAGAGCTGTACAAAATAAAACTCTCATTACAAGGCAAAATCCAAGTATACGATCAGCAGATTCTGGAGAAGGTTCCTCGGCACTCCCATGCTTCCTCCTTGGTGACTGGATAGACAGTTTCTGTGATCTTGCTTTTCTGTTTGAACACTTAGTGTTAACACGCATGAGTCTAGACAAATCCATATATTGCTTATAGTATGGCCTGGATTTTGTCAGTCATTCCCAAATGCAATAATTATTGGTGTGCTGTGCAAAAGATCTGAGAAGGTTTAGAAGATTATTAAAATGCTACTTTCAGACTATACTAAGGATTCGCAGCTCTTTAAAAACCTGACAATAAAATGTGTATTGTAAGAGTAACGCTGAGTCAAAGATAGAGCTTTTTAACAGAGACGTTTCAGTCCCTAGGTGTGAACAGCTGAGCCATCACACCAGTCCTCAAAAAGATCTAAGTACAGACAGCAGTGCTAGTAGAGGGATCAAACCTGCGTGCTAATGCACCTTCAGAAAGCTGATCCAAAGTTACAACATGAGTATGAAGTAATTTACTGCACAATTCATTGGAAAGAATAACTGAATCATGATCTGTATGTAAATTAATTTCACTTGCACTTTGCTTATATAGTTGTATTAATAGAAGTTGTATAAAATTACTGAACGCGTGAGTCAGACGTTGAAATAGCTTTTAGAAAGGGGTACATCAATTTACTATTATTAGTATAAGTCAGAAATTAAGAAGACCTGACACAGACAAGATGAAACTGGCAAGAAAAAGTGGAATAAGTGATAGTGATCATCTGAAATAAGAATGCAGCTTTGGTAATGACAAAAATATGACTTCTTACATTTCATAGAACATACATCTGACTCACAAAGACTCACATATAAGTCAGGTAAATTTAAGTTGCAAATTTACAACTAATTAATGAACTTGAAAATAATCAGATCGTGGTGAAAATGATCAGGAGATAGAAAAGTTTTTTAAATGGAAGCAGCATATATGTGTAAAAGTAAAAGCTTAGACACTTTAAAAGATTTAAAGTTATTCCTACTCCTGTGACTTCTGCCAAGCTGCTTCCCACTTTTGTGAGTGCATATCCAGAGAGACAATATGCACCCAGGTTTTCAACACAGACATTTCCCAACTCCAGTTTGCCCTCATTTAAATTTTACAGTCCAGACGAAACATTTAATTTATACTGAGGTCTATGAAACTTAGGATAGTAAAATGGGAAACCTGCTCATAAATTCATCAGCCACCGCCTCTGAGCCACGAGGGTGAGCCTACCGCATTGGGTACTACTCAGGTCACATCCTTGGGGAGGACATAGTCCCCTCCATTTTTCTGATTCTGAGTCACTCACTCAGCACATGGGAAACCTGGGATGAATCCACTCTTTAGCATTAGGCTCTATGTCCCACACAGGTTTCACAAACATTTCGAGTTACAAATCCCAGTGGCTGTGGTTACAACCTAGCACCAGGAAGGAACTGGCCAAGTCAAACACAGAGAAACCTACTCAAATAGAGGATGATGGAAGATGTAAGATCTAGGGTCTCCCTTCCCCAAATGAAAAACAATAATGGGATTGTTGTAATTTCTCTGAGAATTAACAAAATCATCACAACCACCTCATAAGGCATGAATACGGTATTAGGAAGCTCAGACAGAGCGCCAAGATGCCATTAAAATTACTGTCACAGTTTGGGTTTGGGTACAGAGAGCTACAAAGTCTATAGCTCCAGGGATGCTGGAATTACAAAAGTCATACCACGGAGAGCGTATTACTGCACAAATATTATTGTTTCCACAGCTTTGTCACCTGCCCCACTCATGGACTTGGGGAACTGGAAGTCCAAAAATCACAAAACACGTATGGTTAGGGTTTGAGTTAAGGTTAGAGTTAGGGTTCAGAGATCCACAAACTCCACAGGTCCAGGGACACAGAGGCTGCAAAAGTCATGGAAAAGGGAGCAGGGGACTGCACAAATGTTGATCCCTCCACAACTTTCTTGCCCAACTAAATCAGGGCCCTGGGGACCTCAAACTCCAAAATCCCAGTACAGTCAGGGTTAAGGTTAGAGTTCAGAGATCCACAAACTCCACAGTTCCAGCGACACTGTGGCTGCAAAAGGCATGCCAAGGGGAGCATGACACTGCATCAACCTTGATCCGTCCACCGCTTTCAACACTAACCCACCCATGGCCATGGGGACCTCAAAGTCCAAAATAACAGTACACTTCAGGTTAGGGTGAGAGTTCAGAGATCCACAAACTCCAGAAGTCCAGGGACACTGCAGCTGCAACAGTCATGCCAAGGGGAGCACAACACTGAACCAACCATGATCCTTCCATAACTTTCTAAACTGATCCTCCCATACCCATGGGAACCTCCAACTCCAAAATCCCGGTACACTTAGAGTTAGGGTTAAGGTTAAGGTTAGGGTTCAGAGATCCACAAACTCCACAGTTCCAGGGACACATGGGTGGCAAAAGTCATGCCAAGAGGAGCACGACACTGCATAAACTTTGGTCCCTCCATAACTTTACCACCAGTACCACCCATGGCCATGGGGACCTCAAAGTCCCAAATCCCAGTACACTTAGGATAAGGGTTAGGGTTTAGAGATCCACAAACTCCAGAAGTTCAGGGACACTTGAGCTGCAACAGTTATGCCGATGGGAGCATGGCACTGCACCAACCTTGATCCTTCCACCACTTTCTACACTGACCATGGCCATGGGGACCTCAACTCCACAGGTCCAGAGACACTGCAGCTGTACAAGTCACACTACGTGGAATATGGTACTGCACAAGCTTTGGTTCCTGTACATCCTTGAAAGATGACCCATCCATGGCCATGCGGACCTCAAAGTCCAAAATCCCAGTAGTTAGGGTTAGGGTTTAGAGATCCACAAACTCCAGAAGTTCAGGGACACTTGAGCTGCAACAGTTATGCCGATGGGAGCATGGCACTGCACCAACCTTGATCCTTCCACCACTTTCTACACTGACCCACCCATGGCCATACGGACCTCAAACTTCAAAATCCCAGTACATTTAGGGGTAGGGGTAGGGTTAGGGTTCAGAGATCCACAAACTCCATCTGTCCAGGGACACTGGGGATGTAAAATGCATTGCAAGTGGGACACAGCACTGCACCCCAATGGCGCCCTCCACATCTTTCTCACCTGGTTCTGGAGATCTCAACTTTAAAATCTCCATAGACTTAGGGTTAGAGCTAGGGTTTGGACTGCGAGCAGAGTCACAAATTTTAGAGCTCCATGGACACAGTAGCTCTTCAGGGGCACTTTGTCCTGCAGGCCTTCCAGAGTAGCAGACTGCTTTTGCTGCAGGACAACTGTACCCCTGCCTCACCTCACCCTGCCAGACAGCCAGAGCTCCACCGTAGTGGAGCTTGCTGAGCAGAGCCCAAAACCACCTGGCACCGCTGCCAAACCAGAGCCCTAGTGCGGTAGCCGTCAGCAGTCTGCCAGAGCCTGACACCAATGTGGCTGCTCAGCCAGCTAGATCCCTAGACTACCTGCCACGGCCAGTCAGGCAGATACCTGGGGCACTGCCTTCTGCAAGTCAGCAGTAACACCGTCCTGAGCAGGTGAAATCGGTACTTCTAGAAACGAGAGAGTACATAAAAGATTCCGTGCCTCCCTGCCATCCTGGCAGGAGTTCTCTGGCTCCCTGAGGCCTGAGCCCTGCAGCCGGTCCCCGCGGCATCCCGCTGTCCCGTTCGTCCCGCACAGGCCGGGCAGAGCTCTGAGGCCCCTTGGCGGCCCCTGCTCCCCCTGCAGCCCCTGCACACGCCCCGGGCCGCTCTGCCCCTGGGCAGGGCCCTTCCCGAGGGGTGGGCAGCCCCGGCCACCTTCCAGAGCCCGCCTGTCACTGAGCGCCTCACGATGCCCCGCCGGCCAATCAGAAGGCAGCTGGCAGAGGCCCAAGAAAGTTGTGGAAACCACTGCCCAGAGAAGCGGGTCTGTGGGGTTTAGAGGGTGAGCGCAGGCTGCCGGCGAGGCCGGGGACGAGGGAGAGGGGAACTGAAAGGAAAATGACCCCCTGGCAGAGCAGCCGCTGGCCAGAGGAAGGCAATGACTACAGCAGTGGCACACGGGCTCGCAGCGGTGGCACACGGGCACACAGCAGGCCCAGAGCGACTCCTGCAGGCAGCCCTGGAACACAGGCACCGGCAGTGCTGCGACCAGGGCAGAGCCCAAAACCTACTTGGCTTAGTGACCAAACCAGCTCTTTGAAGATCTTACTCCAGTTTGAGGAGGAAAGACAGCTCTGGGATAGAAGGAGTTTTTGTAAGAGTTTACGAAATATTCATACCTTGCTCACGTGGCCCATGGGGACCTCAACCTCAGAATCCCAATGTTCATGTATCTTTCAAAAAATTATCTGTCTTCTTTTGAGAGATGTGCATCTCCTATGCGACACAGGCCACTGCAAATCGAAGCACAATATCCTGATACGACTGTCATTGTACAAGTCTCAGCTGCCCCTTAGTTTATGTGAACAATCTGTTTTTGCAAGTGCTTTCGCATTTTTGTTCTTTAGCATGAACATACACAGCACATGATTTGTTTTAGAATTGGCTAACTCTGGTGTTCTGTAGTCACGATTGTGGTATTTAAACAGGAGGTGATCTGCTCTGCACATGTAAATGGGCCTGTGTTATAGAGGAAATAATTTTAAGAAGTGTTGCTTTTTTTTTGGCAAGAGGCCGTTATGATTATTTTTCAAAGAATATACCCAGTGTTCAGTATGTTCCTTGTACAAACCCACGGTGATTTGAATCTCATTTCTAGTCTCTACCTAGGGACCATTGTCATTGTGTTAGAATTGCAAGTATCATATTAAATTGGAAAGCTCTTACATACATATACGTAGTCTCATCTCTTTCTTTTTTAGCTGCTGTGTAATATTGCTTCCTAATTTGAACCTAAGTGATTTGATTGCTTAGATTAAATGAGCAATGTCTCTTGAAAAGTAACTACTGTAAATAATGGAAATAATTTTATAAAACTTCATTGTATTGTGAATATCCAAAAGGCGTTTGGTAGGGTATGATAAAGCAGCACATTGCCCTTGGTTTAGAAAATTCCTTTTAAAGACTTTGCCTGGTAGTAATTTTTAAAACGCATTTCAAGACTTGCTGAAAATCTTGAAGTACAAGTGTGACGTGATTGTGTTATGAAAATGTGTTTGTTGAGGGACGCATAGTTATCTTCAGTTTCCAGATCAGTCAGAACTGGTCACTTCTTTCCAATCACTATTAGCAAATTTATTTAGACAGATACTGAATGCAGGCTTTTTTTTTTTTTTTTTCCCTACCGCACCATTCTTATACAGAAAGAAGTTATTTTTACAGGAGGCATTGTGTCCAGAATTTACATATCTAGCTGAAAGTTGTCTCAAGGTGGGAAAACCTCCTGAAACATGCATCCCTAACATCACAGGGATAAAGTCTTTCCAGGAAAGTGCTGAGGTTTAGAAACTACATCACAGCACTGTGTGTGTATATTTTGGGAGCACGCAATGGCAAGTGTAATGCCAGGTTTTCTGAAGCAGGTTTAATTAAGTTTAAAGCATTGCTATGCTGAATTGGTGATTAATCAGTAGTGTTCCAGCTGAACAAAGCCTCACTTCAGAAAGGTGCAATTGCTGCTCTGGTTTAGACTTTGTCCAGCAAAGGGGCCTCTATACAGTATGAGGATTCCAAAGGCAAATGTTTGATCGTAGAAATAAAAAGAGCATGGAGGAAGCTGGCAGCAAAATTATGCTATCTAATGCTTTTATAAACAGATTTTGAACAATGCTACTGCATTGGTTTTAGAGGACAGGTGGGTTACAACCCTGATGTATTGTTTCATATTGGGTATTTTTTCTCCTTCAGGTCTTTACCTTTTTTCCCCTCCACATGGTTACCAAGGAATGCAAAGCAAGCTATCACTGTGTATTGAATGCAAGGGAGATCTAAGAGCTCTAGAGCAGCTGAGAACATGGATGCAGCACCTTGAGTGTCAGGATAACACTATACTGGCAGAGAAATCTGTAAGGGGCAGAGGGCATGTGTGTGTGTGTGTATTGAATGTCGAATTCTTCACATTTTTCTTGGCAATTTACATCTGTGAATTCTGATCCTATAAAATCAGAGTATTTCAATTTACCCTTTCTTTCTTCTCAGCCTCTATAGAACATGTTTCTGTACTCTATATTTGTAGTGTTGGTGTAGAGAGCAAGATGCAGCGATTGCACATGACCTGCAAGTAGACAGAGAATTTTGATCTTCCTGCTTTTTACAGCCATTTGTTCTCTACGCGGGTATGGAGTGGTAGAAAACCAGACGCTTAGTGTCTGGGATGCTTTTCTATAAAACAGACCTCTGTTCTGCATCTAATGCCCTTGCTGTAGTCGTTTACCCGGGAAATCTTTTGACTGTAATGCGCTGGGTTAGGCATACAGGCTTGTGAATTGTAACTAAGCAGTCCAAATGAGGAGAGGAAGTACTGACTGTTTTCTTCCCCGTGCTCCTGAGGAAACCCTCCATCATAAAGAGTTTTATGAAATACGTGCTACCTCTTGACACGTCTCACAAGTAGTAAGTCTGCCACAGGGTCCCTCAAGGATTGCTTCAGGGTTCTGTCACACCAGACCTCCCCACTTTCTTATGATTAATTACTGCCAAGCCAAATATCAAGCATAAACCAGCAATGCATGGATATATTTGTGTAAGGTGTGGCAAAGCATATAGACAGATATATATTCTTGTATGTAATACAAACTTTAATGTATGGTGAGGCTTCATGGTGAGATATGAACAGTCCCTTACCATGTCAGAAAGAACAGTTTGCCTTAGTGTGGGCTAATGATTTCTTTAACATTTAATGAAGTGTGAGGAGTGGCCCTCATGAGCAGGCACTGCTTGCAAGGAGGGAGAGGGATACCTTTACCTGGCCTCAACAGGAGTGCTGGCTACTTGGAGAGGTTAAAGCAGTGAAGATTTTCAGGGAATATTGACATTGTCTCCTGAATAAATTAAGGATCAGTATGTCTCTGGATGGGGAGCAGGAGTCACAGTGGAGGTGAGAAGGAGAAAGCAAAAGAGACAGTGGAGGAGAGAATTAATCCAAACACATGCTACCAGAGAGAGGAAACATGCATTCCCTGGCTGAGGTCTTTACATTTGCTTCCACAGGATATGATAAACTTGCATAAGGACCATATTCTGAGCTTCACGGTCAGTGCACTGGTCTGACATAATAGAGTATAGGAAACTTTCTGCATGTGATCTAAAGATGAGTAAATACAAACCTAGTCACCTTTTAGTTTTGTTCAGCCATGATGCTAAGTTCTGTTTCTATTCAGGAACTTAAGTGAAAAATACAATGCCCTGAGCACTATTTCCTCCCAGCAGATGGGTCCTTCCAGGGGGTGGTACAGATCTTAGGAGATGTGAAAAATTAGATGGGATCATTGGACCCTGAAGGAATCTAACACTTCCTCTCACTCCCCCCTCTCCACCAAGTTCAATAAATCAGTGCACAAAAGCTGTTCGGAAAACAACCAATTCAAAACAAAACATTCTTTGTGTTCTTGCAATTATATGAATACTAAGCAACACCTACAAAGAAGCAAACTGTGGTGGTGGAGCTGTTGTGTCCTTTCAGAAACATTTAATTGAGTACCATTAAAAAAAAATAAATAAAAATAAAACCTTTGGTAACAGATCTAGTCTAGAAACTTTCCACAGCAGCTTTCCATGATAGTTTCAGAGTAATTTATGATGATAAAGTCTTCATTACCACCAGAAGCTGTTCCTGCCATAGGCATAAAGTTACTCAGTGTTATATCATGATGAAAAACCACATAGGAACCTGTGCTACACTCATGTGAGTAGGTGTGCAGAACCAAAAAAAAACCGCTACTGAACTTTGAAGACATGATTCTGTCATCAGTATTAACCCGTTTGGCCTGAGATGATGACATAAAATTGTGTAGCATCTTTTGATTTCGTACGTCTTTGACAGTTTAGGCTTTCTGAAGCTGTGTGCCAACCAGAATATCGCCATCTTTTAGTTCATTTAAACAGGAGATGAGTAAGATCCATCACTCTTTCCATGTTCTCTGGCCCAAGTCTGTCCTGTGATCCTTATGGCGAGTACGTCAGTAAGTCCTTTCTCTCCAGTGGAGTTTCATTGCTGCTATGAGGAACATCAGCTACAATTTCTAAGTCTTGAAAAGCAAACGGAAATTTGGGATCTATAGATAAAACAATACTTTAAAAAAGCAGTAATCTGTCTCAGATTCACCACGTCTTTGAGTACCAACAAGAAGCTTGATATATAAATCTATGTTTTATTACTTTAGTCTTTATAATTTTAATATAGCCTTATTTATAAAATGGATTTAATTCATGTAACCACTGTGTAGGAATGTTTTACAGGCATCGTTAATTCTTTATCCAGGATTACAAATATGCCTAAGAATAAAGTGGAAGTAGATGTTATGGCATTAATTTATGTATTTTTGGAAAACATCAAAGTCACATAACCTTATGTCTAATGATTTCATTTAATTACACATTTCTACATTTTCATCTTCAAAGAAATCTACGAACAATGACTAATTAATCCTTGCAGCAGCCCTTTGAAATAGGTAGACAGACATAATTAATCCCATCTAACCAATTCCTTGCCCAAGGCAAGACATTGAATCAATATTTAAGACAAGATTAGAGCTCAGTCTTACTCTGTGGTCATTTCACTAAATGTTCTCAAATTTCCATAGATTGGGCTCACTCTTGCACTTTAGATGCACATATGCCTTGGCCTGCACCAAGCCTTCATTCTGTATCTTCCACCTCTCTGCCAAAATGCTTCTTCTCCGTCTTCCCCTCAAAAATTTCTTCCACTCCAGTCAATCCAGGTGTGGAAGGTCTCTTCTCCCCTCCAAAATCCTGCACCTGGCTTTCACGTGTTGCTGCCAGAATGACTGTTTGCACCCACAGTCCTCCTTCCCACAAGTTCTCTGTCCTCCAGGTGCCATTGCCCCCACTACAGAACCCTTCTTTGCTTGGTGTGTGTGGTGGGTTTGACCTTGGCTGAGCGCCAGGTACCCACCAAGTCGCTCTATCACTCCCCACGACACACTTCCCTCAGAACAACAAGAGGGGAAGAGAATAAGATGGGAAGAGCCCGTGGGGTACGATAAAGGTAGTTTAATAGGAGCGGGAAAAAAAAGGCAAATAACAAAAAAAATAAGCTGCGCGCATGAAGCGAAACAGAACAAGATCTTATTCTCTACTTCCCATCAGCAGGCGATGTCTGACCTCTCCCGGGAAGCAGGGCTCTGGTACGCATAGCGGTTGCTCGGAGGACAAGCGTCTTCACCAACGAATGACCCCAATCCCCTTCTCCTTTCTCTCCCTTTTATACTTGAGCTGACATCACACGGTGTGGAATATCTCTTTGGTCAGTTTGGGCCAGCTGTCTTGACTGTGTCCCCTCCCAAGAACTTGCCCACCCGATCCCACTTGGTGGGGGGGAAGATGTTGGAAAGCCAGCCTTGGTGCTGTGCAAGCGCTGCTCAGCAGCAGCCACAACACTGACGTCTTATCTGCCTCCCAGTCCAAAGCCCAGCACCATAAGAGCTGCTCTGGGGAACATTAACTCCAGCTCACCCAAACCCAATACAGTGTGCATATTCCTCAGAGGAATCGCCTCTCTCTTACCCTGCTCCGGGCTCCCCCCAGATGCTGGGAGGAAGTTCTGCTGGTTGGGCTGATGTGAACTGCTTTGTATCTTCTAGTTGGCTCACTCTCGTACAGTGAGCAGACACTGTTCTCATAGACCATGGCCCATACCAAAGTGCAGCCTACAGTCCACATGTCTGTTATTGTAGGTGTTGATTCACGAAAGGTTTTGCAGCACGTTGTGAGTTAAAAAAGTACTTTATAGGATCAAGGGCAGGCATTGCTGTTCAGGCAGCATTGGAGGCTAAGGAAGTTCATGAGTATGGAACCAGAGAGAAGCTATTGTTGTAACAAAAAATATTACTTGCCTTGAAAATGTTCTAATGATAATACAGACAAGAGTAAGGCAGTTTTGAACACCATAATGAGCAGCAGAGATTGCAAAACAGCAACAGCTGTCTGTGGCAGAATGTGATAAAGTCCTGATTTGATAGAAGATAGTAATTCTGCATAGCATATAGTGATGGATGTGATACAAGAAGTGAGAAGAAAATATTGGAAAAGGCGATTGCCACATTGTGTCATCAAAGAACAGCACCAGAGCCTGAGAGATAGTGCCAGAACCTGGACTTCCCACCATGGCGGTGTTTAAGATCCAGTCAAATCTTACTTGGCTATAGCTTTTCTTATCTGGTAAGAAATAGAGTTAATGAGATGCATCCTGTAGTTGTTGATAAAAAAGACATTTGTATTTGTGCTTTGGTGTAATATGTCACACCAGACAAGATATTTGCCCTGACTATAGGGATTCTGCTCCACAACAAATCAGTGAGTGGAGCAGAAATATTTCTGCAGGCAGCTGATCTGACTACCCTCGGTAGACCTGCCACACTTTCCTTTATACTGATCATTTCCTTTATTTTGTAGAAAATGTTATGTCTTCATGTGACTGCAGGAGAAGGAAAAGAAGAGGATACACAGAGGACCCAAAATTGTTCAGCAACATTGCACAGTATCTAAGGATATACTCCAGACGTGGTGCATTGCTGCGAAAACTCTGATTTTTCTCAGCATTCCCAAAAGTGTACTTTTCTATGGGTGAGATTGCATAGCTATATCTACTGCTTGATTCAATTTTCTTCAGAAAAAAAAAAAATGTTTCATGCTCTGCCTCATACTTTCAGGCTCTCGGCAGCTATCCAAAACGGTGGATATCTTCCTAAAACATATAGCCTGCCTCAACCACAAATTGATTGGGCTTTGACTAGATAGAATTATATGTGGTGCAGAAGGTCAGGTGGATGATCGTAATTGTCCTGCTTGGCTTTAGATCATTGGAGATGCCATGGTACTAAGTCTCTCCATTCAGCATGATTCATGAGAGTAAAGTCCAGAGCTCTATAAAATAGGAGTTGTACATTCAGACAAATGGAGAATGGCTGAGTATAGACATATGGCAGATTCATTTTTTTTCAGGCTGTTGATAATCTCAAAGAACATGTAGTAACAGAACAAATCAGCATGTTGGTGGAGGTTCCTTCACCACCCACAACGAATGACATTTTAGGGCATATAAATAGGAGTGAATTACAGTAACACATTCCTTTCAATCTGACTAATTTCTACTGAAATCCGAGATGAGTACTGTCAAAAGGAGAGGTACAAAGGCATAGCATTCATTCTGTTTTAAAATAATTATATACTGCAAATACATGCAAGAGAAGGCCAGTCACTTAAGGACTCTCTTGGAAGAACTAATTTAGTGGAAGTATGAATGTTGATCAGTTTTCTGACATAGTTTAAATGTCAAATGACATCTAACCTAGGATCACTCAGACTAGATAGCAACGCTTTATTGTATGATATTTTCTGACTATGAAATCCTGCATCTTGACAATTGAATGAAAAGATTTCATTCACAGCCTCGTTGAAGGTCTCCGTTTTGGTACTTTCTCTCGCACTTACATGGCTCTACAAACATTTAACTTCTGTAAAGCCAATGTAGCAGTGAAGATTTACTGCATAAAATCCTGAAGGCAATTTTCTTCTAGTCTAGGAATAGGGTTTTTCTGATGTCTGGAATTAAGAGCCTGAGGGCAGCTGATGAGCACAAGGCAAAAGTCTAGCCCCATTGAAGTGTTACCAGGTACTTCTCCTTTAGTGAGCAGAATCCTGTTAATATGATGACTGCTCAGATATATTCAGTGGTCTTTGTCTCTCTCAAGCCAAAAAGGGGAAAATGAAACACCCTCTTTCCACTATGCAAATTCTGTAGGCAGTTTACTGCATTTAATGAACTGTTACAGTATATGCAGATGAACACTTCCCACCCACTCTCCACAGATCTGGCACGCAGTAATCACTTGTCCTATATTTCTGTGCTATATAGTGCCTTCCTCTGCTTGTGGAAACACAGCCCCCAAAAGTGAAACAAAGGTCTCTAAAGGCTTCAGTTTGCCAAAGGTTAAATCTGTTTCCTCCTCTCAAGCCAAGACATGAGAGGCTGACTGGTGGGGTCTTCTCAGCTTTAAACAAAGCCAAAGGTTAGGCAGTAATCAAGGAAGTCTGCTGCTTTTTCTGTTCTACAGCTCAGACCAGCAATACCACTGCTTCCATTTTGTGTAGGCTTTTACCTTTAGAGCCACAGAACTCACCATGGAGCTTTAAGATTCATTTGACTGCAGTGATTTTGCCAGGGTCATATTAGAACTGAGGTAGTCTTACAGAACCAGTGCAGATAAAAGGAACCATGTTAAGCATTTTCAGTGAAATTCAGCTCATTGCAGAGCGTTTAGAAGACACGTCCATCAGTAAGGTGCCTCTTGAGGTCAATTACGCATAATCACAGCTTTTTGTAGATCTCCATTTTGCTTCTCCCATGTCAGGCATAGCACTCCATTCCTTTCTTTTCTGTCTTTGTTAATATAAAATGATGTCCACACTTGTTTGTCCAAGAATTTTTATTATCCAGAACCTGTGGTTAAATGCATGATAGCTTTCTGCCTCTTAGCATAATTAGTACTAGTGCCGCGTGGGTTATATCAGAGTATGAACAAGAAACTTTGTGATCATGGTGAGAGTGCTAGGGGTCAAATGCTTATGCTGGGGACTATTTTTCTCCACTTACACTGCTGATTCCAACTTCACTGCAGAAGTGATATTTGACAGGTCTTTGAAAATGTTCTGACTGTCCTACCATTATGAAGAAATAGAAGGTGGATCTGAACCTTCTCACAATTCATTTGTCTTGCACATGAAGAAATTTTTCATTTATATATAAAAAAGATCCTATATAATATGTAAATATATATAAAGTAAGTATATATGCACATACATGTATATAATCTGCACACACATTGCCTCTAACAGAAATGTACTTCAATTGAGGCCCAGACAAGATTTAAAAAATACTTTAAGGAGTGATTCATGGTTTAAGTTGCCAGTGTTGAGACATGTTAGGCATGTGTGCTTAGTACACTATAAAGATCAAGCTGTTTAACCATCTTAAGTTTAGTCTGTAAAAATGCAGATATCCTCGATCAGTAGACACTTTTGCAGGTTTTGTTCTCATAGATTTTCTTTCTGAAGACATCAGCTGTTTAAACTTGTATTCTGAAGTGAACATCTGTTAAGTTAGGTAGGACATAGAAAGTTCATTGGAAATTTTAAGAATATTATCTATTTGATCAAACATTATATCAAAGCTTTTTTTCCATGAGTCAGGGGTAGAAATGCATTTTCCTGAGGATGATTATTACAGTTCTTATTGTGCTATTTAGAAGTGAAAATCTTTGGGACAAATGTAGCCCCGAGTCTGATCTTTTATTTTTCCAGGGAAGCAGTGTCTGCTCCCTGTCATATGGTTTCAGTGAGATACCTCTGACAGAGTCTTCTTCCATGGAATACTTAAAAATCCTGAAACATAAAAGCCAAAGCCTCAGATTTCCTCTCCTTTGGAAATACAAATGGGTAGAAAATTGGTGGAGGTTACATCTTGAATTGTCTCCTGGACAGAATTGTCCTAAAATGATTCCATGGAGGAAGCTGGTTTTGACTCTGAGAGATTAGACAATTCTTCTCCACAAATGTCTCGGATACATAAAAGGTTTGGATAACCCTCACAGAGCTCCTATACAGCACTGCTCTTACGTCCTCTCCTTGTTTCTGTCCCAAATCTCTGCCAGATTTATCAATCAGCACCTTTACAGATGAAGCGGATCGAAGTTCAGATTTCCTGGGAAGCTCTTCACTCTCCTGATCCAGTCTTAGGATTTATCTGGTGAACTGGATTGGGGATCTGATCTGCCTGAAAAGAAATCACCTTCTCTTGTGCTGGCTTGGATTTCAGCTAGATCAGTTCCTCAAACCTCTTATTGATGGTGCTAATTCAGTGTAAAAACAGACTGAAACATGTGACAAGGCTTAAGAAAGAGATTTAAGTCCTAGGTTGCTATAGGATTTTACCTTTAGTTTTTAGTGTCTTTTCTACCCAAGAAGCACAGCTTGTCTTTCTCTTGACCTGCCCCCAACCTCTTTTGTTTTCACTCATGGAACAGTGCAAGTCAAAATACTCTACGAGATAAGAAGCACATAACATACTGCGGAAGTGTCACATGAAATAGAGGAGATCAATGCAGCATCCCTTTACTCCACTGTCAATCAGCTTCAGCACAGCCTGCCTAGAAATGCTTTGACAAGATCGGGCCTTCTTTCCGCTACAGGCACGAGAAGACCTCGGTCTTCTTCACTGTCCTAGAAGCTTTGTATCTCAGCATTTTCTCTCTGCATCCTATAAACTATGAGAGACACCTGCAGAAAATCACAGGCAGCAATTCCTTCAGATATAATGTTTTTTTAACCTTTGCTCTCAGTCCTTGCAAAACTGGGTGATATTTAGTGATCCAACAAGTTTAGCATCGTAGCCCCTGACCTTCAATTGCAAAGCTTCCTGTAAAATTTTCAGAGCCTTTGTAATAGTTTTATCTTGCCTGCCATGCTAGGGAAAATTAGAATAGTTAGGCATTTTTTATACCTCTTTGCTTCTGCAGCTGCAACATAAGTTAATTTGTATTTTTCATAAATTTAAAATACTCTAATTCATGTGTTTTTTATTCAGTGGTGGCTTTAAAGAAATACCACTAGAGGGCAAGATGACCGCTGTTAGACATGTGAATTTTGGGACTTCATTCCTGGAGATATTGAAGTTGATGAGAAATTTTTTACTCCAGTGGTGCTGAAAAAAAGCCCTAAATATCCATTTTATTCCAAAAATATTTTAAAAATCCCCTAAGTTCTTGAATATAAAAAAGAAGCTAATTTAAGCTAACAAGCTATGAAAAACTATTTAATGTAATTAACAAAACTGATATATATTGTCGATCAGTTTTATAAAACAAGAAGTATGACATCACATGTCCTACTGAAATTATCTGGAGCTCCCCGATATAAACTGCAGTTCTTACCAATTCTGTAATAGTTAAATAAAATATAGATAGATAGAAATTAAATAAAAGATAGATATATATATTTGTACAGACACACACATGTCCACGCATTCATATACACACAAATTTACCTCTACGTTAACAGTATAGATGGAGCGCTGGGCAAATGTGGAAGAGCTGAATTTGATTCCTAATACTGTTTTTATTGTTCCCTAGAGCTTCGAAAAACACTTTAAAAAAATACCTAATGCAGTCTTACAGCCAGAGGCTTTGAGCTTGTCAGATGCCATAAACAAAGCCACAGTGGTCCTGGTCGGTACTTGAATGAGAGGCCTCAGAGGCAAGAAAGGAGTCTGCGGGATGCATCTATTTTATGCTTTTAATCCTGCTGCTATTTCAGTCTCCCACAGAAGTTCTTGTATTTCAGTTTGTTCTCATTGTGAAACCTTTGTTTCCTTTTCTCCTTATATTTTGAAAAGAGAATTGTATACAAACAGTGGGAAAAATTCTAAATCACCAGCTCATTTTTTATTCTAAATATCACTTGAATAAGGCTTCAAAGAAAATAATAAGCAGTGTTTGAAATAAGGTCTTTAGTATTTGGCTCGTTGTTTAAAGGATGCTGTGGATAACATTTCAATTACCAAGTTACTGTGGCCTCAACCTGGAACTCTTTCCCTTTAATTTTGTCCCACAAGTACACATAGCTGTGATTGCTCTTTTTGTTACATTTATACAGTATTCTTTGCTTTACAAGTCCCCAAACATACTTCATCAGCATGTTGATACATTAAAGGGGTTACTTCCTGCAAGAAGCGGGCACTAAGCCCTGGAAAAATAAGACTCTGTTATCAGAGTCAAGGGGAAAGGCTGTTGACTGTTGTATGTTGGCTGTTGAAATCAATCCGAGCTTCTCCAGCCTGTTGACAGTCCAAATTTGCCATGCCTTCACGATTGTGCCTTGGGGTTGACCTGGGAACCAGGATGAGGGGAAGCGAGCTCCTGGACTTGAAGGAAAATCTCAGCTGAATTTGAACCTCAGAGCAAGTTCAAGTATATACTATCTGAGAGTGACTAGGTCCTAGTATACTCGCCCAGAACAGATCAATCTTACCATATTACTGAAGATGTCCATGAAGAGGAAGTCTGATTTTCAATGTAAGTTTTGGAGGCTTCATCCTGATGGAACACCCTAAAGCTTTGAGCTCTTCTTGCGTGGCAGGAGAGGCCTCTAAGGCATGCATGTCCCTACACCAACACCCTTTAAATCCCATGCCTGGTGTGTTGGACCCCAAAGCCATAGACTTTTGTGTCTGATAGGTCCTTGAGGGAAGATCCTCTTGGCCACAAACCCAGTTGAGAGGGCTGCTCATCTTCTGCACGACTTGGATCTCAAAGGAGCTCCAGGACCCAGCCTTCAGGGCCAGCCAGCTCCTGGACAGCGCAGATGTAGTGACACTATGTCCCTGGGAGGCTGCATGAAACTCCATTTGTATCAATGTGACAGCCCTGGGGCTTGAGAAAACAATGGTGGGCTGTTTAAGTGAGGGTGAAGCAGACTATTTTAGGACTAGGTGGGCTGCGGAGATGTTATTTGTCCCATTTGTCTTTTCTCTTGCTATCAGTCCTTGAGCTAATCTGGCTGCTGTTAACAGAGGAGCCCTCAGAGGCATGGGCAAGGGATGCAGAGGAAAGCATCACACTTGTGATCCGAGAGAGGGAAGGGGGATCCCACTCAAGAGACTTCTGTTTGTGAAATCCTGAGAGACCCTCAGTTACTGATAAAATCCCGGATGTGGCAATTGCAGTGCCCTGTGGGGTAGTACTGGCATTGACAACCAGATAGCTCTTAGGAGCTAGCACAAACCACACATGAGCCCACTACTGTTGGTAGGATTCTGCAGGAATGAGTCGTTTATTTGATGAACAGTTGCACAGCTAATATTTTTTCTAGATCTTTCATGGGCAGGATAAGGCACAGCTAAGTAGTTTGATTCTGTAGCAGGTGAAATTTCCCAAGCAATTTGGGGAAAAGCATTTCTTGAATTTCTGTGATTTTGAAGTATTCTGCATAAAAGTTTCCATCACCACTGTTAGTCATGCATATGTTAATAGCTATGTGCCCAATACATTAGGTGACCGCATAGGATAGTATTAACTAATGATGCTCTTTACAGCTAGTAAAGTGTAGTTAGTGGTATCTTTCAAAAAAAGTTGAAGACCAGTACGAATATACTGACACATTGACACACATACTCTGTGAAAGTTCTTCGGTGACTATTGTGTTATTTTATTTGGCAAGTAATAGTGAATTCTCTTTTTGTCCAGTTTCTCCATTTATCCTGTATCTGATGATCTACCTGTTGCCAAGCAGGAGCATCACAGGAGTTCTTGACAACAGTGTACCAGGGGAGATGTACTCAGGAGAGCAATCCAGGATGATCGAGACTGAGAGGTAATGAACCTCACAGGACACCTGCTTGCATTTCCAAACATAAAATTTTGAGATTCAGAGAAAGTGTTTTATCTTCCAGGTTTTCATATTTCATAGAAAAATCAAATCGAACACAAAAAGCAGACCTTGGAAAATTAATCAAAGCCCTTATTCTCTCCAAAAAGACTGCTTCAGTAGGACTTTTTTCATCAAAATGTTAAAAGCATAAAATCCCCTGCTGATTGAATATAGTGCTTTGCTCTGAATTGTAAAAACGAGTATGGATTCTTAGACATTTGCTTGTATACTAAAGATATGAACCAGATTCCAGCAGAAGCTTGTCTTCATGCAAGATGTTGTCCATTGAACTCCACAGAAAGCTTTTCCTCCCAGGCAATGCCTGGGAGATCTGCTTCTAGCTCTCAATTTTCCTTTTGGTTAATGACACTGTTAGTTAATAAGAAGCTATTTACACTTCATTACCAAGATACTACCGTCAATATTAAAATATAAGTGATCCTCAAATTCGCTATTTACATCTGCTACAAAGTAAAGACTACATTATCTTTTTTGTAACACTTGTTTCAATTGAGAAGTGTTTTTTCATGATGTTCTTTACTTTATCTCATGCTAATGATATTCTTGTAATTTCCTTCGTAATATCAAATAGTTCATTATCAATCATGACAATTCTGCTGTGAGTTTGCACAGAGTATTTCGTGCCACCGTTTATTAACCTTGTTGTCAAACAGTGAACAAAAACCTTGAGTGGTTTCTCTTGGCTACTGTTGCTTTGGAAACTAGTTACATGTTTTGATTTGTAAATGACTATTCTTTCAAAAAAAAAATAAAAAAAAAAATCTAAAATAATATGTTTGCATTTTTTTGCTTTATCTTTTTCTCTCTCTTTCTTTCTTTCTCTCTCCCTTTCTTTCTTTCTCTCTCCCTCTCTCCATTCCTTCCTTCCTTCCTTCTTGCCTGCCTGTCTTCCTGCCTGCCTGCCTTCCTTCTTGGTGGGCTACAGCTTCCAAGCCTTCTGAGTCAGCCTTCTGAAAGCTAATTAACTCATAATTCAATTTAGAGCAGGCATTTATTAGCAGAAACTTATAATCAGAGAGGAAGGATGGTGTAACAACTAATGAAGTCTTGTTCCAAGGTCTTTATCCACCTTTCTCAGTGACCTTAGCAAATCTCTGTGTAAATGCCATAATTCTCTTCCCCTGTGTCTGGTTTGTCTAGAGCAGTATTTTGAGCAAGGACTATCACTGTGTGTGAGAATGACTTCAGCGTGCTGCTGTCCCAAAAGTATTCTTCAAAGATTCTTCTTGTTGCCTTTGAGTCAGTAATGGGTCTCCAGAGTTTTCCCTAACATAACCGAAGTGGAAAGGCCTACTCTTCCCCTAAGAAGGTAGAAAGCCTGAAAAACTTTCAGATTTCATGACAATACAGTCTCTGCTATAAAATCTCAGTGCAATGTATTTGTGATTATTCAAGTGTAGATTTTAAGTAGCATGTTTGTTCATTTGTTTTAAGATGCGTCTGTCTAATTCATGAGCATGAGAAGGAACTTAGATATCAATTAAGTCCACGTACTTTTTAGAAATAGTTGTGAAACAGAAAATGTGGAACGAGTACACATCCATTCCATGACTTAACCTTTAAATACACTGTTAGAAACACATCTTTATCTAATAATTGCCTCATTAACTCTAACAAACTGTTCAGCTGCTTTGTCTTCTGTACCATACTCAGAGTTATTTTTACATTGGAAGGCAACAGGGAGTCTGATTTTAGTACAAACTGTTCACCGTGATGCAAGCTTTTTAGCATGAGCCTGAAGAACGGTGTTTTGTTGGAATTCTTGACAGTTTGCAGTGCTTTTGAAAGTTACCAAGCTGACAATTGTGGAGACTGTCATCCTATGTTTATCTGTTGGCCAGGGACAACACTGGCAGTAACTGCTCAAGCTGCCCTATGTTGCTCCTTTGCCATCTATTCCAGGCAGATGTAGAAGGTCCACCCTTAAGAAGGAGAGAGAGCCTTCATGACTTCACTGAAAAGCAGTAATGTTGTGGTTTAAGAGTTAACAAGCTGAGAGGGGACGGACAGGTGGTAATTGTAGGACCCTGAGGGGTCAGAGGGCAGCTGGTATTCCCTCCCCTTCCCTGCCACACTCTATAAAAGGACAGGAAGATTCAAGTTTTACTCTCTTTTCTTTCTCCTTTGGGCTGTGCTGCTGCTGGGACCACAGTCTAGCTCAGCCAGGCCTGGCTCCACGTGCTCTGCACGATCCATCCCCATCCCAGAACTGGTTTTGTATATACATGTATATCCCTCTGCCCTTCATATTTCCTTCTCCCTGTTTATCTCTGTTACTTATTAAGTTTTGTTCATAGTCTTAACTTCCAATTTCATGTGAGGCACTTCCTTCCTCTTTTCCCTTTGTATCCTCCCTTGGGAGGGAAGGGGGAGGAGGAGAGAGGACTGATAGGAATCCTGCTCTGTGGGGCTTGCCCTGAGCCTTAAATGGAGACAAGCAGCAGTTCTTCAGTGCTTCTAAATGCTAAAATTCTGTATTATGATAACACTGAAATCACCATATTTGTTTTGATCTAAATCTTGACTGGTACCAGCTCAAGCTGGTAACCAAGTCTACTATAATAAGAGACTTTTTCCCTACTGTTTTTGTAGTCAATAGACTGAGGTCAGTTCTGCCAGAGGAAAATTCAGAGCAGGAACCTAAAGATAGGTGCTACAAATCTTTAATGTCACTCCCCATCAAATTGCCAAAGGTTGAATACCCCTGCAACAGACTTGCAGCTGATGCTGCTGGTCTCCCTACAAGCCCTGGATGTGCACTGCTTTTTTTGTCATTCTCCTGAACTACCTAAAAGGAGATTGTAGCCAGGTGAGTGTATGTCTCTTCTCTCAATAACCAGTGATATGAAGAAAGGTCTCGGGTTGTGCCAAGGAAGGCTTAGACTGGGTATTAGGAAACAATTCTTCACTGAAAGGATTATCAAGCAGTGGAATAGGCTGCTCAGGGAAGTGGTGGAGTCACCATCCCTGGGCATAGTTAAAAGACATATAGATGTGATGCTTATGGGCGATTTAATGTGACTTGGCAGTGCTGGGTTAAAGGCTGGACTCGTTGATTTGAAAGGTCTTTTCCAATCTAAGTGATTCTATGCTTTTAAACTCACAAGGTTCCATTCCTCTCCCCTGGACATATCTGTACAACAGAAAAGTTATATAGATAATGCTGGCCTTGAGAATCTACTTTTCCATTTCCAGCTCCCAAAACACCTCAGCAGAGGAACACCTTGGTACTTTTTCAATATTCTGGAGCAAAATGTTTTCTTTTTTCTGAGTATTGCCCAGGACACTGATACTAATGAGTAGTATATCTTTATATGGTGTATTTTAATTTTACCGAGCTATTTTGAATCTGTAATACAAGATAGATTAAATTTAAAGCAAATAAACATTTAAGAAATGCCCAGTAAACACTACTGTTAATATTTTATAAGAACTTGTCAACAAAAATTAAAGAAAACCATCAATTGATCCTAAGCTTATATCTGAAAGTCGTTTAGCTAACAAGCCGTGGACACTAACAGTTACCTAGTCCATATGATCAAGGACACAGAGTTTGCACACAGTATTGTAAACAGCTTGCATTCATGAGAGGTGGGGTATTAATGATGGACCAGGGATGAGTGAATGCACCTCTGTTTAATCTTTTCCTTGAGGTCCACAAAAGGGAGCAGGAAGGGACTAGGACTAGGGTTTCCACTGAGATTTCTACCTCTTTTCTGACTCCTGATCCTAAATTTATTCATGATGGAGGTTGATCCTTATAGACTGCTTTCCTTTGTACAGAAACGTTAATGCCCCTTTTACAGTCATCTCCTCTCTCAGTGGTACACATGGCTTGCTTATCATGGCTTGTCTAAACTACTAGCAAATATTTACTGTAGCAAGAGGTAAAGTGCTCTTTCTACCCTGGCAATTTCTAGAATTCATCCTGAAGCCTTTCTATACATGGCACTTTATAGTTACTGCAAACCTGTACAAACATGAGATTAGAACTATATCTCCCTTGGGACTAGAGGGTTTCATAATCAGTTTGGGATGGCTAATTCCCAAACCTTGTCTTTAGCAGTACAGTGATACTACTACATTTGCATACACATGCTCGTTCCCTCCCCAGCAAATACCTCATTCGCTGCCTGCCACACTTCTTTGATAATCAGCCTCATCTTTCTTAAGAACCTTTTTCAATTTACTGCTACAAGATACACACAATCAAGATTATGAGTCAGGCTTTCAGAAGTCTATTAGACTGCAGCATGGGACATATAAGCATCAGACACTGAAGCCAACAGCTTAAAGCTGTAACTATCACAATTACTGTTCCCTTCTCAAATAATAGTTCTTAATTTCTGTTTGGGATCTATATACTTACACATTTCATGGAAGATATTTTGTTAGTCTTTGAATTACAGACTCCTCAAGTCTCCAGAGGAACATACATTAAAGGATGAAACTAGATGTTCTTGTGAAAGCTGAAATCTGCAGTATTTAAAATATTTTCTTTCCTAAAAATATGCCTCTTGATTTGTTATGAATCAGGTATCCCACTCTATCCACTCCTCACTTACTGCACTAATAAAAAATAAAAACAAAGTTTTAATACAAAAGACCATTTCAAATGTGTTAGACACTGCTTCAACAGCAGAACAGAGTAGTCAGTATGACATTATTCTTTTATAAGCATTGGCTACAGAAACTTTGAACTTAAGAAAAAAGTGACCTTCAGCTTAGTATTCCCAGCAAAGGTAATGAACAACATCCTGGGGATAAGAATATATTGACCTCGTTCACATTTAAGGCCTCTTCTCACCTCAGTCAGCTTGGCAGAGTGGTAATTTTTATTTTTTTTTTTGCATAAATGATTTTTGTTCCAAGGACTAGCACTTACTATTCTGGGCCTAAATTCTGACTTTCTCAGAAGAAAGGTAATTCTGAAGTATTTGGAAAGTATTTAGCTAGTTGCTACAAATGAAAAACATGCCTGGATACACCTCATCAGGTGAAACATGCAGTTATGCACAAAGCAGTTTTCCATGCTTATGTTGAGGGAACTGTAACATGTTGAATGTCATACACAAAAAAAAATAGTGTTGCTTCAAAATAATTTTCATCAAATGACAGGGAATGAAGTACGTGTCTAATATTTTCTCTTTTGGACTGTGTTTGGCCATAAGTCGCTGGGTAACGAAAGATGCTGAGTGACACAGAAGGGAGCAGTCCAAATGCTGAGAAGAGGAAGCAGAGAAGCCTTCATTTCCAACATGTTCTGGAGCTTGTAAAAAAAAAAAATGCAATCAGAGCCCCTTTTTTTTTGCTGTGGATAAAAAGATCCTTGAGAAATGTCTACTCTGGTTGTATTTTGTCTCTTAATGATGCACCAGGACTACTTAATTGCACCAGCTGTCTAAAAGCATTCTGCCTCCCCAGCACAGCATAAATATCACAGCCCTCTCCCTAAACCAAAAGGCCTAACAGTTTTATAAAATACAAAATTTTCACATATCTTTTGATTTTTTTCTATCTAGAGGTGAAAAAAAAAAAAAGACACATCTGTGGAAAGAGCTGCGATGTCTTTTAAGATCCCTATCAAGAAGTCAATTGCCTGAAGTCAATCGCTGTCTCACAAGATCATTATCAGGACCATAGATGTGACATCATATATTGCTTTCTTGGAAAGCTTTCTGAAACAACATCAAACTTCTAGAATTATAAATAAAGGTATAAACAAACAATGTGCAAATAAACAAAAAAAATCTTATTAATTTGCACATCTAATGGAACATACTTTTTTGTTTCCAAGTGACAGGTAGTGAGGTTTAACTCGCAGTGAGTGGAGACCAGGACAACACAAAGGATTGAGGCCAGGACCTTAGAAATATCCCGAGTTTCTCATGCTAGTGTTTTTTAATGACAACAATGTACTTTCTTGACATTTAATGGCTTGATTTTGTAATTGTATCTCCTACTTCCAACTTTACCTCCTGAAACATATTTTGTGTCTACTAGGTTCCAACGATATTGCTTCAAATTAAAAAGTGCTGCTTTAACCTAAAATCTGCCTTAACAGAGTTTTGTTTGTGGTGATGCATTTTTCTCAGGTTTAATTGTACCACATTTAGTTTGGTGTTTTGAAATATGATTCACATCACCTTTGTACAGTTAATCTAAGACAGTTTGATAGTTCATCAGCAATTAGAAAACAGAAGGCTATAGGCCTATATTAAACAAGTGAGTGATGCAAATATGAAGCAGTGTCACCATAGCAACTCAGCTTGCACACAGGATGCTGTATTTAACCTTGGGGAGCTCTTCAAACTCTTCATTCCTGAAATAGCTAAACACCGTGTGGTAATGGGGATGTGCCTTCAGTGCTCTAGCAGTAGATTTGTCTTAGTAATGTGCAAACGCTTTGGCCTGATATAACTTCAAAGTAGGAAACCAATAGCATATGAGCATTCACACTGACGTGCCTCATGGAAATCATGACTCCCTGTTATAAATGTGCAAAATTGCTTGCTCTTTTTTGGAAGTAGGAGGGAGCTATCTGTAGAGCTTATTGCAGTAAGACGGAAGCATCTTAGCAAGAAAATATTTCCAGGAATTACTGTTAGAGTTCTATTCCATTTTCCTCTTGCTAGTCCACACGCCCCCTTCTATCTGCACAGTTACTGTGAGCTTTCTCAGGGAAGGGAGAAAAAACACCTAAGATTTTGTGTTTGTCTTACAGATTTGAATTTTCCACCTCCTACTAAACTAGCTATGTGAATGATATTAATTAGAAATGTGAATCTATGTGCCCTCCAGTCAGATAGAAGGCTTGTGAATTAGCCTATTAGAGAGTCATGTTGCTAGTAAAAAAAAAAGCTCTAGGCGGCCAATTTTTGCTAAAGCCAAAATTTCAATAACCTTTTGTAAGGAAACATAAGGAGGCTTAGAGATGTAAGATCATAAGATTAAAATGAAATTTTAGAAGAAACAAACACTGCTGGGTTTGGGTACTGTATGGTTGCTACCCCTTAGTGGTCAGGCTAATGCTTCACCATTTCCCCAGTTAATTTAAGATTGACTGGTATGATAAAATACCTAAGACTAGAGAGCAAATTGACTGGAGGGTTTGTTACCTAACTACCTTGCAGTGTGCCTAAATCACATATCATTCAGCGTTTGACAAAACCCTCCTGAGCTACTTTAGGTGCCTACAACCCATTGGCACCTCAGTTTCCAGTAGTAATGTGCCCCTGGCGTAAGCAAGAACCCAGAGTTCTTACTTTTCTGCAGAAACAATTGACACTCAATTGTCTGCTGCCCTCCTTATAAATACATTCTGGCAAGTCTTGCAAACAAGACCTTCCCATCTTCCTTTGCACCTGTAGGATACAAGTGCTGTATAAAATGATCTTCTGGGGAGAATCATTCATTTGGGACATGGAAATGTGAAGGTTTATCAGTAGAAGAGACACGTTTATGGATACCTAAATTCGAAGGCAAGATTTAAGAGAAAAGTCCCTTTTAGCCTTTTAAGAAAATTATTAGGTAGGTTTACCAGGAAGTGAGAAAACAGTCGTGTTCCTAACACGTAAGAGAAAAAAAGAGACACTATTGCAGAATTGTATCATAGCTGACACGGTGTGGATTTCAGCTATGTAAAAGAAATGTATAGAGGGAGTTGTGTTAAACGCTGTTGTTTTCAACATTGTTATTGCACTGTTGTTCAGGAATATGTGCTTGTACTACATTTTAGTAACCTGTCTGAGCAGATAATTTAAAACTCTCCATTATAGTTAAGAAGCTCTGGTGTGAAAGTGGAAAAATTCTGAAAAAGAGTCTAGTTAATTAAAGAGCAAAAAGAAGCATGAATACTTTTAAAACTTCTTCAAAGTATTAAAATCAGGTTAGAAGACTAGGTTCCAAGTCAGTAATTTGTAAAAGCTGTGGCTTCATATAAGACTCAGGTCTTGTGCCTACTGAAGTCAGAAGCCAGAGGTTCCCTGCTGACTTCAGCAGGGAACAAAGGTAAATTTCTTTTAGGAGGAGTAAATGTTGAAAATTTCCAGCTTAAGACAAGTACATTTTGGCTCAGCTCTTCAGTAAGGTACAGTCCTATTATTTACTGTGCTGCTCCAGCGACAAACTTCTCAGTGGATGGCTGTGATTAGAGACTCTCTTGTAATGGGGCCAGAGACGCCCATCTGCCAGTCTGACCACCCTGCTGGGACATGGGCTTCTTGACAAATCCCAAAACCTTAGGCACAGTGGAAAGACTGTTGAGGCATATCCAGTCCCTGACTGTGACTCATGCTATTCATGTTACTCATCCGTGTGGGCACTAATGAAGTGACTGTGAGGTTCTGGGAACACAGAGGACGGAGTCCAGGTCACAAGTGATGCTTGCCAATGCTCTCATTTGACTGCAGAGGCCTACCCTGGGTCATATGAGTCATGAGTTTGAATGCAGATCTTTGCTAATAGTGTTGGCATTGGGCTTCAGCTTCCTTAAAAATGACATGCTGCTTTTTAAATGTGGAATGGTGAGAAGAGAGAGGCTGTAACAGGGAAACTGTTTGATAACAGTGCTCAAACTCCAGGAGAAATACTTTGATCTAGGGTTAAAAAGATGTGCACTCAGTCTCCAGGGGAGTCAATGACAGAGTTTCAAATACTGTTTGAAATGTTATGTGTCATTCACAGTACTACAGAGACTAGCAAATTGTCTAATCTAATCCCCAGACTGACCTTCAGGTTTCAACTGCAGATCACACTGTAACTTCAGGCTATTTAAAGTTATTATTCTAAAAAGTTCAAAGTGCCAGCCAAACACTGTATGATTCAAGCAAGGATGTATAAAAGAAATAACATTATTGTTTATATTATTATAATTGTAACATGATTTACATCTCATAAATTCATAGTCACAGAATGGTTGAGGTTGGAAGAGACCTCAGGACATCTTTAGCCCAAGCCCCCAGCTCAGTCAGGATCAGTGGGTTTCTTAGGACCATATCTGCTCAGGTTTTGCGTGTCACCAGGATGGAGACTACAGAACCTTTCTGAGAAATTTGTTAAGGTGGTTGGTCACCCTCACAGGAGAAAAAAAACCAACAGTGTTCTCTTGTGTTTAAATGTAATTTCTTGTATTTTGGCTTGTGACCATTGCCTTTCAGTCTGTCACTGAATACCACTAAGAAGAGACTGGCTCCATCTGCTTTACTCCCTTCCATTGCATAACTTTTCTGCAAAGGTGGATGTTGGCAAACTATAATGCTAAGAAAAATCTCATTTCCCTTGATAAGAGCTGGGTACTACCACAGCTACTGGGGTGGTTTACCCACACCCAGGTGAAATGTGTGCTGAACCCCCTCCTGTGCGTGCCGTTGTTAGTGATTGAAAGCCAAGAATAATTTTCAGTGATTCACATTAAGCTGGAGGGACATCTCATTTGGCGTCTCATTTATTCTAAGTATTTTTTATTAATGATTGAATGGTGAAAGTCAATTAATTTGTTTAGAAAATTTACAGACACTATGAAGGAAGAAGTTGCTCCTGCTTTACAGACAGGATCAGAAATGGAAATTAAATGTCTGAAAAATCAGACATCATCTGAAATTAAAAGCAGATGAAATTTGAGAAAGACATGTAAATAGGCAAATGTAACAGGAGTGGCTTTGCATAGAAGAGGATCTGGGGGTTGTAGTGAATCATAAACTGGCTATGAGTAACAACACGATATTTTTACAAAAAGAATGTCTTGGTCAAAGATACATTCATGGGAATATTGTACGCAACCCTTGGGAAGTAATTATTCTGCTCTACTTGGGAGCCAACTGGATCTCAGACCACTGTGTGCACTTTTAGACACCACTTTTTAGAAAAGATGATGAAGAAAAGTCAGAGGAGCTTGCAAAGAATGCTGAAGGGTTTAGAAAACACAATCCATAAAGAAAGGTAACTCCATTCCTTTAGACTACAAAAGGGAAGATTAAAAGGGGACAGGGTAAGTCTTCTAGTGTATAAAAAAGATCATTTAAAATTTTAAGACCAGTGAGGAAGAACAGGAAGGAATTATTGCAACTAAATATTGTTTGCTCTAAATTGCACTATTAGTGCAACCTTTTAAGAAGGAATATTTTAACTGTTGAAGTACTGGAGTGGCTCTCAAGAATATGCCTGAAATGTCTTTAATGGGATGTGTTTAAGGACAGTTCATACCAACACTTGTTGGGACCGGTGAGGGGAGTGGCAGGGCAGCCTCCTGTTACTCTTCCCAGATCAGTAGCTCTGGTTTTAGGACAATGAGTCTCGAAGTGCATTAAGGGTGTAATTTTTCATAGCATAGACAAATTTAAATTATGGTTCCTATACAGAACACATGAGTGTCCTTGGAGAGTGAAAGGTTTGTGTTTATGAGTTGCTAGATGAGATAAGGATCTATAAACCAGAACAAAAAAAATATTTCCTAGTGTATAATTGCAGTTTATAAAATCTACTAATGCTATGCTGAATGCAGTCCTAGAGGGCTCCTGAGTTACACTAGCTTTCTACCAGCAAAAGAAAAGTTTGGGATGATCTCTGTCTTCTGATGTGATCTTCTATCTCTGCCTCTTCTTAAATAATTCTTGTTAGAGATGTTTTCTCCCTGGGCACTCTGGAATCTTTCTTTCGGAATACGAGAGCATGCCAAGCCCCAGATATTTTTTCTCAAGTGTCCTGAAGAAATATAACCTAAATTCTTCCTGCACAGGGCCAAACAACTACATGCATGCAAACAAGAGCAAACCTGCTGTTTTCTGGCAGCCAGAAGATGTGACATGGACTTTGACTAAACTGAAAAGGCACAGGCACTCCTGGTTTTCCTTAGTTAAAACCTCGCTCTCTTTCCGATTGCATGGGCTGCAATCAGAGCAGGCAGAGCCTTCTCCTTAGTGTAGCTGTCCCTGAGCTCAGTCAGAGTGAACTGGCCACTCATTCTTGTGGATGCTGTGTGGCTCCCCACTAGAACTAAAATAATCTAGGAATATAATGTTTTATTTGTTGTTTTTTTTAAATAAACTTCAAAATGGTCTAATAAATAATGCATACAGATCCCATAAAGCTAAATCTTAAACCAGTGCTGTTCCCTCTTGTTAAATTCTTTAGGTTTTGTCCATAAAGAAGCAGTGTCAAAATACCCTTGTCCATAGCAAGGTCATTTTGGGACTATATATGGAAATTTATTTCTTTACCTGTACAGTCTAACTTTGTTGACATCTCTCTAAATAGTTTCATGATAAACTTTATGGGACAAGTTTGTTCCTGAGGAGAGCCAGCAGAAGTCCATATAAACAGACTGAAATGAACACTTTTTCACCAGAGAGAAGAATTTATCACCCACTTCGTGACTGAAAAGTTTGATCCAATAGTAAGGCATCAGAGAGTGAAAGTAAAAAGTTATGATAAGACAAAAGATACTGTCACTGCCTGATAAAACCTGTGTTAAAAATCCTGCTGTTCCTTCAAACCCAATTCATTCCGATAATTACACATTCATTAATGCAACAGTCTAAAGGGAAAAATACCTTCATGGAAGAGTTCATGTGAACAGTTATTTAATTTGCTTTTTAGTATATTCAGATGAAGGGCTTTTTGATGAATTTAGGACAATCTATTATCAGACCTTTGCAGTCATTCTACTTAATTACTTCTCTGCCAGGATCATTTTTACTTAGATCTATATTTAAGGATAGTTTAAGAGGGAGAAATTTTGTTCTTGCAGCTGTATGAGAGTCATTCTCATCATTCTGTGAGTGGTTTCACACTGCATGTTCCTCACATCATCCAGCGCTAAATAGACAACTATTAATTTCCAAGTAGCCTCTTCAGTGTCTGTGTCTGAAGGATCTAAGGGCTGCTGCCGCAATCAGATTTAAACATTCAAATTCTGTCTTATCACCAGTGTGAGCACCTGAGTACCAAACAGATAATAACACCCTTGCTACGCTGCTGCTTAGCCAGGTATGCTCTCATATCCCAAAAGAATATGTTCCTCTCACCCACCTTCCCTGCTGAGTACCCTAACAACCCAGTTATAGACACATTTTTTTTGCACTTTCATTCTCTCAGGAGCTCAATGAATATTCATTCCATGCAAAGTAGAACAGTTTGAACAGAAATAATGGGACACCTCACCCTTGTGCCTTAAAATAGCCGACCTTTTGTGATCAGCGTATTCACCTCAAGGTGGGACATGTCAGGTCAGATTCCTTCAGGCAGCAAAAGGAATTTAAGCAAAGCCTCCCACAGCCTTGCTGGGATAGGCAGGTTTTATGACACAAGCTTGTTTCTTGCTGTATAACTAGCTTAACTTGTAACTAGTATTATTGCCTCTGTGATGCTCAACTGGGCTTCCTTTCAGTGGCAACCGGGGTGCACAGACCTGAGCCCCCAGCCCTGCCTGAGTAGGATACAGATACTGACTTGAACCCGGAAACATAAAAGCAGCCACTCTTTGCATGGTGTGTGTGCTGGCACTAAGTAACCCAACATGCTGGATACTCATGCTGGGAGATGCCTTTTTCCTCATGTGGTGTGGAAGGTAGAGCTTCACAAGCTTTTTAAACTGGAGAAACACCTAACTTTCTGGAATGAGGTCTGCCTTGCAGTGTTGCCATAACTGTTTTCATTTAATCTGAAATGTTTGCTTATTCCTCTTGATTTCCTCATATCTCTCTGCTCATTTGTATGTATAACAGTATATACACACGTGGTGGGAGAGAGGGTTCTGGTTTTGTACTGGTTTTATGTGAAACCTTTTGGTGTCTTGCACACTACTAAATCAGAGTTGTGGATCCTATACTATGATAGGACACCTGAAAGCTGTCTGTTCCACTACCAAAATCTCTGAAGATTTGCTCTGATTCATAAATGTTAGTAAATTTGTCTTTACAGCATGCCTTTTAAAATGGTTTGTGCTAACATCCCCTTGTCAGAAATGACTGCTGCTTTTAGACAGACGGCTTGGAATTCACGTTTCAGGTTAAGTAACCTTTCTGTAAAGTTTTATGCAGTGAAAACCCGCTCCAGCTGGAGTTGTGAGTACTCCCTACACTTACAAATTCATCCATAGCTGTTTCTTATTAGATACCCAGAAAATGAGGAATGCAGAACTTGTGACCAATTTTTGAAGACTGTGGTTTGGGTGACCTTCACAGCATCATGTAGGGCTTAAGGAGAGATGCGATGACACAATCCCCACTATCCATGACAGCACTCAGATTGGAATGAAAGAAGCAGATGTTTAGAGTACAATATTTTCATCCCGAGCACAATTCATTTGACATAGGACAACACTGACCACATGCACTAAATGTGTCAGAATTCCTGTGGAATAAATAGTATTTGATCACCATTCTGTAGCGAAAACCTTAGGAATGGAAGCAATTGTATAATGGATGAATCGGAACTTTTTTCTTTACTGGGAACAGTAAAGAACATGGTTTTATTACATGTTCATAAGAACACGTGAGGAATGGCTGAGGGAACTGAGGTTGTTTAGTCTGGAGAAGAGGAGGATGAGGGGAGACCTTATTTCTCTGTACAACTACCTGAAAAGAAGTTGTAGTGAGGTGGGCATTGGTCTTTTCTTCCAAGTAAATAGCAATAGGACAAGAGGAAATGGACTTAAGTTGCCCCAGGGGAGGTTTATATTAGACATTAGGAAAAATTTCTATACTGGAAGAGTGGTGAGGCATTGGAGCAGACTGCCAGGGAGGTGGTGGAGACAGTATCCCTGGAGTTAGTAAAAAAAACATGTAGACAGGGCACTTCAGGGCATGGTCTAATGGTCGTGATAGTGTTAGGTAGATGATTGACTTGATGATCTTTGAGGTGTTTTCCAACCTTGATGATTCTGGGATTCTACTGCAGCAGCAGCAGCTACCAATGGGGCTCAGCACAGACTGGAGGTCAAATCTCTTTAGAAGAGGCAGTTTGTTCTTCATATCTGATTTGATCCATCTCAACCAAATAAAACAAGAAATGTAGCTAAACCTGTAATAATAAAACAACAGCAAAAATCAGACATCTAGTACTTGATGTTACTATAGACTGGCTGAAACACAGTCAGTACACTACACTACAACCAGTACATTTCTTGAGAATTCCTGCTCAGGGCTTGATGTTTGGTGCTATTAAGATGAAGACTTGAGAAATCAGGAAGAATTGCAGTTGGGAAAAAAATTTAAAAATTAAAAGTGTAAATATGTCATTTATGCAAACAATAGAAAGGTCACTAGTACAAATAATTTTCAAACTAGAACTGTAAAGCATGAAAAAAAGGTGTGATGTTCATCATGAGACCATGTGCATGGCCTTGTTTTGCCATAGCATGTTACATACAGACTAAAAAGAGACAGGGCAGCCTTATGAGTTGCAAAAAGTAGTCTTTAGATCCTTGTGCGTAGACAGAGAGCATCCTTGCACTGACAACACTAGTAAAAGGTACATAATGGCTTATGATTCTTCTTAAGAGTAGCTTTTATTTACCCACACAGAAGTGATGACTTGCTTCTATTTTTCTATGTTGATTTCTATTGATGAAGAAACAGCAGGTAATGGATCTGCTAGAAAAGCTAAAATAAGCAGAAGTTCCAAGCCTTTTTTTTTCCCCCTCCGTATAGAAGGAGACTTACATGGAGTTCCATAAAAGAGGGGGATGAGTATTTGATTAAAAGAAAGATGTCTGATGCCAAGTTAGCAAAATATTAATCAGGTGGAAGATAAATCTTACTTTTACTTTGCCTTATATGTAGTAAATAAATTCTTTTCTTAAATTATTTTCCATGGATAATCCCCAGCAGACATTGGTATAGTGATTTGAAGAAAAACAGAGCAGGACTGAGCTTTCATCTTCCTTCTGGGAGTTCCCAAGCAGTACTCATGAGAGATATGGACAAACTGGCAGAGCAAAAGATACTGGGAAACCTGAGCATAAAAGGCTATGACAGGTATGGCAGGAGAGAGAGAATTTTTAAGTGGAATGCAAAATTATGCAGAAATTATGTGGGTTAAATTCTCTCAAAGCTGAAAATTACTCATCCCTTTCAAATGCAAATGAGGTAAAGATGTCTTGTATCTAAAAAGGTAAGAGTGCTCACTTGCTAATGACACATAATATCAAACATACTTTAATTTGGGCTATCTGGAGTGTGCTAGTCAGGAAATTGATCTAGGCAGCAGAAAAAGTCATTAGAGATATTTACAGAGGTTTCAAAAATAGCCTATACATTCTTTACCCGAAGTCTGTATCTGAGAAGGTGGTAGCTAGAATTAACTTCAATTTCCTTGGTTACAGTAATGGCTGAATGAAAGTCTTCCTGTAGCATGGTGCAGCTGATGCTATGGATTCATACCTCCAAAAAGTTATTCCTTTTAACCCAGTCCTCAAGAGACCTTAGATTTTAAACAAAGCAAAGTTCTGTCTCATACCGATGAGACATTGCAATTTCTTACACTGAAATGTTAAGTTAGGGGTTTGGGGTTTTTTTGGCATGTGGAATGATTGACTTGCATATGAAGAGCGGCAACTGGAGCAACAGTCTAATTAAAAGATCAATTATAAAAACTGCAGATTTGAAAAGTCAGTGGCTGAATTGTTTTGGTACATTATCTGCTGAAGCACAAGTTTAATTCTCTCTGGCTAGAAAATTAACAAACCCCTTAAGTTCCTGTTGGGATACATTCATCGGGGCATTTAAACAGCTATTCTACAGAACTGCTTGCAATTGTCAAAATGTTTAAGTGAGCTATAAATACCCAGAAATAAAGTAAATCAGCTTTCTTCCTCCCCAAAATTGTGTTATTGTTCCCTACAGTACTTCACATGAATCAGGAGATTCTTTTGTTATAAAGGGGGACTCCACTCCTCAGCAGTCAAAAACAACTGGGAAGATTTGGGTTTGAAGTCTGTGCTGTGCAAACATGTCCCTGCCGTGCTGCATTGCTTCCACCGAGCCAGCCCACCACCTCCACCTTCTTCTGTCACCTGCAAGGTAAATGTCCTCAACTTTGTCGGAACTCATGTTGGCAAATAGATATGTCTATGTTGGGTTTTTCCATGCTGTTTCTTCTCGACGATTTCATTAATGCGTGCCAAAATTGCTCCAAGTTGACAAAATTCCATTGATTTTAAAAACTGTCAGCAGTTGTAAGAGAACGGTGTTAAGACCTCACATTTGTGGATCTTGTCTTCTGTAATGGATTTGGCCACTTAAAATTGCCTTCTAAATTTCTTAGGGTAAGAGCATTGATAACAGAATTTGGTAACAACACAAAAGTAACTGCTGTTGCAACCATTTTCCAAGGGACCACTGGCTGGAGGGGCCAGGGAGAGAACAGGACACTTGCTCAGGAGCAGCAACACGCTGCCCAGCACTATTCCTCTCTTCTTCCTGGCCTCCATTGGCTACAAATCCTCCTGCTCAGAAATTTTAAAGTCTGATTCAAAGCCTGCTGAGGTTAGAGGTAGTCCTTTCATTTTGAGAAGCTGAATGATATCTTTTAGCATACCAGGAATATTTTTGTGGACTTAAAATCATGTGGTATTTTGCTGAATTGAGGCTACACAGAGGTTTCAGAGGCAAGTCATCAACTTTTGAATCTACAACCAAGACAAGTTCATTGTTAATAACAATGTGATAAATTAATTTCCTTTTGTGCTTTTTGGGGGGCTCCTAGTATTTATGTATTATGAAGAAAGTGAATGTCACTCAGTGCAAGTGTGTAGGATTTTAAGATTGAGAGGATTCAAACTGTTTGCCTCCTTCAGTGAGACTGAGTCATGGAAGGAAAGGTTCCCTACGGATCTTGCAATATCATTCATTATTTAACTCAATTCCATATTCTGTTTTTGTAACAAAAAGATCTTTAAAAGCTTCAAGTAAAGGTGATCTCCATTTGTGTATGGAAAGGTGTGGAAAACTGTTTGGCAGGCTGTGACTAATGCCAAGAGAAGCTGTTTTTGTTATTATGTTTAAAGAGGATTATACAGTACAATTCTTTGATTTTAGCAGTCAGGAAATTCTAAAAGAAGCCGTCTGGTCATGGC
Source organism: Baryphthengus martii (assembly GCA_013396935.1). Classification (NCBI taxonomy): domain Eukaryota; kingdom Metazoa; phylum Chordata; class Aves; order Coraciiformes; family Momotidae; genus Baryphthengus; species Baryphthengus martii. The sequence goes on along the minus strand of VWZK01018795.1, from coordinate 129,072 downwards.
AGCTCTGTGTCTCTCTGGAGGTATGATATTCGACAGAAAGACAGGCGTTGCTATGGTAATTAAGCATTTTTCAAGGTTTCAGGTTTTTTTCAGTTTTCTTTAGTTATTAATAATTTTCCTAAAACAGTTTGGAAAAATACTGGTGCATTAAAATATCACTTATTCCTCATAAATGAACTATTTAGAGTTCAATCCTTGTCTTTTAAAAGTCTGTGGCAAATCTCCCACTGACTTTTATGGAAACATGACTTGGCCTTAAATATTTGGCGATTTCTGTATTATTTCCTCCAAGTACATTTTTTTTAATCAGAAATATTGAAAATGCCATGATTTCTGACACAATCATTCCACCAGGGCTTTCACAGATGTGTTGTTACTGGCAGGACAGTTCACCTAACTTGAGAAACCCCAGGGTTCATTTCGTATCTCCTCTTGGTGCAGAATTATCCTGTTTGGTACTGCAGCAGCCAGGCACGGCCATTCTCAGCACACCATATCTGAGAGACTGTGAAACTTCAAGTTCTCATAGTGGTCATGAGAAGGAAAAATAAGAGATTATAGGCAAAAAGATGTCATAGTCTGACAGCTTTCACCAGCAGCATTCCCCCCTGAATCACCTCTGCCCCAGGGGTAGGATGCGATGGAGGGGTCCCTGTACACGGGGATCCTGGAGGCAGCTCCCAAACTGGAGCTGAAGGCTATGTCACCCATTGCTGCATCACTCAAAGTGAAGGCTCCCTGCTCCTGAGAGAGCCCAGACACCCCAGAGCCAGGCTGGGCACTGCCAGGCTCCTCAGAACAAGAAATCAGTGTAGGAAATGCCTGCCTGTGCTCAGGTTAGGCTATCCTTTTAGATGTCTGCCCTTTCAGATACACTGAGTGGCTCAATCCATCAAAAAGACAAACTGGGCTGTCTTCCATCTCTTTGATAATAGCTGAGTGGTTAAAAGCAGGCTGGGAGATGGAAAATGTGGAGCTGTGTCTTCAGCTTCCTCTTTCTTTACTTGGCAACTGCCTTAATAGCTACAGTTTTGTATAAACAGTGGTCAGTTGCTGCTGCCACTAATGGCAGTTACTGCTGCCATTTCATTAAATTCAGTGTGTGTGTGTGCAATATGTGTCTATCAGGCCTCCAGATGGATCTTCCAAGAGTGATGCCTATTTTGTGAGTTCCAAGAAATCTTAGGTGGAAGATGAGTTCATATTAGTTGTTCAGGTCAAGCAAGAAAGTGCTGTCTCTGGCCATTTATGATAGCACCGCATTTGGCACTGTCCTGGTTTAACACCAGCCTGCAACCAAGCACCACACAGCCACGCATTCTCTCCTCCCCCACTGCCTTGGTGGGATGGGAAGGGGAATTGGGAGCGAAAGGTAAAATTCCATAAGATGAGATAAGGAAAGTTTAATAGAACAACACAAAGAAGAAACAACAGCAATAACAATAATACTAATGAAATAATACATAAAATAAGTGATAGACAACACAACTGCTCACTGACTGCTGCTGGTTCTCTTGGCTTTCCTGGCTGTGGCCCCTCACAGCTTCTTGTAAAAATTAACCCTATTCCAGCTGAACCCAGGACAGGCACCCAAATAAGTTTTCTGGATAAGGCTTAGGTACAGACAGACTCTCAGGCCTCGGGGGCAGGGCAAGAGTTTTTCCTTTTGAATCACTGTCTTGGACCTTCACACATCTTCTGCCCGAACAGTGTTTTAAAGTCCTAAATAGCTTTTTTGGAACTTGTCATTAAGGAATTGTGACACACACTGTCATCTCAGTTTTGCCAGATACATAGTTTCTATGTCCTGTGCACAGTACCAGAATCTTTCTGAAACCTGCATTAAGGTGAGACAAATACAGGCAAAGTTTTCAGTCTTATGTTTAGTATTTGAAAATTCCATCTCTTAACAAAGAAGTCAAAGAAAGAAAACAGATGGTTTGGTGCAAGGTAATTCCTCAAGTGAAAGAAATCCCTTCTCTTTTTCTGTGATAGTCACAAGATCTGGAGTACATCATCGTTGATGAGACTTCAGCCCAACATGATCTTTCCTGGCTGCCCTATATAACCAAGGTCAAAAATGATTCCTTGACATAGTATTCATTCTAATCTTGCATTTTTAGCTCCTTAATTTTTAACACAGGGTTCCAGTAATATTTCTCACCTTTTTGCTGGGATAACTTGTACAGGTAAGATAGGTAAGTACTAGCATAGGTGTTCTTATATTTTCATCTCTTCTCTCAGACTAGCAGTCTACATTACTTTGATGCAGTGTGCCTTACAGTGTATCTCCTCGTTAGCTTACTCAGGAGTTAAGGATCAACATCTTTAGTTGCCTGCAACTTAAAGATAATTAATTACAGCCTTCAAGGTGAAGGCAAATGATCACTCTTAGTTCGGCTTATAACAGGAAAAGCATAAACAAGTGTTTTTCACTGAAGTGCTGAAGGAAAAGCTGGCTTCAGAGATCAAACAGGAATTGGCCTCAATGTATCGCTTGATTTATTGTCAACGTTTTGGATTGTCCTCTCAGGTGATTGCATGGTAACCCAAAGTTTCTGTGGAGAATATGGTAAGTTATCAGAAGACAATCTCAGAGATAACGGCATCTCATTGAACAGTCCATGAATACATGTCAGTAAAGCAGGCAGACTGGTTCAGAGTTCAGGAAGTTCTTGCATTTCTCTTTTTTGGCCTTAAAGATTTCATTCCTTTTCTTGGAAAATGTGCCCATTGAAAGTGTATGGTCTTACTAGAGCTGTTGTTCACGGGCACTGGTACTGTAGATGGACTGAAACCATTACTAGAAATGTAGCACAGTTTGCCAGCAATGCCAGGTCAACAGTCCTTGTTGTCTTGTTCCTTTTCCACTGCGTTTTTGGGGAAGTCATTGGTCTCTGGTTAGATGAAGCTCCACAAAACATACTTAAATAATCATTCAAAAACAGTCAAAAAGGTTAGTATGCATTCTTGTGGGTTATCTTATCCTGAAAATATTTAATGTGATTGATAAGCATAGACAAAAGTTCAGATGTGGTCTTCTGAGCTAGCCACTTGAAAAGTGGGCAGGCACTAGTAAAAACATTGACCAATTCAGTTAAAATAAGTCATTTCTTGTCAAGGGTATTCATTGAACGTCTTCCTTTTGAGCAGTTAAAAGGTTTGCAAGAATAGAGTAATGAATATATAGTACCTGATGGTGAACAGAAGATCTAGGACAAAAGATCTGGTTACTTGCCAGCTTAGAGTTGATGGTAGCCTCTGAAGGTTTTTACAAAAGCAAATTTTAACTCTTAAGGTAACTTCTTGGATTTTACAAAGGATATGATAAGATGGTCTCTAAATGAGAAGAATTTGCCATAACCCTGAACTGACAGTAATAATTTTTCAAGATTTCAGTTTCTTGACAAGGTATGGCTCAGAGTTTTGACAAATCCTCCTCCTCTGGGAATCATGCAAAGGATACACACTCAGATTCAGAGTTCCTGACTCTTGAAAGGACTCAACTAGATAGATGTGTATCTCCATAGGAAGGCTTTCCCACAGTGACTATGGATTAGCACCCCTTGGCAGGTTGTAACAAAGTGATTGTTGATAGTATTTCTGAGAACAAACAGAGCTCAGTGAGCAGAACGAACCCATTGACCCTTGAGCATGTAGGCTCAGTTTTCCCGGCCCAATAAACATCTTGGGAAATCTTGGACTCGTTTGAACCCTGCAGCCTGAGATTTGACCTTGGTCAGCTTCTGATCGAGGACTAATTTTTCATTTCCACAATAGTTCAGTAACTTTCCCTCAAGGTCATTGACGTTTACAGATAACTGTCCTATTTTGTACTGCAGCTATAGCTATTCACTCACCATTCTTATGGTGTTCAGGGACCCCTTCTCAGGTAAATAATTTCTCACCAATGGGCAAAGCCTGAGATGAGCCAAAGCAAGCTTGTAGGAAATTTCCTGAGGATGAATGACAAAAACCCTAATGTCACTGTTAAATAAAACTAAGCGTCCAGCTTAAGCATTGGTTGCAAGTATATGGAAGAGATGTGCCATAGAGGTCAGACTAAACCCCACACAATATATATGTTCACAGGACCTTTTTTTTTTTTGATGTAAACTGTTACATATGAGATTCATCACATGGATAGTTATAAGTATCTCCACATTAGATGAATGGAGCAGATTGCTGAGGACAAATTGGTCATTTTTAGAAGGTTCATTGTGGCTTTGTGGCAATTGCTCTTATTTAATGTTGACACCAGGTAATAACATGATCATCATCGGGTTTAGCAGAACTCTGCCAAATCTCTTGCTGCTCTGAGTGCTGCTAACTTTCCAAACTGCTGTAACTGTCCAGAGGTGTCAGACATGATTTAGGAGGAGTATTTAAGGAGGAGAAAAAATATCTATCAAACTTTTTAACAAAATATTTTGTGATTTATTTGCTTCTTCAGATACTTTGTCTGTTCCTTTCCTGGCTTGTTTTTTCAGTTCTGATGCTCACCCAAAACCCTCAAATTTGATTTTCCACTTGCTTCAGTTAGAAGTAGCATCAAAAATAAGTGTTTCTGGGATTATTACCTTATAAGCAGGAGTAATGGAGCCTGAGGTCCTGCTTTCTACTCAGCTCTTTCATGCATAATGTAAAACTAACTTACCATTACCAGAGCTTCCACTATTGCCCCATGCTAACACAGGTTTATTGTGTTAAATAAAGATGCCTTCTGTAGAACTGCTTGATGTAGTGTGTCTTTCTTTATCCAGGGGCTGCTTCTTGGAAGAGGGAAAGCTGGTTGCAAACAGGAGATGGAAGAGTCTGTAATTTATTTTTCTATTTTAAAGGAAAAATCGTTTCCACATAACGATAACAGAGAAGGAAGACTCCACTTAATAAATTAAGTCTATTTACACATCATTCAGATAAGATACACTGAATATGCTGGTGGTGTTGCACAATGTTTAGTTTGTATAGTCTGAACTTTGTGTAGACCTTGTGCAGGGCTCTGGCATTTCCTTTCTTATGATTTTTATAGCTTCCAGTTCATGCAAGCTGGAGCATGTAAAGCCTCCTGCACCTTGTATTTTTATTCTCTGTTTCACTTTAGGGATAGTCATCTTCTACAGGGTCCTTCAGCAATATTCAAAGGACAAGCTTCTTAACACCTCTTTCCATCATTTGGGCCTATCTTTAATAGTGTGATGTCAGGAATGCTCAAGGATGCTCAGGGATTTCTTTTACCTGGAACTCCTGCTAACTCAAGTGCCGCTGGGTGTTACTCAGGACAAGAACTAAGAAAGACTATGGAGGCAGCTACTGCATTATCACAAGACTGACCAAGGGGAGGAACCAGAAATCACTGCCTGCAGCAACTTAGGCCTCAAGACTCAGGGAAACGCAGCAGCAGAAGGCAGATCTTGGTCTGCCAAATCTCCCAGACGCTTTCCTGATCAGAAATAGCTGAACAAATGACAATTGTTAGTAATCGTTAATAACAATTTGTCAGTTGTGGAATCCATTCTTTTCTCAGTGGAAGTTTATGGTGTTTCAAACTCAGGCTTTCTGAATAATTATTACAATCGATGCTTCAGATATCCATTTTGCTGTTGCTAACTTTCCTTGCTAGCTGCATTATTTTGTGAAAAGTCAGCTGTATAATGCATTGCTTCTGAAGTATAAGAACATCAGAATATAGGAAAAAATGAAGAGAATAGTTTCCGCTTAGCCAAAAACTCAAGTTTAAATCATGTCACACCACGTAATGACAGGTAAAAAATGTTGTTATATCAGAATTACAGATCTTCAAGGCTGGTGGTATTTTATATTCACTACTTGACTCCTGAAAGGAATAATTGCAAGAAAAGATAGACTCACACTTAATCTTGTTCCCAACCCAAGTTTGAGGCCTGACTTGAAAATTATAGACAAACATAAACGGTTTTTAAAATCTCTAAATATTTTTGTTGATTTTTAACAATGAAAACACTCTGAATTTCATTTCACAAATTGAGAATTGTGATCTTTTGTATCTACACGTGAGCTGACTATGAGTTACTGTAGTTCCTGAAAGGATGAGGCCTGAAGGCATGGTTTATTTCTAATGGTGACACTATGACCGTATGTTGCATCAATACTCATATACACACATGAAGAATTAGTAAGCGATGGACCAAAGTAAGCATACAGTAATTCTGTATTAGGAGAGAAAGAACTCCCTCATTTTGCGGCTGGCAAGGAAGAGTCAGAAAACCCCAGCTGTGTTTCAGGCAACCATACTGCTTGTGAGTAGGTCTAAGAAGTAAAAATAAGTTGGACTGTTGTCTCAACTGTCAGATAAAGTAGAGAAACAGAGATAGATAGAGGATGGCTAAAATAAAATAGGCCAAGTGAAATCTGTATGGACGAAGGTAGTCTAATCTGTGGGATGGGAGCAGAAGGGAAACAGGAATCAGAGTTAGAAGGGAAGGTCTTATAGTGGGAGATAGGGACAAATGAATCAAGGCTGAAGACAAGCTTATTTATCACTAATGTATCAGCACATCTGTAGGAGAGCGGATCAGAAAGAGAGAGGAGATGAGTTGAGAAATCATCAAAAACAATGCCTGAGAAATTACACAGAGATTAAGTGATGAGACACAGAGGAAGAGGAAACCTGAAGTTGAATTAGAGAACGGAGTAAGAGGACAATAGTGGGTGCAGGCCATCTTTGTGAACAATGGCAGTGAACTGGGGCTACCTTTTTTGAGGGTAGATTCTCTTAACTATGTAGAATTCCTTTGTGAAGTTTTGTCTTTTATAGAAGGGAACATCCAGTGCTTAGCTTGTCACACTCTCTTTTTTTCTCCTTCTATCACTTCTAGAGGTATTGTGTTTGTCCTCTGGAAATCATCCTCCTGTAAGATATTATGCAGCACACTTTTCTTAGTGCCTGATAAAGAGCTGAAATAAGCTGTTTCAGACTAAGGTATTTTTAGTGCCTCACCAGTCACTGCTGTAATAGGCTTTTATGGCTCAGCATGAATTCCCTGCAGGTAGATACTGAAAGCCTAATTCAAAATTGCATAAAGACAACTAAAAGAAGTAACATAATATTTGCAAGCAGATCTACAATTCCTTTGTCCTGCAGGAATGCGATCAGAGGCCTAAGCTAAAAATACATTTGTTGATTATGCTTATCTTAGCCCTTTGAGAGAAAAAAACAAAGAAACAAAAGCATAAAAATAGATACAAAAGAGATAAAACAAGCAATAAGGGGGATTAGAGCTCTTGTACCCTTGTATAAAACATAGCAGAAGGATGTCGGGTGCTGCTAAATGTATCCTCATTGTGAGATAGTTTATAAACGACCATTTCATTTCAAGCAGCAAGTCTAATGATCTGAAGTTTCAGTCCTAAGTTTTGTCTTGGGCCACATTTGGGTAGTTAATAGCATCAGGAAATAAATGCACCTTAAATTCTGAGATGTCCAGCTGAAGCTAATCTTGTTTAAACAGGATGACTAGCCACAGAGTCCTCTCCCTTTTATTCAGCAAACACCTTTTTTTTAGTGAAATTTTCAGAGGCTGCTACCAGCTGTATAACTCTTCCAGAATATATTAAGTTCCTAATGGACAAACCTGATCAACCCAGCTTTTTAACTCATCAAACCATGGCACCTGCACTAGCAAGAGAACACAGGCAGTCGTGTATCCCTGCCCCAAACTCCTTACACATCCCATTGCCCAGGTTTGCTTGGTGGTAGATTCTTGGACAGTGAATAGCTGGTATGGTCTGGCGCAATGATGCTCCCTACAACCAATCAAAGCTTATTGTTCTCTTAAACATATACATGCTAAGTCTATCACTCAGCCTTAATGTATGTGTTACAGGGGGTGATCAGGAGCTTCCTTACAAAATGAATTTCCACTCAGAAAGGCCAGTTTGTTGGAATAGAGTTTCTCAAGCCAACTCCTCTACTAGTTCAAACCTCCCTTTGATCATCTTCAAAGCCTTCTCTATCTACTTACTTCTGATGAGCTGGATGCGGGCTGGGATTTCCCAGTCCCCCAGCTGGTGGTTTGGTATCTGAGTAGTGTATAATTCAAGTCGCAATAAGAGCCAGGGCTCCTGGGCTGTCAACTGTCTGCCTTTGCAGCTTTCATCTCAAATGGTGACTTTCCTCATGGCAGCGGCCTCCTGGTCACCAGGAGAGTAGGTTGCTAGTTAGCTGGGTATCTGCTGCCCAAGATCTCCACATCAGCCCAGGGAAGGAGAGAGCAGTGGTTCCTCGGTTGGTCTCTCTTCCTGGTAGTCGGCAGGCTTCAGGGTTTCTCCCTCATGCTCTCTAGCTGTGTCTTTCTGCAGAGCAGGCTTTCAGCTCTGTGGGAGCCCGCCTACGTAGCAGGCAGCCAAAGGAGCTGGGCAGCCCAGGAGACAAGCTGAAAAAAATGTCTGCATCCTTCCAAAGCAGAATTTTTTCAGGCTTTTCCCTCCCACAAAAATGGGCTGATTGTTAGCCTTTGTGTCCCAGCTCAGCACAGATTTTCTTTTCTTTCAAAAATAAAAGCAAGTTGAAATAAAAGAGTCATGTGGCCAGCCCTGGTTATTTTTTTCAGCTTTCTGGGCCATACCTTGGTATACACCAGAAAATCCTGCCCTGAGCCAGAAGCATTAGGCTTTCTTGGAAACTAAGGTTGATATTTTCATCTCTGGATGGAAAATCAACCCATAGAGAATGAAAATGACCTCTCTGGAGTACAATGGAAGCTTGGACTAGAGGCTCAACAGCTCTACATGAAAGAAGAAGGTTAAGCCATGCAGTATTTGAAGGGGAATGTAAAGCTGGTTTGGTCACACTTCACTTCAGCTGATCTAATGATGTTTTGAACAGATAATTACTTCAGCTATTGTCATGACTATAGATACCGCAATCCATGCTTATAACCTCAGAGAGGGAGGGAGAGAATGAGAAAACAGTGAGCCATTAAAACAGCAGAGCTGTAATTGAATATTTTTAATATGCCGGCAGAAACCGTGTTAGTGGAGCTCACTAAAAATATCCAGCAACAGCAGCAATATAGGAGGCACCTAACAAGCTTCAGACCCATGTTAGAATCATGATGACACTTCAGAATTTTGGGGTTTGCAGGGGACACATTCTTTCTTTCTTTCTTTTTTTTTTTGGTTTTATTTTGTGTTGGTTTTGGATATATTATTTAACTTGAGTGGCTTACTGCATAATGTATATCATAAGGAGATGCTTAGGTGTTTAATGTTTGAAATTGCTCTTTTAAAATTTGTCATGGCAGGAAGAATTATATAGATGTAGCTACATATTGACAAGATTAACTAGAAAATGCTGCATGCCACATTGTATTGCTCTTTTCTGAGGTTTGTATTTCTTATCATGATGTTTTTTTTAACTTGATAAGCTTAAAATTGCGATAGGAATATTCCTTATAATTTCTTTTTCATAGTAAGTGTTTTTCACAACTATAGCATTAAAATGTTTGTAATAGCACTTCAAAGATCAGACTGCAAAAATGGAAAGGAAGTTTGGAGATTGGTAAGCGTTTTGATGAAAAATGCTTTATTTGACCAAGTAGAGAGGAAACTGAACATTGTAATAAATAATGCATAGAACAATGTACTTAAATGCTTGCTATAGAAATTTAAGAAATACACCCAGAAAAATCTTCTGGGAGCTTTGTCAAATATTTAACGTTTTACTACTTTAAATATAGATTTAACATTTTGCTACCTTAAATATCGATGCCACTACTGCAAAACATGTCTAGAAGTAAACAGTAGCCAAAGATATTGAAAAATAATTTTCAGGCACCTTCCCCCCACTTTCTAGATGGTTCATAAAACCAGCAGTCTCCCTCGTTTCAGGAGATGATCACACTGGACATCTTTTAAGGATCTAGCAAGCTTTTCTGTTGTGGTGTCATTGCTTATAAAATACACCGTGATTGTATTTTGGTGACTGATTAGTACCTCCATAGTATTTAAAATGACATTAAACAAAAGTTATCAAATGAAAATAAGTATGCTTTGAGAAGCATTAATTTCTACTGTTCATTGCTTTCATGCTCAAGAATTTGAAAAAATTATCTTCTTCCAGTGAGTCACCCTGATTTTAGTATAAAATAGGCAAGGTTCAGCTTTGCTTGAAGAAAAAAATTACTTCTGTACTTGAATAAACTTGAAGGAAGAGAACAAAATACTGGTCTGCATGTAATTATTTTAGTATTAATTCAGACTTTGCAGTTGTCTAAAAGCTTTGATTTTTCACAGTCAGGTTTTTCTACTCAAACCGAAAGTGAAAAGTGCAATCTTGTGTTTCTTGTAGAACATAGCAGGGTAGAAATGAATGCCACTAATTCATCTCAACATTGGGTAGGAGGAGAAGTGGGCTTCCTCCTCAGCCATCTGATTTATGTAAATAATAACGCTACCTCCCTTTTCTCACAGTAGGTTTTTTTCTCTCTCGATCTGAAATATTTAACAAGAAGCTGAGCAATCTATACTTTGCAGTCAAGAAGAGTTGCTAAGAGAAAAATTAGCATCCTGTACCTCCCTCTCCCCATGCTCTGAAGCAGGCCTGGACACACACTGAGCTGAGCACCCATCGCCCCCACTGCCCCCAGCTCCCCCCAGCAGCATATTGCCTGCTCCCCTGCCCCTCACAGCACCTCCTTAGCCCCTGCTTGCACACAGGACCTGAATGGCTCCTGAGATGTCTGTGCTGAAGCACTACGTGTACAGAGGAAGGGCAAACCAGCTGCCTTCCCCGAGCCCATCAATCCACAGGTCTGATAGAATCAGGCCTGACTTTTTCTCAGCTTAGGAACTTGCTCCCATCTCTAATTATACATAATAATTCAGTGCAGTCACTGGCATAATTGACCATCTGTGTACTTTCATGAGTGTGAAATGAATACTGGGAAAGGTTACACAGGCTGGTGCCGCTAATGCTCATGGAGAAGGGATGGAGACTAATCTTAAGAGCTGGATTTGAGCTGAAATCCATTTTGGAATTGAAATGTGCTTTTTCTTGTTGGCTTTGAGAGTTATGAAAGAACCAGACAGCATGACAGCAAAACCTGATGGCAGGTGGAGAAGCAAGGGTGGAACCAGAAGGCTTGCAATTTGTTTCTGGAGAAAAAACAATTGTGTCATACATTTTGCTCAAGATTTGATTTACTCCTGGACAGTTTCCACTATTAATGAAATAAAGGACAGTGTTTCAAAAAGGCATCTTTCAAGCTGCCTCTCTGAGAAATCCCAGTAACAGCCCTTACTACTTATTATATATTTTCAGAAACTTTGCTAGAAATGAAAAAAATGGGGTGGGGAGGCTGAACAGGGAGGGGACAGTCCTCATCCTTTTTTCAAAAGACTTCACTGTAATAAGAAATCACTACACAAGGCTGCCAGACTTGGAACGGTTATAATGGAGTAGTGATACTTTCCTTCTGAGTTAATACTTGATGAATACAAATAGTGGACAATCACGTCAGAGCCATGTCTCCATCCAAAAAACTAGGCATAAGCTCGCTTTTAAAAAAAAAAGCCTTCTCTCAGAGGAAAAAGGTTTCTCTTCTAATGCGAAGAGGAATATGCTCAGGTATAAAGGTAAGAGAGCATGGGCAATTGAGATGGCTTTCATGGATCTGCAACAGAATTAAGAGAAATTTTTGAAGAGCTGCTTCTTGGCATCCTGTACTTGCAGTTTGCTCATGTGCACTCCCAGGAGCTCAATTCAATCCTGCCAAAGGTTCAGAGGGTTTTCCTTCCAGTGAGGAAGCTTTCCAAAATGTTATTAAATGCCACAGAAAACAGGGTAGCCAGGAGAAAACTGATGTTATAAAGCAGTGTGCCTACTGACATGAGGCACTCCTGCATCAACCAGTGGTGTCTGCTTTGTGACCCTGCTTTTATTGTGTCTCTCAAAGCTTATGTGTACGTTATATATATTCAGATCTGTATATACATCTAATATACTCTTCCTCTTCTTTGAACTCTGAAGTCAGAAAGGCATTTTGATACCGAAGTCCAGCCAGTGGGGAGGTTGATCCCAGGCTCACACAGGCATGGGCAGCCTCTCAAATAGAGACAGTGCCTTCCCAGCACCCACATAAACACCCTGCTCTCACAAAGAGCAGAGGCTGCCCAACACTGTTCTCCCTCTCCAGCTGATTAGAGTTGAAGTCTGTGAGTGGGAAATCTATCTGTGTGTATATATAAATATGTATACCTTTTATATATAAATATATAAAGACACAGTATGGATCATTTTGATGGCAAGTCCCACATTCCCTGATCTCCCCAGGTGTTGACACCCAGATGTACTAGGTGTGGAGGTTCACAATCCTGCTAGTACACCCACCTCTTATCCTACTTGCCTACAGGTCCATCTTGAAGCTCACTAGCATTCACACATTCCTGCTGAGAACAGAAGATTGTTATAAACAGGATTTAACCAGAATATCTATTAGACTGTGGTGATAAAGCACAGGGATCAGTCAGGCAAGTGCACACAACCGGCCCCTTTTGTCTCCTTTTACCTCTGTTTTCTCTTGCTTGTTCCTCCGCAGTTCACCTTGGTGCCTCCCTTTCCCCACCTTTGTTCCATCCTCTAAATATCCCATAAGTCTCACATATTCCCACAATCTCCTTAAAATTTGACATAATAAGTTGCACAGAATCCTCAAATGCCCTTCTCAGCATCCTGTAATGAGCCCTGTGCTCCTGTAAGCAATAATCCCTGGCAGTCTACAAGGTGTTCTAGGAAAATAGTATCTTTGATTAACTCATCTTGGTGGGTTTCACAGCAGATGTGATGGGTGAATACTTCTTAGATAGTCTGCAGAGCAGCCAATTCAGTGCGCACCATTTTCTCTGTTTTCGGGTTGCTAGGGCTCCTCTACTCTGTTGTTCATCTGCTCCTTGCCAGGCTTTTGTGTTTCTGGTGATTAGCCTTTAATCACATAATCTATCAACCATCTTCTCTGTATCTGTTTGTGCCAGAAAAGCCAGGACCGTCTGGTTATGAACTGGATGTGAAGATGAGGGCAATCCCATAGTGCTGCAGGAAGACGTGCTGCAGATCCTGAAAGCGATCGTCTTCTTTTTAAATCAATTTTGATTTTATGCCCAAATGCAGTGCTGAGGAATATTATATGCCTGGGGGATTATTTTATGGAGCCTGCAACGTGGGCTGAAAATGACTGTGTGCATATAATAGGACAACAATGTCATTGTTCTAGCAGGTCCCAGAACATACTTGGGTTAGAGGAGATGCCCTACCCAAATTCCAAACTTAATTGATATATTATGCCAACGAAATACCTCCTATTGTCTCATTGATAAAAACAATTAGCTGCCCTTTTCCAAAAGCTACCATAGGAATTTATTAAACAGCTCTCACATTTCACATGAGCTGGTGGGAGACCCTGGAGGTGGAGCCAGTGTCTCTGTCACCTTCCTGAGGGGCAGGCCCTCAGCCCAAGCAGGCAGGCAAGGTTGAGGGTGCACAGGCAGGACTATGCAGGCTAAAGGCCATCTCTTGTAGATTAAAGATACTCCACAGAAGGCCATAGTGGTGACACTACTGTGATGTGCCCAGCACCATGTCGAATTACAAACTACCCTCAGAAAACTGCAGGGATGATGAAAGGAAAGCACAGAAAAGCACAGAAAAACACTGTCCTCTTTCTCGAGACAGCAGTAGCTATATGCACTCCTGAATAAATTCTTTCTCTTTGGGTATCACCACCATTGTATTTGTCTCTATACTAAGGTACAGTAAGAATTTTTGCAAAATTTTAATTTTTTTTTTGAAAAATACTAAACTGGTCTTTTAAGTATATGCACAGTGGTTTGTGCTGAAGTTGTGCTTGGGCTAGCTCCTGGTAATCCTGCGACATTGCGGGTGCATCAGAATCACCATGCTGTGCCACGAGCACATGCTCACACCTGCGTAAGTAGGAAATGGCAGTTCAGGCCATCATCAGAGAGATAAACTGGGGCCTGATCTCCTCTTCTGCTGGTATTTAGCATAGGGCACTTGGTGAGAGCAGCTTGCACAGATACACCACATCTACAGATGCTGATCACTCCCATTCTCTTGCAAGTGTCTTGCTCAGATTCAGGAACAGAGTCTGAGAGGCTTTTTATTCTACTTTATCCTGCATTATGCCAAGGTTTTGTGTGTAGTCAGCTCTACTCCAGACTACTCATTACTTTTTGCTTCAGAATCATAGAATAGTTTGGGTTGTAAGGGACCTTTGTAGGTCATCTAGTCCAACCACTCTGCACTGAGCAGGGATGTCTTCAACTCAGGTTACTCGGAGTCCCATCCAGCCTGACCTTGAACATTTCCAGGGATGAGGCATCTACTATGTCTCTCTGGGCAGCATGTCCTGGTGTTTCACCATCCTCTCTGTAAAAAAAATGCTTCCTTATATCTAGTCTAAATCTACTCTCCTTGAGTTTAAAACCATTACCCCTTGTCCTACCAGAACAGGACCTCCTAAAAAGATTGTCCTTGTCTTTTTAAAAGCCCCCTTTAAGTACTGAAACGGCACAAATATCTCCTTTTTATTTTAGAATGTTACTTTGCGTCGTGCCAGCTGGAGGTTTAAATATTTCTCCAGAAACTGGATCAAGAAACCAATGCACCTTGTGATGAATAAATTAAGGCTACAGAGCTGCTACTTTGCCATGTGCATTGTCACTTAACAGAACAGTTGTACAGATACACAACCAGAGCTGAGCGAACAGCCTAAACGCATTCCTGTAAATAATTATCTGAATTCCAAACCAACTTCTGAGTTCATGACACTCTCACATTTACATTTAAATGAAGACAGGCTATTAACTTGCATTCTCAATATAGAGGGGTGTATCAGCTGGCAATAAATTTCCAGTGGTACGTTTGATGATGGCAATGAGTGCTTCCCATTTTCCTTCCACTGTGTTCTCTAATCCTGAGACAAACCCAGCAGTGCGTGAGTTACTCAACCAGCAAAGCCCAGATAACCAGCGCTTTGTTACAGAACACTCAAACACTCTGCACTTGGGAAACATTCTACAAACCAATTTGAAAATCATTTTGAATAATGAGCATATCTGAGGATGTCACAATCTGCCTGCACACATTTCTCAAACTGAGGGAGAAGTGAAAGGCAAACCATTCATACATGATGGATTAAATGAGGAAAATGTCAGAATTTAACTTGCTTAGTGATGTGTATGTCTGTAAACCCTTAGATGTGTCTCCATAGCTGACTTTGTGCCCTGACAGGCTTGTGATGGAAGATTAAATGTGGGCAGTTTTCCCTGTCCTTAAGGCAGACGTGTGTAATCTGCTTTCTGATTCAGCTCTCGTACTGATAAAATTTTCAGCACAGTGTATAAGGATATACCAAAATGAGAACTTCTTTACCTTTGTTGCTGAAAACTGCAACAGATGAGAAGCCCTTGCCTGGGAAGCAACAATGGTCATAAGAGAGAAGGGTAGTTGAGAGCAAGCACTCTGAGTCAACCCTCCTGTCTTAAGTGCAGTTGGGGCCCTTTGCTTTCTCAGCTCTTGCTCCTACTCATCATTTTTCACCAGGTGGCACAAATAGAAGTGTAAACTCGAGGCAGAGAATTACTTTCCTTTGGACTGGTGATTCACCTGCCTTGCAGTGATGTTGTGGGCTGTCGTACAGGTGCCGATAACACCCTGGCTGCCTTCCCACAACTCTTTTTGTACCCAGAAGGACATGCAATTTCATTACGAATGGGATATGGAGGAAAATCTGCCTTTATGGCTGTAGAAAGAAGAGCAGATTCATTCAAGTACTACCAAGAACTGACTTCTTGGAGAAGGCACAGTGAGTGCGATGTGGAAAAGATCCGATTGACAGTGGTCAAACCCAGCAGCTCAGAACAGACATCAGGGTTTTAACTACTTGAAGGCCCTGCCTCTCTGTGCAGCAGGGCCTATGGTAGATGCCTTTGGTGGTTGTTCTTCCTCACTAAGGTAGCACAGCTGACTCCCAATGCCTAGCCAATGTGCCTGGGTGAGAAGTGTCATCCTCTACTCTCCTAGTCTACTTCTGAGGCCAGCGGCTGACATGTAGACAGCTCTAGGTGTTGAGTCAGGTTCCAGGGGTACTGAATGGTCTCCTGGTGACATCTTCATCTCCTCACTAACACAAGGATGCTGCAGATGAGCAGGTATTTAGGGACCTCAGTTAAGTACCTAAACTTAGGTCACATTGATCTCCCACTGCTTTGTCCCTTCTAATCCCCAGCTGCCATTTGTCACGTCTTCACATATATATACACATAGCAGTCTTCTAAAGAAAACAGTGAGACATAAATTCAGAGGAAAAAAAAAACCACAAGCTGAAAACCCTTTCTTAACTAACACTCCTACAGAGAGGTAAGAACAAAAGAAGAAAGGCCAAGACAAACTATCTGCAAGCAGCACCAGCAAGATGCAGGAGGGAGTCACATGCCTACATTTCTATCACCAAGCAACCAGGAAAAATCTGTATGATATATCGCTGGTAGAAGGGATTTGGGCTTTTCAGGGTTTTGTTTTATTTTGGTTTTTTTGCTTTGCTTTGGATCCAAAGCTTGCAAAGCAGCAATAGATTTGCAGGAAACTTGAAAGCTATGACATAGACCTACAGAGGAATAGCTAATTTAGGAAGATATTTTCAAAAAATCTCAGTGCAAAAAGTTAAGAAAATTATCTATTGGGCAAGAGAAAAGAGATTAATATACAAAGGGTGGAAATTGTCCAGGAACAGGCAGATAATCCTTTGGGTTAATCATCTACAAAACCATCTACTAATATAATCCAGATTTCTCACCCATCAAACAGTGTTGGCAAGTGACATTCCACCCTGTACAGCTCAGAAAAATCCCAGATCTCATTCGCTGTAAGAGGAAGAGCTGCCTTGTACCAAGATTGCATTTGACCTACTCCTTTCTCTCTGCTTTTTATGAATAGATACCGTCTGATAAGAGAATAAATCATCTGTATATACTCAATAGTAGATGTAGAGGTTTTCTTTTCATAGCATGTTGTGTCAGTGCCTAATTTGTACAGCATAATATGCTTTATTTATTACTCCTGAAACCTAGGCCCAGAGTGTAGATCAATAGGTTTCTTTTGCATATCTGTACAACACAAGAAGATTAAATGTATTTATTTAGGACATATCGCTTGTATGAACTATTCTTCAACCTTTCCAATGGCAGAGACTCCTCCAACAGTATTTACTGGACAGTATTTTGCAGGCTCCACAGCCCCTCAGATGTCTTTTTTGCCCCAAAGTGCAACTTTGAGTCATTTCTACCACAGACACAGGACAGTTTACATCTCCATCTTTGCAATTGGTATTATATACTCACTAGCTGAACTTCAGTTCCTTCCATTTTTCTCCCTCACAGGGCAAATTTTCTATCCTAATTATTCGCACTGCTTGCCTGGAGTGAGACTCCTTTCTTGAAGAGTGGGACCTGTTGCAAGGCACAGCTGAGCTGCCTGACAAAGGGCTTTTCAAAGCAGGGGAGACAGATTATTCCTTGCTTTTTGCAGCTTATGTGCCTATTTCACATTCTCTATACGTTGTTTGCCTGCTTCTCAACATTCTGACTTTTTTTTTCTGATACACATCTGTTCTCCATGACCAGCTATTAAATTATATCTTAAAACTGCAGAATATAAAAGAAAGGCTGACTACCATAAAGACTAACCCTCACAGCTTACTTGGAGAACTTGGCACGGTAAGCACAAAGACTTGCAGAGTACACTGTGATCCTGAATATCAGATGTGTGGTAGGAGAGAAGAATGATCAAATAAACTAATGTTCAGCTTTGTTCTGCCTTGTATTGTGGTACTTTGAGCTACTAAGGCTACTTTTCAATAAATATTGAAATAAGGTGAGGTAGCTTCAAATATTAATCCATGTTTCTTATTTCAATGAGTATTTAAAGGGATATCAAGGCAGATAAAATCAATGGCAAAGAGGTGGCTTTTCTAGAACTCTTTGAATACAAATCCACCAAATGAGTGGCTCTGATTTCTGTAAAACCCGAGAAGTGCTCACTGTTCCCGTCTTACACTCCTCCTCATACTGCCATTTCTTTTGCCTTCTCTCTTCTAAAGCAGGTCCCCAGTTATTATTGCCTTCACCATGCTGTCACCCTCTGACCTTGCTGCCGTGAGGATCTCTTTCCAGTAAACATTTTAGCTGTTTTTGTGCTTTCTCTCCTGCTCCTACACTGCTTCTCCAGTCAGTTTCTCATTTCCTCCAAGCCAGCCATATTGCTGACTTTTATAGCTGTTCAAGATCTCCCCCAACCCTTTCTCACACAGCTACAAGTCCCTTTGTCCAACTTGCAGTGCTTTGAGGTCATGATATCATCTGCCATGCTACTTGCCAGGTCTGACATCTAGGTTTTCTTTCTCTGCTCCTGGGCTGGAAGACAGATTCTGGTAAAATCATTGTATCCATGCACTTCCTCTTGCCACATATTCATTCTCCTTCCAAGCAACAACACTGGGTAGCAATTAAGTTAAATATGATGCAAATTTGGTGGCAAGTTCTTTTTCTGCTATTTATAACACTAAGATATTGGAATGGAAAATAGGAGAGGAATGCTTACCTGAGGCTGTGACATCATTCTTCTTAGAAGGCCGGATGCTAGAGTAAAGAAATTAATTCTCTGCCTACGCTTTTCTGGCTCGATGTCTCTATGAAAATAATTCCAAATAGCAGTGCTGCAAGTTATACCCCTGCAAGCAAACAAAATGCTGCTAAGTGTCAGTAACCTCACATGTGAGGACCTGAAACTAAAAACAGAATTCGCCAGCACACACTATAATATCTCTGGAAAATAAGAAGAAAGCTCAAGGACAAACAGCTCAGAAAACTGACTTTTAAGCACTCCCAGGAAGTGCAAAGCTGAAAAAGTAAAAAGCTGACAGCTAAGCTAGTAAGAAGGATTCAATGCTTTGGTTATATCACAAAAGGGAATAAAATAGAGACACAGGTGCATTTACAGTGCATACAGTTATCCCCAACCCAGAGACTGTTTGCACATACACACTCCCTAGGAGGCTGCAGAGGTAGCTTGCCACAGCTTTAGTTGTCAATCGACAGCTGTACCTTTCCTGACATAGATTAAGCAATTCACAAAAAATCTGATTAATTTGAATTTTATAAAGCAGGGATTGTTAAAAAGTTGTTCATGACAAAACGTCGTTACCAACTGCTGTTATGACAATAGTGACAGAGTTAAAAGAGATTGTGTGGTCTAGAAGTATAACAAAACCACAATGAAGCACAAAGAAGTGGTGAAAGAGTCATAAGGGTATGACAATAGGACATACAAGTTCTGAAACGTGCACCATGAACTGTGTACTTTCCTCACATAGGTTTCAATCAGCACCTAGCCAACAAAACTGAAGACACACTGTATTCAGATCTTTGTCAGACAACAGATTGTGTTCAAATTTATATATCTTGTATAATTGTTGCTTTGCACATCTGAGGCCCAAAACGGCAAGCAGACAGCATGGTGACTCGGATGAGAGCATGTGTAACAACAGCCTGCAATGTAGCTGTTTCTGCACTAGAATTCTTAATCGAGATAACTGCCTGATCAACAGTACACAGTACTTCCATTGTATTCCAGTAACTTAGTGGTGTGTATTCTTAAGACCTTTTGGGAAGAGCAAAGCAAAATTCTTCTTAACCAGGTCATGTCTCATTTTCCTGTTTTTGGAAGCAAAGCAAAAACTGTATGCTTAAAATTTAGGAAATGACTAATGGGGTTACTGCAAACTTTTGGCATTAGTGATTTTCTTATGATTAATGACTTTGCTGTTTCCCCACCTATAGTATCATAAATTAATATCACAAAGATAAAACATTAAAAAAAAAATATCCCTATAGGAGAATCAACAAGTAAACTAAAGCAGTATGCTATTGACATACTCAAAACAGTTTTGCACAGGCCATCTCAAATCTGGCCAGGATTATTAGCTAAAATGTAGTACTACACAAATGTGGAGCTACTGTGACTGTCCCCATACATTTATGCAGCACTTTGAACAAATGAGTTCTCCTTAGACCAGAGCAGGGATAGCTCATCTGGGCAACAGCACTCTGTAAATTATCCAATTCAACGTTAATGTGGGTAGAGGAGAATATACCTGAGTTTATTTCTATTATTTTATTGCCATCAATGAAGTATCAGTCTGTATTTGAGGCATGTATGATAATGCTTACTTTTATTTAGCTCATTTCTTCTGTCTAGCCTGAGCAGTGATCTGATTCTTTCTTCATGTACACAAAAAGACACTATTTTCCTCCATCTCCTGCTTCTTTAAACTGCTGCATTCTGCTCTTGGGAAAAAAACCCCAACTTTTTGGCTATGCCAGGCCTTCTATGTTCTCTCTTTAATCAGCTTGCTCCTGAAGTTTCATCATTCTTGCCAGTCAGAGTCTAGATGCTTTGAGCAGTATCATTGGCATGCAGCCACCTTTCAACTGTTTCACAAACATTTTCATTCATTTTTTTTTCTTTCCTCCATTTTCTGCAATGCTTCCTATTCCACATATGGCCAAGACTTTAAATAATGAAAAGGCAAGCAAGGCATGACTGTTACAGCAATTAAGCACAAAAATGACCAATTCGGTCATTCTCCCTTTGCAAATGCATTTCAGAGATTGCTTTAATCTCTCCACAGGCAAAGAAGGCATTTGCAGTTCTAGGTATCTCTATTTTTACCTTAAAGTGAGTTTCTTTTTGTTAAAAGGAAATGTATTTGATATTTTACAACTGTGAAAAATTAAGTTCACTCCAATAAAATGACACTGCCTTTCACAAAATCAAGTAACACATTTGAGGTGAAAGCTTCGAAGAACAGAAAGCATTTCTGGAGCCACAGATATATTAGAGATATAGGTGTTTGGAAGCAGAAAGTGTTTCTTATTACCTACAGTCAGAGTGTACATATATGAAGAAAATTACTTTATCAGACACTGTGCAACAGACCAAGATATTAAGTGGTCTTTTTTCACAGCCTTACTGGTCTTAATTTTTAGTACAATTGGTGTGTTTTTATCAGAGTGGTCCCATGCTGGCCTATGTAAGACAGCTAGGATTTGCATTCTAGTTCACAACTACACTGGTGAAAGGAAAGGGGTTTGTATTTTTTTTGTGTTAGCTTATTTGGGATATCGTTTGTGCTCCATAGGTTAATGGATATCATTTCCAAAGACACAAATTTGTCAGTAAGGAAGTCCTTCATCACCCAGAGAATGTTTCTCCAATAATATTTCTTTTTTAAAGTATGAATAATGTCTATAATATTAAAAGAAATCTACTTTTTCACTTTTCTGAGAAGCTGTAATACTGCAGAAGGCACATTAACAATGTGCTTTGGAAATTTAAGTATTACTTATAGGCTGCCTAAGAAAGCTGCCCAGCTTCAGCTAACGTTAGCTGGAAAGGCACCTTTATTTCTGACTTACACAATTGGATGCTCCAATTCTTTATCACCTCTTGAACTAATTTTGTATTGTGTTCTAGTTTTCCTTTTTGTCCTCTTTCTGGTTAAATCACAAGCATCTGCTTATTTCTTTGCTCGTATCAGACTGCTTGCTGTGTAGTTTTTTTCTGTTGACAATTTTATGTAACAGCACAGAGAAGCAAACCCATGAAAACTGTGTATGACCTAGTCAGTGAAAACATGCTTTTAGACTATAAGACTTCACTTTATGAATTTTGAGTCCTGACCTAGCTGGAGGTTATGGTTGGGGGATGGGAGGGGACCAGGGAAGCACTACACAAGCTGTCAAAAGCCAACCTTAGAGTAAAGAGGGAAGAGGCAATTTATCATGTGTACTGAAGGTCCTGTCTAAAGCCAGAGGAACTGGTAGGCCTGGGAATGAAAATTTCAGAGAATCACTCTACAGTTCATAACCAGTAATAACACAGAAAGAAGAGGGGCTGAGGGTTGCTGACATAGGGAAAGAAACACAGAGAGGCTGTGTAAGAGTGTTTTGAGGTCATCCTGAGCTATAGTTGAGATAAGAGTATATATAGCCTATTTTGAGACCTGTTTTCTCAAGAAATAATACTTGGAGACAGTTGGCTGGTTTTAATCACTCTTGTAATTACACCTGGAGGGAACGGAATTACAGGCAGTGAAAATAACTCAGCCCTGCCAAGGTAATCACTGTTAGTGCTGCTCTGTGGGTTAGTTAATCAGGTGACTCTGCGTGGAGGTAGGTGATGGTGAGAGGGATAAGCTCTGATGAGAGCTGGGCTCCAAGGCTAGTCTGCAATACTTGTAGGGTAGACTGGACCACAGTGCTGTTCTGTGCATCCCTGTCATGGCAGAATGGAGACTTGCAATTTGATGGCTAGAACACTCAGAGACTGCTCCTAAATTTTCTTTACGTGCCTGAGGTATAGTGAAAAATCCAGCACGATCTTTGACCTGTCTCAGCATGTCAGGAAGACTATTACACCTTGGGCACCCTACACATCCTGTCCACCACTGCAGTAGGTGGCATCAGTATCCATCCAAGTGACAGCCTCACAGGGCAAGGTAGGAAATGTCGAGATTGGTACTAGCTGATCTGCCTCTAGATAGGCACTAGATGTGCACTGTGGCTTGACTATATAATATTTACCCAACTTTTCACAAAGTGACTGTCAAAAGTCACCTCTAGTCTGTGTCCCACCACATGCTTGTTATATCAAAATCATCCAGCCTGTGTCCCGCCATGATGTTGTATCAACATAAGATAGTTTCTTCTTGTTACTCAGGATGGAAAGGAGACATCCCCAAAGTGTGCTGAGATGGACAATATTAGGCCTTTCTAAGGAAAGCCACTGAGTGACTCCCCTGTTGTATTATCAGCTGTGTGAAACTCCAGTGAGGCCATCCTTGGCATGTGCCAGAACCAAGGTCATCTGCGGTATCTCCTCACTGCAGGGAATGGTGCAGCTAAATCTGTGCTGCCAATCATGGAAACAAATCCCTCCTTCTCCTACTTCCCTGGTGTCATGGAGCTCATCTTGAAAAAAGGCCGGTGTCTAGATGGTATAGAGATTTGTTAGAACTGGGGCTTAGTAAGGATTGGCCTTTTTTTAAAAAAAAGTTAGAGGAGTAAGAATTATGACAGATCTGATAATTGTGAAAAATACATTCCGACAAAAGCCAACAAGCTGTGCAGTTACAGTAATTTGCCTGCCTTGGTGCTCGGGAGCAGCAGGTTCCCACCAGAATGGAACTCCAACTGATTTGCTTCTGCTTATAGAATACAGCTCCATCAGAGACAAACACATTCTGAAACTGTCATCTTTGAAGGAAAAATTTCCAGGACTATTCCTCAGAACAAACTACTCAAATCCAAAATTTTTAAATTACCATTTACCCAGACTTTAGCAAAACATTTGTTACTGTTTCCTATAGCATTCTCCTGGAGAAACTGGCTGCTCAAGGCTTGGATGGGCATACACTTGGCTGGGTAAAAATCTGACTGGATGGCTGGGCCCAAGGAGTGGTGGTGAATGAAGTTAATTTCAGTTGGAGGCCCATCACAAGAGATGTTCCCCAGGGCTCAGTACTCTTCTCTTTAATATCTTCATCAGTTATCTGGACAAGGTGATTGAGGGCACCTTCATCAAGTTTGCAGATGACACCAAGTTGGGTGGGTGTGTTGATCTGCATGAAGGTAGGGAGACTCTAGAGGGTGATCTGGACAGGCTGGATTGATGGGCCACGGCCATTGGTATGAGATTTAACAAGACCAAGTAATAGATCCTGCTCTTGGGTGACAACAATCCCATGCAATTCTACAGATTTGGGGAAGAGTGGTGGGAAAGCTGCCTGGCAGAAAAGGACCTGGGGGTCTTGGTTGAAGGCTGGCTGAATATGAGCCAGAAGTACATCCTGGTGCCCCAGAAGTCCAATAGCACCCTGGCCCGTATCAGAAATAGTGTGGTCAGCAGGACTAGGGAAGTGATTGTTTCTCTGTACTTGGCACTGGTGAGGCTGCACCTTGAATATTGTGTTCAGTTTTGGGCCTCTCACTACAAGAAGGACATTGAGGTGCTGGAGTGTGTCCGAAGAAGGGCAGTGAAGCTGATGAAAGGTGTAGAACACAAGTCTTACAAGGAATGATTGAAGGAACTGGAATTGTTTAGCCTGGAATAAAAGGAGGCTTTGAGGAGCTCTTCGCGCGCTCTACGATTGCTTGCAGGTAGATTTTTAGCGAGGTGGGAGTTGGTCTCTTCTCCCAAATAAAAAGAAATAGGACAAGAGAAAATGGCCTCAAGTGGTACTAGTGGAGGTTTAGGTTGGATATATGGAAAAATTTCTTCACTGAAAGGGTTGTTAAGCACTTCTGCCAAGGGAAGTGCTGGAGTCACCATCCCTGGAGGTATTGAAAAAACATGTAGATGCAGTTGACTGGGGGCATGATTTAGTTGTTGACTTGGCAGTGCTGGGTTAACATTAGGACTCAATGACCTTAAACATCTTTGCCAATCTAAACAATTCTATGATTCTATAAATTCAAAAATATACTAAACTTAGCATATCATTCCTGCAGAGTGCGAGATTTACTCTGCGAAATGTGTGAGTTTTAAGAAGTTGAAATTGAAGCAGAACACTGTTCCACCGAAATGATTTATGTTTTCACATAAATTTCCTCCAGGGAGGATTTCAACCTTTTTGAAGGGAGGAAGTGTTTCTAATTCAGAAATAAGGTAAAATTTCATGACTTCCATTTTCTCCATCTGTCAGGCTTCCTAGTCTCACAAGAACATATATCTCAGTCGGTGAAGCACAAAAGTGTACTTACTCTTAAATGGAAGAGGATCCACATGGCAGTCCCTTTCTGATGTAGCTGCTTGTTACTGTACAAGAAAAACAGCTGGCATCACTCTGCTTTGCTAGCTACCTAGGAGTTCATCTTCTCACTAATTCCCTGTTGATCCATATCTGACAAAGCAGATCTGCATGCAACCTGTCATGGCTCTTGGTGCAAAAATAACCTTAAAGAAGAAGAATGGCATGAATGAGAGCATCTTGGTCCACAAAGTGCAGAAGCCTGAGCAGTACATGTATCTTGCATTGCAGACTAGAATTGATCCCATGTTCCCATAAGAATCACAAAGATAAAGTATATCCCATTCCTTTATACCAACTATTGAATAGTAAAGCACAACATCCAAGCCAGTATTTCTAAGCCCAAGACAACAATGTTGTGTTAAACAAGGAAAAATGTACCTGCCTGAGCTATCAAATGACACGGCAGATATTGAAGGGTAAGTGTGATGAAGCTTTTCTCAGGCAAGTTTTGCACTTATAGCCATTCTAAAGAAAATAACTCAGAAAGGTGTTCTCAGAAAAGAAACTGTGGGTCCTCATTTTGCTGTGGGTCCTCATTTTGCCTCTGTCTTGGTGCTATACACACGGTGACATTGTCTTTGCAATGATTACTGAGCATGAACTAGAGCTCTATAACTTTTCCTTTGAAAATCAAGTTGGACTAAGAGCAACCCCTTCAGCAACATTTCATTTATTTTACATTCAGGATATTGTTTGAGCAGAAGGCTGCAATTAATGACTGCATTAATAGGCTTAGCACAAACAGGGCACATGTACTTTCCTCACCATTTGCAGAGCATCTGGTAGCAAAATGAACTGACCTTCTGTGATTCCTATGCATTGTCAGCAAGCACAGTACCAGTCTGTCACTTCCCTTATGCTTTCTGAAAGACAGACAGACCTACTTATTTGTAGTCATTCTCCTTTATTTAAAAGGCAAAAGGTAACACTAAGATGACATTCATAGCATTCAATACTTGGTTATCAAATTTCTGCAAACTTCAGATTAATGTATAAAAGATTATCAAAACTTAGATAGAATTTAATGAATGTCAAGCGCTTTTTTTTTTTTAATCTTTGCAGATGCTTCTTTCAAGCAGAAATATGGCATGAGAAGGCACTATTATTTTGTGAGAATCTGAGATTGTTTTTCAGCAACACCAGAATAAAGTAGACAGTAATTCTGTAACCATTCTCAAAGCCATGTCCTCATCTCAAATTTTAACTGAAATTGCAAACATTTCATTGAACAAACACTTTCTCTAAAAGTCACTGAAGAGTGAAGTACTGGCTCCATTGAAACTTCCTGTGGGAAATATATAGTTTTCATATAATTCTGATTTACTAATACATATGTATATCAATCAGGTAAGGAATTGATCCCAAGTCACTCTAGCCACATAAAACCATGGAGTAACTGGAGAGCTAATTTTCACTAGGGCTGGTAAAAGACATTGCTGTGAAAAAGAGCAATGACGTATACTCGGCTTCCAACCTGGGTGGCTGATGTTTTACAGGGCAGGTAGCATCCATAGGCTCATTTCTGGGGGCAGCACGCAAATTCCAAGTTTCAATCTCCAGCCCAAGATAAAGAAGAAGAAGATGATGTGTTACTGGGAAATACTTATTTGAGTACAGACAACAGAGAGAAAAGATTTCCAAGTGAAGATTAAACTTTCAAAGCTTAAATGTTTGTCATGTGCAATCACTTTACTTTGTAGCTGTCAAAAATAATCTGTTTCTCTGTTATTTCTGGAAGAAAAGCAAATCTCTGGACTGTTAACTTTTGTGATCAGTTGGCCTTGGCATGTCAACTTTTCATTTGTCCCAAACATTATTTATTTGTTTATATTCTTTCCTGGAAGAAAAGATATATATACCCATCACTTTCACTGAAATACAGGCCCTCAATTTGTCCCTCATTCTCCTTCCACTGGCACTAGCACGGACCATGGATTTTATAGATTTACATTTCTTTTTGTTGTGGGGTTGTTTTCTTTCTTTCCTGATTTTCTTCTTCCTGTTTCTTTTTGTCTTTCTTTCTTCCTTCTTCAATAGCTAAGATACGAGTCTCATACAATTTCTTGGTTTAAGTATCTGATGTTTTCAGGAAGATGTCTACAGCTGTGAAACTCTTAACAAAATAGCATCAGGCAGCCCTACTATTAGTGACAGTAAGGAAGACATGAATACTAAACCAACAGGAGAAGGAGGCAAAACTGGAGGCAGAGGAAATTGGAAAGAGCAAATGGTAGGAGGGAGTAGCAGGATCAGATTCTGGTGCCAGAAACAGAGTCTGTGATTATTTTAAAGATCCTCAGAGACTTTCTCAGAGGTCGAATGGCACAGAAGAGCCTGTATCCATATTACTAAACTCCTCTCCAAAACAAGGTAGCAATATGCATGCTATCTATTGCAGATAGTCCTTGACTTGTGCTAGTCCCTGAACCGTACCTGGGAGATCTTTGAAATCTTTGAATTCTTTATCAGCTGGAGTTTATTCAGGTCAATGTGTCAAGGGACTGCTCTAAAGAATGGACAACACAGACAAACACGTTTCTGGGTCCACCTCATTTACTGATATTGATGTAGTGTAAGTTCTGGGGCAAAGGAGGCATCTGAGGGCAATGACAGTATTCCTGTCTCTGTCTTCTAGGACAAGTCCACCAATCTCAGACTAGGGAAGGAAAAAAGTGACAGAAGAGGTGTTTAGTACTTAATACGAAATCTGGACCCCTGATATGCATGAAATTCTTTCAGAGGATCATTTGAAGTACAAAATGGGAGATGCAAATTCTCTGATGTCTTCTCCTTTCATATCAATGTGATTACCAGCCACTAGAGTTGAATACATCTAATCAACAAGCAGCGACACAGCCATCACAGTTGTGTTTGCTCAGGTAGACTGACAAATCACTTTTAAGAAACCTGACAGATATTGCAGGAAATTTTCACATTCATGCCACAGTGTGGTAGTAAAAACTATGAAAGTTTGGAAAGAGACTCTTACAGTGGCAGGAGAAATCCTAGAATCACTTTGGTTGGAAAAGACCTTTAAGATTCTCAAGTCCAACCGTTAACCCAGCACTTCCAGGTCAATACCACATCTATACGAATAATTCAGATACTTCAGAAGACAGCAAATATCTCCCCCTCCACAGCTAGGGGACTGCGCAGGGCTGTACACGTGAAATGCTTCTTTGTTATGAGACCCCAAAGTTATTCAGAGACACTGAAATAGTAATAAGGCATTTTTGTTTTTTAAAAAAGCATGCATACAAGAGCACATAGCAGAGGCATAAAATGGAGGCTGCTGCCCTAAGTAGAGGCTATTCTGGAATCACTGAGGAATGGTTTTAAAGGTCATTGTCCTTAGTACAAGCTCTTGTCTGAGTGCAATTAGAAGGTAGCACACCATGGGAGAAACTGAGCAGAAGGCAGGACAAGGGTGTGTGGAGCTGGTATGGCTGAGGAGCACTCTGCGTTGTGAAACCACAGAAGATCACTGAAGGGCAGAGACCTCTGCAGTCATCCCAGCTGCCCAGGCAAATAACGAGTTGAAAAGTTTGTTTTTACCAAAAGATGCAAAGTCAAGAAGTGTGCAAAACCAGCGTGCCTTGATACAAAGCACAAACTATATAACTGCTGACACTGGCTCTGGGGGTGGCAGATAGATAGGAAACAGAGTGAAGCTTGGATACCCAGAGGCTATGCTGACTGCAGTCCATGCCAGCAGCCATCCAAACAACTCATCCTGCCCGTGTCAGCCAATGGCGGTTCAGCTCCATCCTCTCTCTCCATGGCCACCCTCTTCATGTCACCTTTTCCCTCTCTTGCCATCATACCAGCTGTTTGCTTGACCTGTCTGTGCTGCTGCTCAACATCTGTCAACAGGTCATTCCTGAACCTCTTTGGCATCTCCTGTTTTGTGCTGGCATTCTGTACTTTTTAATGCGCTCTTCATTCATCTGACTACACATCTCATCTCTTTCCTAATCTTCTGGAGATAGATACTTTATGTGGGAGATTCTAAGTGGCATCTTCTGAAAGAGCACATTTAGCTGTATCCACATGGGGTTTTAAATAACAGTTAGGCCTTCAGACAGCCAATGATAGATTTATTTTCAGTCTTTTCAGCTGAAATGAGCTCAGAATGGAACAAGGTACATGGGCCAAAAGACTAACTATCAGCAAAGAGGATATGAAGCCTGATTGATAGAAAAGGGAACTGTGCTACAGAGGGAGTAGAAAATATGAGTCTGGGAATTGTGAAATGACCCTGAAAATGAAAGAAGGCTCTGCACCTCTAGCAACGTCCTACTTGAATCATTAGGCAGAGCAAAGGACTATTCTGTGAAACTGTTCAGATCTACTTACCTCACCTAGGCAAGCAAGCCTTTCTAAACCCACCTTCTGGTGAGACTTTCAAGAATACTGAGATCAAATGCAGGACAACCTTCCTTATAAATAAGCTGAATATATTTGTACAGGAGTTGGCAAGTAAGTGGCTTTGAGAAAGGTTATAGACAAATAAAACCAATCATTCTCCTCTATTCGTTACTGAGAGTACTGTGCCCAGTTTTAGTCCACTGCATACAGGAGAGATGTTCACAACCTGGAGCAAGTTCAGTGGCTGGAGCATAACTCATGTGGGGAGAGGCTGAGGGATGTGGGCTTGATCGACCTGGAGAGGAGAAGGTTAAGGAAAAGGTTAAGAAGAAGATTAAGGAGGGATCTTACTGCTGTTTTCAACTCAAAGGAGGATATAGAGAAGACAGGGCCAAGCTTTCCTCAGAGACACAGAGCAAAGGAAGCGAAGCCACAGTCACATATTGAAGGATGGTCTGTTCTGAGCATCCGTATTGAAAAAGATCTTCATACTGAGAATGGATAAGCACTGGGTCACGTTGCTTCAAGAGACAGCGGAATTTCCACCCTTGGAGATATTCAACATAGAAGTGAGGAAGACCCTAAGCAACTGCTGTCACTTAAGGTTGGCCCTGCTCTGAGGAGCAGTTCAGACTAGGTCATCTCTGAAGTCCCTTTTAACCTTATTCTGTGACTCTAAGCTCAACCTGCTCAGCAGGTCTACAGTCTCCCAACTGCCTAACCACCCTGCAGTTACCAAGATCTTGATCATTTTTCAGAGCTGTTCCACTTTTCCCATTGCCTGTGCACACCAGCTTTTCTCACAGCACTAACACTACCCACTCCTTATGCACCAGACAGGATTTTTTTCAAATCAGAGGCCCATGTTCAGCAGAAAGAAATCCCCTCTGCCTTCAAATCCAGGACACGGGATGAAGCTGTGGCTGTGGGCCTTGAGCCACACGAAGCTGCCGCCACAGGCTTGGTAGCAGGCTGCTCGGTCTGTGCTGGCACCTGGAGGGGACCGGGAATGCAGAGAGGTGGACAAAATGTTCCCGTGCTTGCAGAGATCTCACAGAAAGTTAATTTAAAGCTTTCAATGGATGTGTTTCAGCTGGGAGACTTGCCTCCCTGCGCACCCTCTATGTGCGCTGAAGGACAGCAGGCACCTCTGTGACAGCTAAGAGGATGTAGGCATCTCGTCTGTGTTCTTGAGATTTCAGAGGCTGATTCAAAGCCTGCCATGTCTCATCTGGTAGTTGGAGATTGGCACTGTAATTTTACCCCTTCCCTTCACAATAGCTTCCTCTGCATGGACAAACCCCACATGCTTGTGTATGTGATGGCTTGTCAGTGTGCCAGAAAGTGGTTTCCTCACCATGACTTGAAGATATTTCGGAGGGCAGGCAGCAGCAGAAGATGGTTTGCCTGAAAATGCAGCTGCTTTCAAAATCCACAGCACAGACTAAGCATGTCAAAAAGTGTGAAGGTTATCTTAGGAGGTGAAGGAACAGATGTTATCTACAGTGATGAGATATTTTAGCAAATTTTTATTAATTAGTGTTTGCTTCAGACCTCAAACACTAGAACAGAAGAAAGAAATACAGAGTAAAAGCAGAAAAATCATATGTTAATAAGCAAATCAAAGAAGCAAATACATGAAAGACTGGGGTGGGGGGCAGGAGGAGACAAAAAAAAATTGTTACCTATACCAGCTCGTTCAAACAAGATCTTGCACTACATTAATCCCTGTAGGCTTTTATTAGCCAGTGTTTGAACTCCCCCAGCGATAACGATAGAGCCACCTCACTTGGCAGCATGTTACGTTGCGCTGCCTTTGCTAGTCTCTCAGATCAGCCACGAAAAGCAGGGGAGAAATTGCAAACTCAGGGCTTCTGGTTCACCGTGTGCTAATGGCAGCTGGCTTGGAAGGGTCAATGCTGGCAGAAGTGGGAGCACTGCCCAGTGTGGCTCTCAAGGTACTGGGTGTGCAGCCATATGCCACCTGCACGTCTCCCCACACTGTTGCCCAAGACAACACCCTCAGCTCCTTCCTGAAAGTGTTGGTGTGACTGTACCCATGCCGTGTAGCTCAAGGCAGGGGTAAGTGCCAGCAGCTCCCCTATTGCCCTCGGGAAAGGCAGAGGCAGGAAAACCACTGGTCATCATTAGGACAGCCCCTCTGCTCTCCACTAGCCCCAGGAACATTTTAGGATTCTTTTATGGAGGTGGTTTCTACTCTATTAATTCATATCAGCCTTGTGCATTGCAGTCTTCTTCTATGAGTTTGCAATCATTCACCGTTTCGAGGAGCAGTCAGGTCCTCAGAGAGCAGTATGTTGTTGCACTACCAGTTATTGTTATTATTACTTAGTATTTTAATTGTTAGCGTGATGCTTTAAGCTGATGAAAGTGGGATTTCCAAGTAAATCCTGTGAACAGTGGATGTATTGAAAAGTATGTTGCATAAAAATGAATCCCACTTCAAAGGCCTTACTCCAGATTAATACAGCTATAGCTGAGAGCAGAATTTAGTCCCATGTTATTATCTCCGAAGGAAGATTAAGACTCAAGATGCAATTAGTTTCAGTTTAGTGAAAAGGGCAGGATGGAACAAGTATGATTCCAGTAGAGTATGTTCCATAAGAGACCAAAGAACCAAAGCTTTTTTCTGTTGCTTTCTGAATTATACATGTCTCAGAGTTTCATCTTAACTTTTAACAAACCAGTCATGAGACGACAATCCCTATGCAATTCAGAACTATTTTTTTTTTTAATACTGAAATAATTACCTCTGTAAAATTCCTGGTTTATAGACAATTGTATTGGTATAAAAATGCTTTTAGGAATAACATCTATTCTCTTTCTGTTTCAGAATATACTTTACTTATATAAGCACACTGATACTGGGTATAAGTGCTTCTCCCCTGATACAGCTAATGCAATTCAAATCTTTACGTGAAATAGAGGTTAGCCATTTTCCCAGTCCTGTGTATCCCCTCAGTCAGTGTGAGGAGGAGGAAGCATATGAGTCACCAGAAATGTGTTTTTCACTCTCCGAAAAAAGTTGGATTTATGAGGCCTAAAAACTGTACTTAGTTTCTGTACAGTGCTGTATTCTGACCTGGCCCTTTATTCAATGACATTCTTTAAACCCTATCAGTTTTCTAATGCCTTAAATCCAGAATGAATCGGGTCTATTCTTTATTCCTTTTCTGCTACAACTGATCATTTCACAGTGATTCGTTCCCCTCTCTCCTTTGTGTCAAATCAAAATCAGAGAAAACCTTGAAATGTAAGAAAGATAGTCATGATTGTGCTAATATGGAGTGTACACTGCTTTGGGCAGGAACAGGTTCATACTACAGGGTTGCTAAATTTTTCAGCACTGAGTAATGATATATTTAGTTACAATCTCTACATATTACTGTAGTCTACATGTTATGCAATAATTGTTTGGCTTTCAAGTCATTCTGGAGGATATTTATTTTTGCTTTCTGAGAACTGAACTTAATGGAATAGGCTAAAGAGAAAGTAGAAATGCTGAAAAAAAAAGGACATTTTGAGAAAGCTTCAGTTTACTCACAGTAAATATAATAAAATAAACTTTATTGCATGCAGCAAATCATGCTGAAGTATAACTTCTTACAGACACTGTATTTTGGGAACAGACTTTGTGCTTACCGACACAATAACTGATTGAGAGTAGCAAAGCAATAAGGAGGAGAAGACTTTATCAGAAGAGTGTTCACAGTTTGAAATTGAAGCCCTAGGGAGCAGAGCTTCCCTTAGAGACTTTAAAGTCTTCAAGGTCCCTGATTTATGAAAAATAAAATGTCTTCCTACTGGTCTATGGAAAGCATGTAGACTGTTTTCTGGAGAAAACATTTGAAAAAAAAAGGTTAATTTTTCTCACAATCACCTCCTTTCTTATGCTGAGGATGAGAGGAGTAAGAGTTCAACAGTACCCGTTTCACCGTAGCTTCTCCGACGCTGCAGTTACCTGTGCGTCCCCAGACTGTTTGGGTGCAGAGTCCACGGTTTGTGTGCTGCACTGGGCTAAGGTGCCACGTGACTCTTTCCCTGGGGAATTATGAAGAAAATTGCCTGTCTTTCTAGGTATGTGGGTGAAGAAAAGAGAGACTCTGGAAAGTGATCGGCACTCATATGATTTAGTTTGCATCTCTGTTTCGAAGTGCGCCGTCATCACTAGCTGAAAGTGGCAGCCAGTTTCCAGCCCATCCCGGGAGACTGGAAGACCAGCCTGGTGCCAAGTTCAAGTTCTTTGATTTTTGGCATGTGTGATGGAGGTTGTAGCATGTGACTACAAATCTGAGATACCTCCAGCAAAGACAGAAGATTTTGAGAATACCAAAGTAACTCCAACCTTTTCCTCTATCAACATAATTTCTTTTATTCCACAGCCCATAATTTTTCCTTGTATTAAAAACAGGCTAAATAATACTTCTGACTGTTTATGAAAATTAGAATTCCTTTTCCATATCCTAAATGATCAGGCATACCCTTTACTGTATGGGATTCAAATGCTGTAAAAGCATTAGTTGTCAATTATGTTTTGCCAGCTCTTCTCAAACACATTGGTGTTTTCTATTTATCTCTGTTTAAAAAAATAGTCTTTTGCATAACGAAGTAGGAAATAGGATAAAACAACAACAAAGTAATCATTCAAACCTCTTGAGAACTTTGCAAACCATCATTTATCATCATCATGGATGTAATTTGTTTGAGAGTCTAAGGAATAGAAGTATTTATATCATCAGAGTAGTCTGAAGCCAGAATAAGCAGTTGTGTTATATATTGAAAGATGGAGCCTGGAAAACCAGGAGCAGTGATGAGCCAAAGGCTTTCACAGAGCTGAGAATATTTCTAGAAGGACATACATATACTCTGATAATCATCAGCAGCATATTTTGTACAAAATTTAGAGCCGTAGATGGTCACAGTCCTTCACATTTATTTATTAGTTACATTTGGTGCAGCTGTACCTAAAGACTGACTTGGGAGGCCATTGGGATGCAGAAAATACATAGGATATGTCTTGAAAAGCTTTAAAAGCGAAAGAGAGAGTGAAAGAAAGGGAACGGACAGAATGTGAAAATCAACAAGGTAATGCTTGAATGACATTTACTTCTCTTTAAGCCCTTTCTTTCAAGTGGATTATACAGCAGAGTAATAAGTAAATGGAAAGAGAAAAAATGATGTACTGGGTAGAGAAAGGCAGGGAGGAAGGGAAGGGGTGTAACTGTGGAGTAACATAGATGCACAAGGTTGTGAGGAGAATGGAAGATTTAGGCAGGCAAAGAAGAGAACGGAGAAGGTTTGTGCATGCACGGAGCGCTCCCTGTCACGGTGCAGTGGGCTCAGCATCCCCGTGCAGGTGCATTAAGTCCTCTGCATGGACACATGCACTAAGCTACCAGGCTGGCTATGCCAAGAGACGTGCCTTTCTCTGGATTCATGACTCTCTCCTCAGCCTTTCGCCCCTGGCAGGGAGGAGGCTTTCAACCAGATGTGGGCTGGAAGGAGAACTGGGCCCTGTGGAGGTTCTGGGACTTCTCCAAGTAGTGGTCCCACTTCTGCACCATAACCCTGCCAAAATCAGCCTCTGATTTCCTCCCCTTATGCTGGGAGAGAAGGATAGCACCAGCAAAGCTTGAATTCCCACTGATAGATTTGCTTGTGCAGGCAGGTGCTGGGGGTTGAGTGCACCAGCTCTTGCTCTTGCAGCTTTTGTAGATGCATCAACCACCTGAAACAACTTGTACGCAACAGGAAATTAACTTTACTCTGGACAAAACAGAGGAAGATGTGTAGCAAAATCCCATTAAGGGTGACTGGTTACTGGGGCTATCACAGGTTTTTCTTGAGTTTTGTAACCAAGTGGTCAGTTGTTATAGGAGGCTTCATGGGACACAGATGCAAGTCACCAATGTTAGCAGGATATGATACAATTTTCTTCAGGTTGAAAGTTAAAACCTTGTACGGTTATTTGAAACAGTCTCTGTATTTGCTCAGGTTTAGTATGTTGCTTGCTTCAATAGAAGCCCCCCTCAGGAGCTGGGACCATCTTGGAACACAAGTAGAAATATTATAAATACAAATTCATCATTCACTTGGATGTGATAAGGATCAGAAATAATAAATGCATATTGATTAAAACATAACCCTAAGGAAAATTCAAGCTTGCATAGTCTACATGCATTTGTGTCAGCCTGACAATCTAAAAAAATGCCCATGTCAAGTGCTATTTTTTGAAAGGTGGAATAATATAATGACAATCCAGATTTAAATTCAGACATGGCCCTAGGTTCATACCTGTAACACTCATTTATGATGAAACTGGGAGAATATTGTGTTAATGAATGCAGCTTATACACTACTGGAATAAATGATGTGCCACAGATGGAGAGATCATGGCGGGATCAGTTTGAGATGCATATATTTTTCTGATACATTAAGCCAAGGAACTAAGTACAGTGCAGTTTCTCATGCTGAGGCATTTTTGACGTATTTTTCCTTAGGTTTGCTTGTAAAGACAGAATAAATTGTCCTTGACATTCATAAAAATATTTCTTCTGTCAGTCAGTGCCCTTTCTTCTCTATGCAAAACCCTATAGATACCATGCCTGAAAACTCTGAAATGGGAAGCTCTCCCCTCCACCAAATTATTGCAGGAAAAAAAAAAAATAGACTATACTCACTTTCAGCCTGCAAATATTTGCCTTTGTGAAGTGTAATGTAGTTTGGGAAAATAATGCTGATGGTATTTTCATACGAATTTGGTTTTCTTATATTATTGTGTAGTCAAGAAAAATGAAGAGTTGAACCATCCAGATTATTCTAGGTAATAACCTATTCCCTGGACTATATTTGTCTTCATATGTATATCCCACCTGCAGTACTGAGTTTAACTCTGGAGCCCCCAGCTTAAGAAAGACGTGGACCTGCTTGAGGAAGTCCAGAGAAAGGCCACGAAGATGATCAGAGGGCTGGAGTACCTCCCCTACAAGGAAAGGCTGAGAGTTGGGGCTGTTCAGCCTGGAGAAGAGAAGGCTCCAGGGAGATTTTATAGCAACCTTTCAGTGTGTAATTCCCCAGGAAAGCTGAGGACGGACTCTGTCAGGGAGTGTAGTGATAGCATGAGAGGTAAATGGTTTTAAATTGAAAGAGGGTAAATTTAGAGCAGATATAAGGAAGAAATTCCTTACTATGAGGGTGGTGAGACACTGGAACAGGCTGCACAGAGAAGTTTTAGATGTCCCCTCCCTGGAAGCATTCAAGGCCAGGCTGGATGAAGCTTTGAGCAACCTGGTCTAGTGGGAGGTGTCCCTGTCCATGACAGGGGGGTTGGAACTAGATGATCTTTAAGGCCAAATCATTCTGTGATTCTCTGATTCTATGCATGTAATGGTCTTTATACATGTCTTCAATCACAAATGTGTACATCACGTCGCTTGTTACCACCAAGAAGGAAAGATTCTACTTCAGAATCTAATGATGCTATCTGTACCACTGCCTTCCTCCTTTTCCCACACTCACTTTACTTAAAGAGCTCATTTGTAATACAGTTTGTGTCTGATGGCCTGATGCTGGTCCTTTGCAAATGTAAATCCATTTCAAAAATTTGTCGATGTTAATCTGTCACACAGGTCTTTTCTGCAAAATTGCCTGTCAAAGTTTCCTTTGCGATCCTGCTTAACAAGAACTTACATGTTTATGCTGATGGTGCTCTAAGACCCCTGCCTGTCATGCTGACAAATACAGTTGAGGTGTTTCTTAGGATTTCTCTGGCTGTCTGGATTAGTCTGTCTCTAGTATTCTATTTCTATCACATGCTTTTTTTTTTTTTCTTTGCTTTGCTTTGTTTGGTGATTTATACAGCTCTTTGGACAAAGGAATGTTGATTCTTTTGCATTAAAATAATGTAAATAATAATAAATGAAAAGTAAATTCACTAATAATGCACTGAAACAGAACAAGAAATAGACAGCAAAGCCTGAAGGAATTAAACTAAATTAAAACAGGCAGACAAAAGAGAAAGAAACTCAGGAAAGATATCTTGTTGTTGTTTTTTTCAATGATAAAGAATGTAATCTGTTTTCTATGTGACGAATAACAGGATTTTCACAAGGATGTCATTGGCTAATTTAGACACCCTGAGGTACCAGAATTCAATTATTTTTCTCTTCCTTCGAAGTAACCACAATGACAACAAATAGGAGATTCCTAAGCAGCTGACTACAGTGATGGCTTCACATTTTCAGGCTCTTTACATCTGGAGAAACCCTGAAATTCAGATGAGATTAGATTAGAGCACTTGCAAAATATAAGCTGCATTAAATGCAAAGAACAGGCATTCATTGCTCACAAAAATTACTGTGCTGAAATGCCATATGTACAGCTGAGCCGGTCTACTCTCTGTGGTCCAGCTTGCACTGCCAAACTGCAGCTAAAAAGGTTGAAATGCTGCCCTCCCTGCCTTTGCATCCTCCCTCTCCTCGTTACCCCAGCCTGTGCAGAGGCAGGGCACAAAGGGCAGAGTGTAGTTCAGCATCTCTTGATTTCAAACCTGCTAAAAATAAATTCATTGATAAACAGGCAAGCAGAAGCTGGCAGCTGGTGCTCTGCAGCGAGCATGGGTGGGGCAGAGCCTGCGGGAAGCGCCGAGAAGGGAGTCATTGGGAATGCTTCTCACAGGGGGTACCGAGCCCCCAAAGGAAGATGACTGTCACACCGTGGAGATCGGCATTGCATATTTGCAGTATATAATCAGTTTAGATTGTGTGGGAAGCGGGACCCAAACTCTGCTCCGCTTAACCCAAAACACTGCATGTAAGATGCCTCTGCAAGCTCTGTTTCCATGGAAATGAACATTAGCATTAGCTTTCCTCCGTAAGGGGAATCATCTATTAGACTGAGTTCAGTAAAACAGGTATTTTATCCCATTTCACTCAGGGAGAAGATAAGGATTAGTTTGAAATCTGCACGTGGCATTATAAGAGCATGATTTGATTATTCCTTCGGGGCTTTATGAGATTGGGAACTACTAGGCTGTATTACGTAGGTAGAACAATACCCATTTATGCTGAGGCTGACTAAGATACATAGCTCTGCCAAAGCCTTATAAATCTTATACTAAAAGAAGGACAAAATAAATTTGAGCCTATCTGCCCTCAGATCAGACTTTATTACTGACGCGATCTTCCAAAAATAGAACGATTTTGATTTCAAGGAGCAAAGGGGGCTTTTCAGTTGCCCTACTGATTTGTTTAAGGAGTGGATCAATTTACTACAAATAAACTCTCTTTCTTACCGCAACATTAAATTATTAAATCATCTGAGTCAAGTGAAAAGCAGACCTTTTCTGTAATGATATTAAATCATAAGTTAAACTCTGTCTCAGACGTGGAGGTAAGGTAGGATTTATATGGATTTGTTCTCAATATGCATTACCAGAAACACTGCCTGATGGGTCTCTCTCCAAGCTGTCAAAGAAATGGCAAATCTCCAAGGAATATTCTGGAAAGGAAATTTATTTTAAATAAACCAGGAGAGGTTTCAAAGCTATTTTCAAAGCATGGTCGATTACTGAAGTTTGACAGAGTATGTACAATGTTTACTCAGTTTAAATGTGGTAATCTTATTCCAAGTCAGTAAAATGACTAATGCAGAAAAAAAATTAGACCATTTTTCTCAGTAGACCTCTTGTTTTTTCATACCTGTAAGCACTGGAGAACCAGAGTATCTGTGAGACAGGGAGGGTCATGTCCTGGCCCATGGTTCATTAGTATGATTGGTAATTAGAAACTCATTAGTTTCCTTCTTTCTGTGAGAGAAAACTAATAAGATTTCATATCCCAGTCTGTATTTATCAAACTTGGTTCACAGTTTAAAAAAAAAAAAAAAGTAGTAAAACCAAAGATAATTTGACCTCTGAGACAGAAAAACAATTAACCTTGTATCTAATTTTAAGTGTGTTCGTTCTTATGAGATGCAGTCTTGATATGAACTAAGAGAAGGATGTACATGGCCTATTATGCTAACATATATCAGTTTGACTCCTGGAGTTCAGGATATGTTGTCATAGAAAATAAAGTAAGCAGAAGTGAGAATGCATCTTCTGAAGTGCAGGGGTGCTCCAGTGAAGTCAGGAACACCAAATCCTGCAGGACAAGAGTGTGTTCATTATCCCGTTCACATTATCAGCATCTTACAGAACCAGGCCTCTGACAAGTCACATCATCCTAATGGGGGATTACAACAGATATTGAGAGAATTCATGTCTCTTTCTTTTTAAAGCTGAGGAAATTTTCCCACTAAGTCCAAATTTTCAGAGGCCTTCTATGTAACACTCATCTGTAAAGTTTTCAGGTAAATCTACCCAATCTTTGTTTCATGTCATTGTTCCTTCCCTTGCAAACTCCAAGCTATATAATAAACCTAAAATCCTTAAAAATGTATCCTTCTGTCAGTCTAAAGTAAATACATAGAACAAACAACCCTTTAAAAATGCCACATAAGAAACAAAACTACTTCTAACGCAGATGTGGTGACAAGAGTGCCTTAGTCTAACGCAGCTAATTCTATTGGGGCATAACCTGATCTCTTACCCTGCAACAATATACTGTTTATAACCTGCTCTTTTAAATCAGTTCCTGATCAAATCCATCCCCAGTTCATTAAAAATTTTTCTACAAGAGTAGCTAATAAAAGAACTAATTGGGACACAGGCCAACATCTCCCAGCTTCTTGATTAAGTTCTGACGTTTCAGTACTTTTAATTAAGTGTATGTGCTGGTGTCATGGTGTGCAATTAATTGTTTGGTAAAGATATGGAATACATTTCAGAACTCTTTTTGGGGGGAGGACAGACTTTTATTTCATTTTGAAACAAATGGGCAAGATCCTTTTAAAGTTGTGTTCCTGAACAAATACAACAAATTTTGGAAGCTTCTCTCCTCCTCTTGGTCTCACAATCCTACAAAGTCTTCTTTCTGTTTCTCACATTTTCTAGATTTCATTATATAACAGAAGCATAAGGCTAATTTTTTTTTTTCTTCGATTAGTTTTATTTCATTAGTGATACAGCGAGTAGAGATCTGAAAATGAGCATGAATTCTTCAAACACATTGAATTCCTGCCTTGTTTCCAAGATCACTTCCTATTTTCATTTCTCCTCTCTTTCAGCAGCCCACTGTATTTAGAATGGAGAGTTTATTCTTATGGCACTTGCTGAAATCTCTGTCCCAGTTGCTACTTTGGTCAATAGAAGTTCTGCAGCTGACCTCTGTGCAAGCAGACTCAGCCTGGATCACAGATATGTGCAGGCAGAGGGACAGATCATGTATGGAAAATGGGAGGGGCCTAAAATTGCTTAGGACATAGAAATATGGGTAGGGATCTTCTCATACCCTTTCTACCCACACACAGAACCTTGTCACTTGACATTCCAATGGCTTTTCCAACCAACACAGCTGGATGTTGGGCTAAAACTTGGACTAGGAATTCACTTGCTCTAGTACACCAACCGCTTCATAGTAAAGAGAGATGTGCACAATGCCTGATATGATCTCACAGGCCTTTCCGCTATTCACTTCATAAACCAGGAGAAGAAACAGGACTTTCTGTAACTCAGCATGAATGAACCACCAAGCAGCTCAGGCCAAGGCAACACAAAGACTTACAAAACATGCTGCAAGGACTTCTAGCTGTGCAGGAGGTCTGCAATGTGGCTCTGTGTATCCAGGTATGAGCCAAAGAGTAGGTTCCTCACTCTAGCTAATTTTCAGTACAGTTACAGTCTGAAGGCCAATGCCATGTAATAAATATTTCCTGAATTCAATCAACTAAGTGATTTCAGTACATTTCCTTTTCAATCCATTTATTTTGACTGTAAAGCCATCACAGTGTTTCCTTTTGTTTGACCTTCTCATCTGAGAAGCCAGTGACTGAGTAGATAATAAACAACTTCCATTTCACCCTTATAGACTCAATCTGCCTCCTTGCCTCCAGAGTGTACACTGGTAGTTTAGAATAAGTTGAAGGAACAATGTGGAAAGCTGATTCCATGATTCTGTGGCTGAAAATATCTTTTTTAAATTGCTAAAAAAATGTTATTTCATGTCCAGTATTGCCTGTAGGATACTTTTTTTAGGCATATAAGTCAATAAAATGAAGTTCAGTGACATTTAAAACAGAGCTTAATACTTTATATATCAAAATTTTAACAAT
This sequence comes from Baryphthengus martii, assembly GCA_013396935.1. Lineage (NCBI taxonomy): Eukaryota > Metazoa > Chordata > Aves > Coraciiformes > Momotidae > Baryphthengus > Baryphthengus martii. The sequence continues at coordinate 87,547 of VWZK01018795.1, read as the reverse complement.
TTTTAAGTGTTTCTATTCTGAACTGACTGTAATTATTATGTCACAACCTGTAATGAAAAAAGTCAAGGAGTAAACAAAAATGGTGGATAAGAGATACATTTAGCTGTCATCTGTTATCTGTCCACTACCACACTAAAAATCCTAGACAACAGCAACAAAATTTAGGTTAAGGAAGATGATAAAGCGATTAGTATCTGATCAGGCATCTATAAACAAGTACTGTAGAAAAAGCTTTTTGCACATAAAGCCTAATTACTTTGGGAGAAAATCCTTCTTTGCACGCAGAAGGACAGATCATGTGCTAGCTCTAATTTATGCTGATCCTTATATATTGTACTGTAGGGATCTGCCTTATCCCTTGGCTGTCTCTATGTGACATGCAATTTTTCACAGTACTTCCCAGTGATTTTCAGAATCCAGGAATAATTCGGCATGGAGAACAATGGCAAGCAAGACATGGTGAGTTGTGCCTGCTCACGGCAATGCAGCTCTGTTATCTTCCAGCAATGTGACTACTACTTGCTCTTGTTACAGCTGTAAAGTGGAAAAAAAATTCTGCCTTGTCTTTCACAATAAGCCACGTCTCACTTGTAAAGTAATTTCCTTTTCTCTTCTCTCCCTTCCATTATTTCTTCTGTATCAACATCTTAATTTATTAAGGAGATGAAGCCGCGTAAGTCCATGCATGACAGCTAGCATACTTATTCTATCCAATACAAAATGTTTCTTTGTTAATTTTATGTTTATGATCCCTCTGGAAGCACTGCAAAATCCTTGGATGATATTACTGATACAGTAAGCACGGCTATTTTAGGTATATGTTCATATTTCGAGATTAGCAGGGGAATTTTTTTTAAATATGGCAGTTACTATAGTGACAGTGACAGTTTCAGAGAGGAAAGATGGTATTGTGATAAAGATATTGTACCAAGATTCAGCTCAAATTGTCAGGAACTCTTCAAAGAAGGGTCACTTACATCTTTTTATTTTCCAGTATTTTTTATTGTCATGGCAGTGCTCTGGTGAACAAGTTGCTGACCTGAGCTGCAGGAGTGGAGCTGTCTGAGAGTTGTGCTTTCATTCTGCAGAACATTTCCATGTATAAAAAGTGTTCTTATTCTATATCAAAACACACCCAATCTTTTGAAAGCTATTTTGTGGAAGTAAAATAAACCACCCCAGTAAAGTCTAACGCTGAAGACCTATGCTTTGTGCAGAAAGGGGTCTTGATCCTAGACTACAAACCTGTCCCAAAAAAAGCTAATACTGCTATAGGATTGAGGAAGTTCTGTATGTTTTCCCTTATTTTGGAAAGGAATTTCATTCTGAATTTGAAAAAAAAGGGAAAAAAAAAACACAAAAAACCCCCACAAAGGTAAACCCTGCCCAAACCTTTTCTGGCAAGGAATTGGTCTTAAGTGCTATGTTCCTATGAAAAGTTGAGTTTCTAATGAACTGATATTTTTGCAAAGACCTTTTTTTTCTTAAAAAACATCTGTAGCCTACACAACTATGCTGCTCAGTTTACAGATATCTAAATAAAAGATGAGAGAGAATTGATCTGTATTGATTTCCCGAAGTCTATACGTGTGTGTAATTCTACAGCTTATGAGGCTGGGCTCTAATTCAGACTTGGTCAGAACATGCTTGTTTATATGTCACCTTTTCATCCAGAATTTGCAAGTTACAGAAGGCCTGTCCTCATAGTCACAGCCAAATATTCTCCTCGTGCTTGCCCAAGATGCAAGGATGGAGCTCTGTCATCCAAACTTCTCCAACACACATCATGTAAGGGGGCTGCCATCTCACAATGAATTGTCAATGCCCATGATAATTATCATGGTATTATCGGGGATAGCCCAGGTGGTACACTCTTGCCCTAATGCCAGTAATACACTTGTTTCAAAGTGTGATAGAGCCTTTGACACCTTAAATTTACCGTGCATATGGAAACATTCCTGGCTGCTGGCAGCTGAAATGTTCATGGCTAAAGTCCCAGTGACAGCTGAGACGAGGCTCAGGCTGCTGATCTTTACTCTGTTTCAGTAGCTGAATGCCAAGTTAGAGTCAGTAATTAGCTATGTGAAGCATTGCTGTCTATGGTCCTCCAGTATACCTTTCAGTGGAGAAGATCCTAGCATAGGAATGCAGGATGCTGGTCACCAGTCTCAACTAGGAAGCACCATAAGTCACTGATTTTTCAGTTGCCTTCTAAACAAGACCTTCATCCAACCGAGTGAGATGGCAGGGAAGTTTTAAGAGCAGAATTTTTCCCGATTATAGCTGAGAAACAGATTTCTTACTTCTTCAGTTCTTAGCTACCTGTGAATACTCAAGGGGAAAGTCTACCAGCTCAGCTTACACCACCGTGGTGTTCACTGAACTGTTTAACATTACCCTGGAGGGACTGCAAGTGTCAACATAATCAATTACTGTACCTCAGAAAGCAATCACAGAGAAGCTTTCTAGACTATCTCTGTACTGAGGTCTTCAGGATAAAGCCGCTGTCCAGTCCCTGTGCACCCACACAGCAAGAACAGTAGGTTCCGGAGTGTCATAGAATCACATGGCAATCTTCTGACAATACCACTGTATCCAGAAATATCAGGATCTCCTACAAAAGGAGTGTTGGTCTTTGGCAAGATGAAAAGCTTATTTCTCATTTCTGATTTTTTTCACCTTGTGGCTTTGGTAGCCCTCCTTCTAACAGGAGAAGGATGACAGTCTGTCTTCCAATACCAGATAACAAAACTTGATTTCCTTATTGCTGCCTAGTGTTACTGAAGTGGTGTGATGACAATACTGTTGTGTCTTATTTGGAGGTGATTCAGCTCATGTGGACAGCGTCGGCATGATTGCTGTTTGGCATGGAGCTGAAAGGCCTAAAAAGCTGATTATGCTGAAGTGTTTGAAGAAGGTATTCGGAACACAGCCCTGAGAGTATTATAATCCTGCTCAAGCACAATGTGACTTAAAAGCCTACTGTTCCATTTCAGTAGTTTCCTCCCTGTGCCTGGATGCCTTTACTATCCTTCAGACCAATGTGTACTTCTTATTTTGGATAAGGTGATATGAGGTCTGAAAGAAATATTGTTGTCACCTGAGCTTACTCCACAAATTAGCTTTTCAAAGAGCTACAGAATCAGAGCAAGCCTCTGTTGATTCCACTGGAAAGGATTAAAACGAGTAGTATTCAGGTTTTGAGAATATAATTCCCTCTGAGCTGGTTCTTCAGCCGGATCTGTGATGTTTAGTAAGACTGGTTCAAATGCGTCACTTAACCTTGAATGAGTTGGTTCACAGTGAGGCCCTATTCTGGGTACAATCTCTGCAATCTGTCAACAGAGGAAGATGATTGCTTGAAATGGTCAGCTAATTTATAACAGACTAATAATGATCTGTTATAAGAGAGAAGTGAGGCTCACCGTGGAAAGAAAATGGTAAAGATTATTTATGATACAGCAGTTTTTAGAGACCTATATAATCTTTAAGGCCCTAGAGCAATGGGCATGATAAAACATGTATCCAGATACCATCTTGCCCTGAAGACCTTGTCTGCTTTAAGTCCCTTAATGTAAAGTTAAGGGCATAAGACATGCACCCTAAAGCACAAGCTTTATCATGTGTCACTGAAAGCAGCATTCTACCGTCATTAGTGCTCTATAGTGCTCTCTTGGGAAATCTAGTGAAGATGTTTAGGGCTGTTGCTTGAACTGCCACCTCTTCTCACTGCTAAATAGGGATTGCGGGAGATGTTCAAAGGCACCAGAGGAGCTGGGCTTTACACTCCAGTATTTCATTTTCTTGGGACTATCTTTTCATTCCACCATCTTTTGTTATATTTTAGTTTATTTTGGATCATTGTACTTATCTGACAGGCTGTCATGTATACTGGTGTGCAGAAGGATTGAGTTATTTTCTTTTCTGAAAGTTTCCAGGACCTCGTTTAAAGCAAAAATCCCTTCCTGGTTCTTCTGTTTTCCTAAAGAGTCTTTCTGAAAATTTCTGCTTTGCCACACATATAAGGTAAAGACTGAGGAGACCGTCAGGGCTCTGATGTCTGCAGCACTATTGCCTCTCTCTGTGCAGCTCCTGTGCACTCCCAGAAACATGCTTGGAGGAAAGACGGGATGAAAAGTAGTGGAGAAGACTCAGCCAAATGCTGGCTGGGAAAGATTTGGTACTGAAGAGAATTGTATGCCAAAAGCATTCCTGTCTAACAGGGTCAGTAAAAGCCTGATATCCCTGCTTCACAAACTTGTTATTATTAAAGCTATTGTCACCTCACCTATTGGACACAAAGTGAGTTCACATAACACAAAAGAATGATAAGGATATCAATGTATTTGAATTTTACCAAGTCTGTGGTAAATGCTATAGACTCGTTCTTTTTTTATATTTCCCATCTGTGTAATGAAGATCTGAGAGAACGTTTGTTTTGTTTCTCATCTTAAACACCAGGACTACCAGTTCTGATTCAAGTTCCCAGTTCTGTCCAGGGGTATGAAACTGCATGAAACTGCATGAGGACTCTTGGGGCAAGAACAGGATTGGTTCTTAGACAAAGGGGACAGAGACTTAATCATGGTTAAATTAGCACATCTCTTATTTAGACTCTTTTTACCCTTTCACATCTTGCATTCCTATCTGCACAGTGGCTCATATTAAAAATGGAGCTGAAAATCAAGCCCACCACAATTGTATCATTAAAGCCACACCCACAGTGAAGAGGTGGATTGGAAACTATTTAGATTCAAGAATGCTTAGAACAGAGCTCTCTCCAGACCAAATATTTATCCTGCCAGGCTGAGTGATTGCTGCCTCATATTCTCTAATTTATTTCAAGTTTGGCACCTATTCCCCCAAGAGATCAGAGAAGAGCCTGTTCAAACACAGCCTGTGCCTGGGGTTTCCTGTGGGTTAGTCCTTGGCATCTCCCTGCACAACATTCAGGATCAATCCGTTATGCAAGGTCCTCAGCGCCCTAAAGAGTTAAGAGAAGGAGCTAAAGATGCCATCTGAGGTACTGCTCTGTTTGTTGCACTGAAGTATTTATCTTTTAATCATTTCAATATCTGAATTGAAAGACGAGGGTTGTATTCATCTCACCCACATTAGGCCATCTGGAAGATAGATGCTTGGTCCTGACTAATCATTTCAGCTCTGTGTGTACAGTGACAGCACATCAGGTATCTGAGCTAGATCCGGTACCTCTTATAGTGTGATCTGATTCTGCCTCTGAAACTGCCTGTCCCTCTGCAGTGATTCCTTAGGGGTATAGCATCACTAATTCAGGCTGGATCTCCACTTTTAGGAGGGCTAAGGTGAGTGGGATACCATCCATTTCTACCATACTCCACCAGAATACAGTCCATTGCAGTCCATGTGTAACCCACAGGGGACAGTGTTCATTGTTTACCAACTACCAAATTGGCAGTGCACAGCTGCTAAGTTTTCTGAGGAGCTTTCAGTTAAAAATCCGTCAGAATTGATTTCATATAGATAATAAAATCATATAGATAATAAAATACTGAGCCTTGACAGCATGTTCATATTCAAGTCAGGTGGGAGTTGAAAGATAATGGAGAAAATGGTGATCCTGGACCTACAGATAAATCCACAAGGCACAACAGACAGACTCTCCCAAAGGAGAAATGATGTGGTTGTAGCTTTTGCAGTGTTTGAAGTTTAAAAGAGGGTATTTTACAACACTTTCCAGACATAACTATGCATCTATACATATGTAGGACACTGAAAGAATGTAATGATTTACTCAAGGGCAAAATGATACCCCACTTGCATAAGCTGTGCATCCCTTAGGCACTGTAAGATTATGCTGTCTTTTCCACTGAAGCCTTACTTGAGGCATTTAACCAGATCTAATACACTCGCTGTTAGACAAACACTGGGACTTACAGCACCATAAAGATGCAAAGAAGACTGCTTAAAGCGGAGAGATCTTACCATATTAGGAACAGTTGTATTTACCATGCTTCATCTTTTTTGGATAGTATTAAACATCATTAACAGAAAGTTTTCATAGCTTTAAAGGGTATGCAAAGGTACTTTAAGAAAACATTTTTAATGTCTGAGGGTAAGGGGATCATGCATGTAGTTTGTATAGAAACAGTTCTTTCAAATGTCTCTAATTATAAAACAATGTTTTTAAGAATTCTGATGTTTGAGACTGGGAAGTTTATCTGTTAATGAGTTTGATTATCTCAGAATAGGAGCTAATGGCCCAAATCCTCTTCTGATACCTGAAGGGAAAAAGTATAATTCAGAAACAGTTTGCACTGGTGGCTGTAAGCCATGTCAGTGCTGCTTGGTCTTAGACCAGCTGTATGATGAACTACTTTCCTGTTTCAACACAGTAGTCCCAGGGATGCTTTTGCTTGTAACAGTTTCCCAAATCCCCATCATTGCCGCTGCAAATGCTGAGAGCACAGGGAGACACGTGGGAGGCATGGGGAGGAAAGGTGTCCTCACCAGAAGAGCCCACATTCTGGAGCATACCTCCAAGACCTGTGCAAAGTCACTTATTGAATTAGACTTGTAAAAGTTGCTTAGATTTTGCAGATTTTCCAGTTTGCCTTTGGAATGTCTACAGGCTTTTTGTATAAATTTTTTCATAGCGCCCTTGTGTTTTGTACGTTTTTGTGCAGAGTGGAGTTGTACTAATTAATGCTGACCACTGTGTTATCATATAGTGTTCCATTGTGAGGGGGAAGCTGGAATATAGGTAGTTTTCAGTCATTTTTTGGCTCATGTAAAAGAGATACTTTTAAAAGTGTCTCCTTCTCTGGAGATATTCAAAACCCTGTGTGACCTGCCCTAGGTCATCTTGCTCTGGCAGGAGCATTGGACTCAATATTTTGAGGTCTCTTCCAGCCCCTAGCATTTTGTGATTCTGTGTGATTCTGTGATTCTGTCAAAATATTGCTGCATTGTTGTTTAAAAAAGAAAAAAAAAACATGGAAATGAATGTTTTATTTTCCTTTTCCAAACCTCTCCTTTTTTCTCTGGCAATCATCAATTAATTTAGTTTCCTGTATTTTGCAACAAGAGGTAAAATGACTGTTCTGCCTTCAAAGAGGATGGGCACTGCAAAATTTTCATGCTCCTGGGCAAGTACGATTGATGTTAGTGCAGGTCTTGGAACAGGACACATATGTAAGTTAAGTGTGGATGGGAGATGTTTAATGCAGTATAGAGGAATTTCTTTATTGCTTGTGGTAGAGTCTATGAAGTAAATTTTATTAGAATTGTCTGGGGCTTCTTTGAATAAATGACAATTTATCAAATTCAAATGTTTCACAAAGATATATCAACACAATTTTAAACAGAAAAGAGAGGGAGAAAGAGAAAAATTTTAGTAGTACGGTCACTAAAGTACTGGCCCTAGGAAATGGGAAGTGCCCAGTGAAGGCCTTTTAATTGCTTGAAGAACTGCTTACATTCAGCCTTAGTAGTTATGAGAACCAAACATAGCCACACATATTTTAATTTGTTTCTGGTATTAACTAACAACTCTTTCCAGAGCAAACCATTTTCCCTACAAACACACATAATAAAACCCAAAACCTCAGCAAACATCATAATCTTGGGAGAAGATTTTCTGTACATAAAATTCGAACAGTTTTTCCATGAATAAAGAATAGTATCTCATGACATTACAGGCCCAGAAATAGAAGCTTTATACGTTTGAGTACAAGAAATCTGCAACCTACCAATGGAACCCATAGCTGGTTGTCTGTCTAGGACTCAAGATAATGCACTCAGAAGGTATAAGGCAGGTTGTTTTCAGATATTTTATGCAGTACTATTACAGATAAATCATCTCAATCTATAAGGAGAAGGATACGAGAAGTAGTTGCAGTAGCATTTCTAAAAATTCCCTTAAATATCATGCTTCCCCCTGCTCCCCGGTAATGCATGTGACATCTCCCAGCATCGTATGTTCTGCAGGGGGTGTGAGAATTTTGCATACATAAGTTTTGTATGAATTAAGTAACTGATTCATGGTTTGCCACCTACATGTAGATAACTAGCCAAAATCCCTCTGATATTACTTCTATGTGTCATCAGATAACTTTATATTGAACTACAGATAGTTTTATATTGAAACACAAACTCCTTAATAACTTCTTTGAAAAAATACCCGATGTATAAATACATATGCATGCGCTTCCTCGCCTGTTTTAGGCTTTAATTTTGTTCACGAGTGTCCCTTGATAGTCAGTGCATGAACATCCGTCAGTAAAGGTTCTGCTCCAGATCACACAGAACACAATGTGGGAAACTTCCGCAATGGAATTGAGCAATTTATATGAAGATTAATACTCATGTCTAAATCTTGACAGGATCCTTTTAATCACATTTGGAACAAAACCATCCACAGGATGAGAAAAAGGGTTAATGACACATCTTCCCTGGAAACAGCTTGGACAAACATGGTTCACTATATAATTTCCTTTTTTAAAACCAGATTTATAGATTACATCTCACTGAATCAATTACTCCTGAATATATAGAGAAAATGACTGTCTTTCCAATGAGAAGCAGCTGTGTTTTTCCAATACTATTAAAATTTGAATTAATACTAAAAGGAACAAAAAATGAAGAGGGTAAGTGGATTATAGGCATTATTTGTTCCAAATGACATAATTCCACTACAGGCTCCACACTAAGTATTTATGGTAAAATGATACTTTGGCTTTAAACTATTATTGCTGAACTCTTATTTGTATCTACTGTAAACTCTTCTCTATGGCATTAGCAATCACTCTCATGAACAAAAGAAAGAAGCAAAACTCAAGATGAATAAAAAGCTTTTAGTTTCTAAATGTGATTAATTAAATCTCAGCTCTGCTCTTCACAGATTTCTTTCATGGAGGTGATGGCCAATAGGGACCAATATAATCAGTTGGTCTGACCTGTCTGCAGACTTACTCAGAAGCTGGATTAAAGCACATTTTATAGGAAGACACATAATCATTTCTTGAAGACCTAAGGTTGTGATAAACTTACAACCTCCTGATAAGCTGATCCAATGTTTAACTATCTTCACAACCAGGAAATTACATCTTATTTTAGGGTTCAAAGTTGATTTTTTTCTCCTTTATCTTCAGTTCCAGCTGTTGGATGTCCCAATGCCTTTGCCTGCAAGACTGGAAACACACCACTATGTGAACAAAAGATTTGTTCATGGATCAGATCTTAAAAGGAGCCAGTCATACTCCTCAGTCTACATATCACAAATCGTGTCTTTTGAGACCTGAATTACTCATGGTCCCTTTGTGCACTCTGCAGTTTCCAGATTGTTACTCAAATCGACTGTCAGGAGTCAGAAACAGAGTTCTAGTAATCAGAGGATCACAAAATGGCAGGGGGCCTCTGGGGACCATCTAGTCCAACCCTCCTACTAAAGCAGGTTTACCTAGATTGGTTTGCACAGGAATGCATCCAGGAGGGTTTTGAAAGTCTCCAGAGAAGAAGGCACCACAACCTCTCTGGGCAGCCTCTTCCAGTGCTCCATCAGCCTCAAAGTAAAGATGCTTTTCCTTATGTTTAGGTGGAACTTTCTGTGTTGCAGTTTGTGCCCCTTGCCCCTTGTCCTACCATTGAGCAACACTGAAAATAGACTGGCCCCATTCTCTTGACACCGGCCCTTTTGATATTTGTAAGTATTGATTATATCCCTCTCAGTCTTCTCTTGTCCAGGCTAAACAGCCCCACGTCTCAGCCTTTGCTCATGAGGGACGTTCCCCTAATCAACTTTGTAGCCCTCCACTGGACTCTTTCCAGTAGTTCCCTGTCTCTCTTGAACGGGGAGCCCAGAACTGGACACAGTACTCCAGATGTGGCCTCACTAGGGCAGAGCAGAGGGGGAGGAGAACCTCCCTCAACCTGTATCCTAGCAATGCTTTGTTCAGGGGCAAAGTGCCTTCCCAATTTACTCTAGTATTACCCTTGGTGCATATGCAAGTATCTTATTAAAAGCTATTCTCACAACATTGGAACAAGTCAGTGAAGAGGCACTTGGGTTTTTCCAGTGACTACATCAATGAGATTCTCACCCGGTAAGCAGAGCTGGTGTTCTTTGTACCCAAATACACTATACAGCACTTGCCTGTATTAGAGTACATTTTGCTGGACTATGATCAGTAACTTGTCTCTAATCTCATTATTTACTGCCTCACCCATCCTGGTGGCATCTTTATTCTATGAATATGAACCATATATCCAATGGTTTATCAATAAAACCATCAAACAACATTGGAACAAACAAAGATTTCAGGAGATGCTGTGGATGCTGGATCTAGGACTAAGTATGAGGTGAAACTATTTCATTAATATCTTAATAAACAATCCTGAATGGAGATCAGCTTTTTACCTCTCCACTGGCTCTCACTGCACTTTTAGGATTCTTTGCTCCTGTCTATATTTGTAGAAGTTTTTGAAACAAATGGTAGCTTCCTCTTGACTTATCTGCATAAAGGTGACAGATGAGTTGAATCTTTGACCCTACTTTAAGAAGCAGCTTAGATATTTTCAGGTAATGCTATACACTATAGAAGGCATAATTTTTTAAAGCCTTACTTGAATGCCAGTTTCAGCAATACAGCTATGGCACCTGGATGAAAATGTGTGAGCAGAAGTCCAGGGAATGGTACCATATCCTGACTAACTTGATATCATTCAAATCATCTCCAAATACTACCAGAGACATGACTGAACATTTTCACACTTGATTTACATATTTACAATTATTTTGTAAAAGTCTGTTAGGGCCATATATACTGTGAGGACTGTAGAAGGGTTAAGATAAAAACTGTGAGCTTTGTTGTGTACTTTTGGAGGAGGGCAGTTGTACCAGGATGACTTAAGGAAATGAAACTATAAGAACAGCTGAAAACTCAGGATTGTGACGACAGAGAATTTGGTTTGTTGGAGAGAGCTTTGCAAAAGCCTGTGGGGAAAGATGGAGTCCTGCTTGGTGAATGGGGTAAGGTCACTGAACAAAACCAGCAGTATCAACTTCTGCTGGAGTGAGCAGACCATGGAGACAGTAGTTACTCCATGATGCTGCAGTAAAGTCCAAGAGATAGAAGGAGCATTGCAATTTATTATACATGGAGTACACTTTGTTGAACTTCAGACCCTTGCTAAGTCAAGATGCATATTTTACAAACAGCTGTGAACTGTCCTGCAATGATCAGTCAGACTTAGAATAATGTTTTCTCTAGCACATCAGTTCTCCATATTGCAGGTTGTACCAAATAATTAGGCAAAATCTCTCATATGGGGGAGATGACAGATTACTGCTGCGAAAAAGTGCACTCACTTATCAAACAGCCAACGGAAATAGGTGCATGATGGGGTGTAAGAAAGAAAATGTGAGCAAGGATCTAATCTAGTTGAACATTTGCTGGACAAGTACCTCTCAAGATTGATTTAGTGATGTGTATTTTAGGCTTATTCTTCACATGCGCCATATAAGCTAAAATCTGTCTCTCTTTCTAACACTTTGTGCTACACAGATTGTCCAAAGGGCAGGATTTGGACTTGATGTTGTCCTTGAGGCAGTGATTTTGCAGCCAGAAACACAGGAATTAGTTTCTCCTCCCCTTTAATACTGCAGATTTACCACCAACACAGAAGCCTGTGAGGCATTTTTCTCCTCTACCTCTAATGACACAGATGCCTAAAGTTCTTAGCCTGAAAACCTGAATTTACCTCTGCTTCTCTCTCTATGTAGGATGAATGATTCATTCTGTTCTCTGATGTCGTTTCCAAACTGTTACGTAAAGGCATTCAGACCTTCTGCTTTTTATTCAGCTTTGGGAATTTCCCATGCTAACCACCAAGACCTAGATAGAGTTAACTACAGGGTGATTTTGAATCAATTGTTAGCAATGCACATAGAGTATATACTTTTTTTTTTTATATATTGGTGCTGTATTTTCTTAATAGCGCACCTCCTGATATTTAACAGGGCTCATCCTATCTCAAAATTCAGTATGTTTAAGCTAAATATTACTTCATCTTGTCTATGAAAGATCTTATGTCATATCAACATGACATGTACTCAGTCCCAGTTCAAGAAGACTGCCCTGTTCAGGAGGGAGATGAGGCACCCATTTAAATCACAAGACCGTCAACGGGAAGAATGTACAAACGTTTAACCAATGAATACATATGGACCACACTGGGAATATCTTGCTCCCCAAAATAAGTTTATTATTCTTCTTGTTATCCATTTTGAAAAACAATACTGAAGATATTTCTATTAATTGTGAAGTTCATCTTAATTAAATGGGCAACCAAAGCCTTTTTTGCTTCCCAGCCTGGATTTCCTTTCTTTGTAATATAGTAGGATGCTGTTTTGCTCCTACCACAATGAGGAACCATTCCTGACAAGGTGATCTCCTGTAGGTGAAGCTTCCCAGTTTATTAACCTTATTTTGACTTTAGAAAACTAATAATTAGGATATGCTGAGATGGTATAGCTGGCACTTTCTACTATTGCCTCTGATGCAGGAGAAAAAAAGCCATGAGTAACAGAACACTATCAAATTTAATTTGAGAAGTGTTATTAGTATGCTTTATATAAAGTCAAGCAGGTATTTCAGTGCACTATTAGCTGTTATTGAAACCGATTAAAGGCACTCATTGCAGTATTCTAGATATCATACTATTCTCTGTCAATGTATTATTAAATAGCGTTGTATATATGACAAATGTGTTCTCTAAGCATTGAAATGCTTTGTTTTGTTTGAGGAGGAGGGGACATGCAGCAAAACAGCACTATTGGGCCATATTTTTAGCTGCTGCAAATTAACATAGCTCCACTGGGAGCAGTGCCAGGAATTTAAAATGAATGTTGAACTTACAGTAGAATCAGCTACTGTGGTACTTCAATGATATGGAAGGCTGGGGTGTAGGAAACATTTGAAAGAAAGCATAATAGATTATCTAGGGATAAGCTTTGCTTCGGTTCCAGGTGAACTGAATAAAATATTTCAAGCCGTGAAATATTGAACGTCTGTAACATGTTTCAGTTCTGGCATTATGAATGCCCTATGGAGGAAAAGCTGGCATGTACAAAAAAATACCTTTCTAATGCAGTAGAATTCCCTGTGTGATGACTCTAAAGTAATGGCTAAAAACCCTGTTGTTTATAATCACCATGGGGATTCACATATTCTCTAATGAAATCCCTGCTAAATAAGCCATATGGCCATTACACTATGATTTGAAGCAAGAGAAAAAGTATTATACTGAATCAGAAACTAGATAACAGGCATAAGATAGAACAAATTTCCTTTTTCAAATAGAAAAATTTGTGTTTTAAAAATAGGTAATATTAGAAAACAACAGTTTGGAGCCATAAGATTTTTTAAAAACTGAGAACTGAAATGCAATATACATTGAAAGAAAGGTACTTAACTATTTGTACAGTGTGGCTGAATATTAAATTAATTGTATCAGCACTGAAAAAAGCATTTGGCACCATGGAAGAGAGGTCAGTGGAGACATTGCTGTCCAGTGTGAGGTCCTAGAAGCAAAGTTAGAATATTAAAGGAATGGAGTAGAAAATACAACTAAGAGTAATTTAATATTGTGTAAATCAATCTTTCCTGGAATGCTGTGTTCAGTTCTGCTCAGCTTGCCTCAGTAGAGATATAAACAGGAAGAAGAAGGGTTGAAAATTGGGTCAGTGACACCACAAACACTAGTGGAGCCCATCACCACCAGTCATCGTTAAAATCAAGACAAAAAAAAAAAAAAAAAATCATCTCATGGTAAATGAATGATGGAAACATCAACAGTTATAGCAAACAAGACACCATCATAAATCTGACTGAGGGGAACACCAAGTAAGAAATTATCAGGGCCAATAAACATTCTTTTCAAAGGTCATAAATACCTTCCCCCAGCTGCTTTCTATTCACGGGGTGCCTCATCAGTTGGCAGGACAAGCCCCATCTCTTTAATCCAAGCACAGGAATTGAGTCCTAGGTAACAATAACCAGCTCTAGCTGTGAATCTCAAAATGAAGAAAATCATTATGGAAAGGGAAAATGATCCACCAAAGTAATTCCTTTATTTGTAAAGGGGAAGATTATTAGACAAAAAAACCAAACAACACAAAAACATATAGGAGGCATGAAACCCATCAAAATAAAGTCATAATCCTGAAAGAGGAAACAAAGTCTACAGCCCACTAGGTTGTTCACCTGTTGCCAGCTTTGTGCACATATCCACTCCTGTGTGAACTCATTGCAGGCATTACTGGGAGCAGAATCCCAGTATCCATTTCTACCTCAAATTATGGTCACAGCTTAGGGTTCTGGTTCTAGCTCTTTAGAGAGTAGAAGTGAAATGAGACATTTCACTCATTTAAGATGTAACATTAATGTGCAGCCTTTGCTGGTTTCTTTTAACATGCAATTATTTCTTCCTTGATAAGATTCAATTAATTCGTGAGATAATGAAGTAGTTATTCCCCAGGAATTATTATGTAACTTCTGTTAATACAATGGGAGATACTAAAATTAGAAGCCTTTTGTTTCTTATCTGTTTCCAACTCTTTTAAACACTAAATATTCAGTATTGTAAAAAACTTCTAAACCTCAGGCATGTAGTGTTTTAACAGCACATCACTGATTTGCTCAGCGAATGTTTGTTTTGTTATTAATTACAAATATGGATGCTATGATACACTGGTTTGATTTCATTATGTTACACAGGCTTCCTAAAGCCATTGCCTGAGGAGTATAATACAATCTGCTGAGCCTTGGGCAGAGTGATTTACAGACTGCTCTGCATTAACCTGTAGTTCAGGCATCACTATTTTCCTCTCTTAATTAGAGACTAACCAATTGCACTATTTATAATTACTTAATATGATGAGGGTTTATGTAGAGAGAGATTAAATAAAGATATTTAACGAAAACACAGAGCACAGACTAAACATTTAATTAGCAGAGCAATAAGTTTCAGGATACGAGGATCTTCAAAGTGTGCATTCTATTAGTTTGTTCTTTTGTTGTTTGAGACCACTTTCTCCAGGTAGAAAACACATTGGTATAGTCACAAAACCCCCTCAAGAGTCTTATACAGAAAACACTGACACCAAATCTTCTTGATTTGAATAAATGTGTTGATGCAGGTAACAGTATTTCAAGCTCTACCTCTTAAGAAACAGAAGTAATTGTTCAATATTTAAAGCTGTCACTAAATTCTGTTACAGTATAGGATTACTGAGAGGGGGGAAGCAGCATGGCTTAACTTCTCTTCAGATTCTCTTATATCAGTTTCTATGAAGGTAATTAGATTATTCATACTGAAATATGGAAAAAAAAAATACAATCCTGCAAAAGGCACATTTAGTGTTACAAGATCAGATGTGCTCTTGATACTTTCCTGAGGAGCAAAACTATTTCTGACCTAGTGCAGACCAGAGCTGAGCATTTCAGCTTTCTCAGCCTTTTGTATCTTCTCCTTGACTCCAACAGATTTCCTATTGCAGGGGTTAGAGCAACTCGTGTTGGCTCAATAAACCCAGTTGCTTGAATGATTCCTTCTGTAGCAAACTTGGATTAAAGTGTTAATGATATGATTATGCAAGTAGTTGCTCCTTTGCTCTCTGATGCATCCTGTCTGAACGATGCAGGCTAAAAAAAAAAAAAAAAAAGTGTTTAAATATAGTGTTTCCCCTAACTCAAGCCATACTGACAGAACCAGGTTAGGGTGCAACTGTCTGTGACGTTACATCAACAGATCAGAGCTGAGCATCTGTGAGTGTGTGATCAGCTGCAGTCAAACACATCTTACCAAAGCAAAGGTCATAGCAAAAGAAAATGTTTCTGTTCTGTTTTGAAAATGTATCTAACTTTTCTGGGCTCATCGTATCTGCAAAATAAATGAAAGCAGTTATCTTGGAAGAGGCAGAGTAAGATTTACATTCAATGGCAGAAATACAATACAGAAACAAAGCTATGAAATTTTCAATCACAGGACAAGTAAGATGAAGAAGAAAAACGTTTTGGAAAAGCCAAGATAAGAAACATAAAACAATATTGCATTTCCAAAATGAGAATCAAGGAGCTCTGAACTATTTCAAAACAGCTAAGCAATAAAGAGCATAGCTCATCATTTGCCAGCACCTTTTTGGAGTCCTTACAAA
The DNA here is from genome assembly GCA_013396935.1 of Baryphthengus martii. NCBI lineage: Eukaryota > Metazoa > Chordata > Aves > Coraciiformes > Momotidae > Baryphthengus > Baryphthengus martii. The sequence continues at coordinate 71,352 of VWZK01018795.1, read as the reverse complement.
CACTCCTCTTTAACATTGCTCAACCTGTGACATTTACACAAATATGAATGGACAAAAAAGTACCACCATGAAACGAGGGGCTGAGATCTCCCACATGTCGTTGGCTAATCTGTTCTACAGCATTTCAGAGATGAGAGAGAGATAGAGCTCTGGGCAAGTATTTCCAGATGAAGGAGCAGAGGGAATCCTTGTAGCCTCCCTGTTTATACTGATTCTGTGCAGTCCCCTTTGCTCCCTGAGAGACTACTATTCGCTATCAGTGAACATACATTAAATGTATCACAAGTGGGCCGTGGTTACATATCAATTGTCCAGTGTAAATGAGCAGCAAAAAGAGAAACCCATATTGAGCAAAGGCATGGATAATCTAGACAAGGTACAAATGAAGCTATAGCAGCATGTGTAGTACATTTATTTTTGAAAGATGTCTATATAGGCCTCCAAAGACAAGAGATGAAGCCTTAAGCAGTAGTGGGTATTCTGTGGCTTCATGTGAGGGCCCGTGTACTCTGCAGTTGTGTCAAAAAGAGAAAGTTGTGGCATTATCTTTTTTTTTTTTCTGGAGGAGAGAAAGAGGTTAACTAAGAAAAGGTACAAGGCATTCAATTAGCAACTGTGTCATCTGCCCACGAGTAATTGAGAACCGGATATACATTTGTCAGCTGCCACATGATGTTTTTAAGAAGATAAGGCTGTATGCTTAACTTCAAAGACAAAGTTATGCTACCATCTAGTCAACATATTTCCTAATACTACCCAGTACAATCTCTGTTGAATATTTCTAGTCTACTGTCACTTACCACTGTGAAAAACATTTGTATACTCTGGCCTAATTCAGTATACTGGAACAGGAAACTTCTTTCAAACTCTAAAACATACATTCAGTTAAGAAAATACACACGATCTGCAGTGACTTGCTACCAATATAGCTCTGTTGCAAAGCAAAATGAGGAGACAAAGCCAAAGACAGTTGGATTATGTCAGTCCTGTGCACTGATGGGGGATTTTGGAAGGACACACAGCAGGGAGGAAGCGAGGGAGTCTCATGCTCAGGCTGCTAACTTCCAGATGTCTCAACATCTGGGCTCTCAAACAATATAGCTGACCTGAAAGGAAGGTCTGGTGCCAGCTGGGACAGGTAGCACTGCTGGAGTTCACTGAAGTATGCTTTCAAAATAAAGACTTATACTTGTGAGGTTTAGAATAATGTAGTGACAAAGGATTAAAGAAAGAACAAAAGCTACTTTATGCTGCTCTTCTTCTCAATAAGGTGGGTTCTTCTGAATGTTTTAACTTGGTTTTGCCTTTCTCTCTCACTATCCACAAAATGAGGCTAAATAGCTCAACTATTATATGGATGCTATGAAAGGTTCATGAAAGTTGCTATATAAAGAACAGCTACTAGTTCCATAAACTGTTGCACAAGATAGTCCAAAGACTTTGGACCAGTTACTGCTCCTATTCTCACATCACACTTCTAAAGACTAATGTTTCACAAGGTCAGCTAAGATCAACGTACAGTTGCTTTGCTTCATGCTGTGTGAAAAGCTCATGCTAGAAAGCTAAGGTTTATTTCATACATTACAAACATCACAGTGATCACATGAATACTGCCTTTAATAGAACGGGTTCTCCTCAAAAAAAAGGATGATGTGTTTGGTATGTTAGCTTTGTCACCCAAATCAGTCTCTTGTAAAACATCATGTACCTTCCTAAATGTGCTGAGAAAGTTTCTGCCAGATACTCCATGGCTATTATTCTTAAAAGAGTATTTCTTTTTTTAGAAGGTAAACGATGGAAAAGGAAAGTTACCCTAAAAGTAGAATAAGGTCAAAGCTGCTCAGGGCCATCAAATAATTTATCCTGGAAAAAAAAAAATACTGGCAGGCTAAGCTAATCAAAGCATTTGGTTGACTGAACATTGGCTAACACGTTATGGCACTCTATTGACTTTCTAGAACTTGTCAATCCCTTCAGCCTCCCCTGCATTATTGTAACCGTGAAAGATCAACACATATCAGGAGTTCTGCTACAGTTCTAACTGCAAACAAGGCAAATAATTCTGAAATACTGACCAGTGTCCTTTAAACCTTAGCGCTTCCTCAAGTTGACAAAAAACTTTCTTAGACTACTAAACTGCTTGGAAAAAAAGTCTCTTTGCTTTCCCAAAGAACCTCTGGAAAGTCACGTGGTCTTGACATGCCTGTGATATAACATCTGTTGTAAAAAAAACTCTTTTATTTTTTTCCTTCTCTTAATCCTGCCAGTTGTGCAGTCCTAGTTATATGTTTGCACAAAAGGGAATAGCATTTGTAATTTATGTTATATGTGCTCTATACAGCTATGTTTTTTTCAAAAAATGAAGTGCTTATTATCAGCAATCATTATTGCTATACTCTATCTCTCCCCTGATGGTTCACAATTGAGAATTTCAATCAAAGCTTGTGTTCCACCTTTACTTCTCCAAATCCTCCTTTACTAGCAGTCCCTGGCTGCCACAAATCTTTCTCCTGTTCTCCTGAATGAACATTTTGTGGCTTTGCTTCCTTCTTTTCACATGAGCTGCAATCACTTCAGCCTTTTATATAGTCTCTTCAATTTAATGAAGTAACATCCAGTCAAGTGCTGTACAGATCATGAAGTAATTAAAATTTGTAAGAAAGGGATCATTGTAGTCAATGGTAGGAATAGGGAAGGAAATAACTACCCATATTCAATTAGAGCCAGAAAAAAAACCTCCCTAAAAAGCTCCTGCACTCTCAGAGAAACCAGATGGTTCAGGACTTACATGATGTGTAATAGCTGTACTGCTATACTGAAAACTAGAGACTTTATAGAGCTGCTGGGCCAAATCCTGCACTCACGAGAGCATAAATCTACAATAATTCCATTTGCCTTTGTGGATTTATGTCACTGCAAGGGAAATCAGAATCTGACTCTGTTTTCCCTGCTTCATAACAGCGATGAATAACATGCTCATCGTAAATACAGAGCGTCAGGAAAACCCAAGCGTTGCGTCACAGGGATTAGGTTAAACGTTCTTTAAAGTGACTGGGCAGCAATTAAGACAAATAGATGTTCCTGATAAATACACACCCTAATGTCTACCTCCTGTTCTTAACAAAGCAAAATGCAACACTTTATTTTCAAACTTGACTTTAATCAGAACAAAATGAAGCCCTGGTCATTTGCCAGCCTGTTTTTCCAAAGGGATTTGCCCTAGCAGGTTTGAAATGACAACTTAGAGAGCATGGAGAGAAATAAAGAACATAAGATGACATTTGCAATTTCCTTTAGCTAGAATTTTATAGGACTAAAATATCGTAACCTGAGCATCCAACTTTTTAAAAAAAACTTTAAAGTTTAAACAAAGGAAAAAAGCATAATAAAAAGTGGGACATTATATTTACTCTTATTCATCCCTGTCACAATTCTGGATATTAATTGATTGTTTTTAAGGTAAAGAAACAAAGTGTTTTATATATGTGAACTTTAGATGCCTTGTGGTACTAAATGATTCTATGATTCTATGATTCTAAATACAAATTAGCTATATACTGAAGAGTGCTTACAGGGGAAGGCCATGGTTAGTCACCTGCAGCTTGGCCATTTGAAGGCAGAACTCTTGTATGAAGGTCACTACAACGATCTCCAAGCAGGGAGCAGTTTGATGCAGCCAAGTTTGAAAAAGGAGTTGTGAAAGGATTCAGCAACGGTGGTGATGGTGGTGGGGCATCAGACCAGAGTTTGTATCTGGGCTACCTAGGCTCATGGGCCTTCAGTTTCTGAACAATCCTGGCCGGACAGCAAAGCAGGTCATCCTGAGACTATCTGCTGAAAGCAGTGCTTCTGGGTCACAGATAGTGACATTCAGCGCTCGGTCTCGCGGTGCTGCTTCTGGAGCTTTGTGACGTGGTTCAGGAAGGAGCAAGGAAGTAAGCAGAGATGCACCTATTGCATTTTTTTATTATTATTATTAAATTGAACCATCATAAAGCATGTAATGTTTGCCATTACCATCAAATTAGTCTGATCTCTGAGTCTGAATTTGCAGGAGCTGTGAATCATTAGAAATCAGTTCATAAGCTACTGTAACTTCTTGTTTACCTAACAGGCAATTATCCCTATTAGTCACCTCTGATAAACACTTTTAGGGCTAATGACATATTTCCATAAATAGTATTCCTAGCATCCATTACAAGGCCAGAAACTAGTCACGATAATAGGCATTCTAAAATATTGTGGATAATATCTACAATCATCCAGGCATGGATTTACTGGGCAATGCAGATTTATAGCCCAGTATTAGCATGGTGTGATGCACCACAAACTCAGTCACATGCTGCAGAAGAGGCAGTGCCAGGCTTGCCATCCATTGCAGAAAACTCAGGAACCTAAAAGCAGATACATTGCAGGTAGTGGTGGTTTACTGAAAGACGACGAGATGTTGCAAATAATATTCTGAAAGGCAGATTTCTGCTGTAGCAAAGCCGGAGATGGGAATGTCACAGCACCTAATGGAGCAAAAAATGTCTTCAGGTCTCACACTGCGCTGACCTCATGAGAAAGGGGGTACAGGTTCCCATTCCCTGCCAGACCAACCTAAAGGTTCTTGCTGTAGATGACAGGTTCCAAAGGAAATATTTTGATATTTCTAATGTAAACTATATTTCCAAAAGCATATGGCTCATTGCTGTTTCTGTCAACCATCTCTGTTAATATCTAGTTGGGCACTAGTGTCAAAGGTTCGGATCCCTCCTCTCATATGCCTTTCTGCATCGGAGTTTGAAGTGAGTAAGTGAGACTGCTTTTATATCCCATGTCATGGCTGCAGCAAAACTAAGGTAGTGCTATTGGTAGCATGCAAGTTTCCATTTTTTTTCACAAGAGATCCATACCTTTCTGTATGAAATCATAAGAAGCCTTATATTTTTACAGCATTCATAAGAAAAGAGAATAAAAGCACTTAAAATCTGGATGGTACAAAATTCGTACTTTGATGAAGTTCAATAGGGCCATGAACTTTTAGGTTTTACTAAATGTGTGAGACTACTTAATGTGTTGGTTTATGTCTAAGATCATCTGCAACTCCAGTGCCATAACAGGAAACATGTATTTTGCAGTGCCTCATCTTAATTACTCTAATCCTCTGCCAAAAGGCTTTTTAAAATACAACACCTTTATCCAATCGCCAGGAGTTTGTACGGGCATTAGCTGCAGAAAATGGGCACAATGAGTGATGTCCCAGCCAAAGACTGCACGGGATTGACATTAGCAGAAATCTCTACTTATCTGAAATAAAAAGTTATTTGTTTGTTTAGCTGAATTTACTTGAAGTGTGGCCAGAGTTGACAGAAATTCAGGATAAGATTATGAATGAAAAATAGGCATGCTTATGAAGCAAAAATATAACAGAAAGATCATATTTTCAGACTGATTCTACCTGTTACCTTATGTATGCAAAATTGGGGTGTTCTCACGTCAAAAATCCACACATACTAAATATCTTTCAAGCAGCTATTTTGTAATTTCCATTGAACTGAATTTCCAAGGGTGAAATCTTCCTTAAGCTGAAAAAAAACAAGTACAGAGCTGTAAGTGTATGCACAAGAGGATTACAACCCAGATAAGCTTATTTTGAACAGGACAAGGATCTCACATTTCACATACTGTTGTTTTCTCCTTAGCAAGTTATAAAAGCCCATTCTCCTCGCTAGATGCATCTTATACAATTCAGAAAACACACTTTAGAAGAATTGCCTGGATTAAATGTAAGGTCTCAGCAAACCCTAACATGCCTTCAAATATTTCTTTTTTAAGTACTTGGATACCTTGTCTGGCATAGTGATCATTCCTTTAATGAAATGTCCTTCAGTTCCTCTAAGCAATAAGCTGCTAGAAAAGTGATCAGCTTTGCTATTGGCGTTACACTCTCATGCCTTGAAAACCCGATTGCCGTTTTGCATCTATATATGGAGAGCCTGAAATGTAAGGTGAATTTTGATGATGGTGCTGCAATTGGGATTCAACTTCTATAGGAACATCAGTCTGAAATGGCAACCTAGGTCAACAAATCCATTTCCCTGTGCTAGCAGAGTCCTGAATGGGCGAAATCAACAATCTGCTTCCTGCTATAATACTGCCCAAGTTTTTATTGGGAACAAACAACATCTGCAATTTAAAAAAAAAAAAAATCAAATCTATAATGATCTGCAAAAAGGAAATGGGATAAATCAAAGATATTGCTAATATTGTAGGTTTCAGCATAGCAGGATTTGGGATTTTATTTTATTTTGCATATTACCAGCAATCTAGGACAAAGACTGTGCCCTTCAACATAGAGGAATGTAACAAAACAATCAAAAAACCCTAACCATTCCATTTGGATTAGAGGGAAAATTCTTCCTGATCCTAAATCTGGCTACCAGTTTAGCTATATGCTTACTTCAAGTGGCAGCAGGAGCAGTGCAGCACTGTGCTTTTGCATCCTGTCTAGACACGTGGCCTATTTCCAGTTGGCTGGAAATTACAGGACAGAACAAAAGTCAAACAAAAAAAAAAATAGGAGCCAATTTATACATCAAGAGGAAAAAAAAAAATCTTTCTTGGTCCAAAGGCAGCCAGTAAACACCCTGAGGCATAGGATTAATATCATATAATATATGTTGCAAGCAAGCAGTGATCCAATTTCTTTTTGAAACTGCTTGGAGACTTGGGCCCAAAGATTCATGTCTGTCCAAGGCTGCTTTGGGTAGTGGAAGGCATAGGTTTCAAAACACTTTTCTGCAGGTATAAATTTTTGCTCTGGAAAGAAAAGAGAAGCCTTTTATCTTTGCAAAATTAAATATTGATCTAAAGAGATATTTTAAAACCTGAAGTCAGCAAAATAAGTACCCTGTGCCTGGAACCTGATGGGAGATGGGCAGCTGGGAAATGGAGTTGGAGAACAGAGGTGTGGGCAAGACGAATTGGAAGCAAAGGCTTCACAGCAGCATGCACAGTGCTCTGCAAAAGCCTTCCACAAAAGATCCATACTCCTCCGTCTCCATATCATATATTAAGATTAATCACTCTGACATGCTATTACTCAGAATACCAGGACACAAGAAGATATATGAGTAGGATTGGGTATTCAACTGATTTTGTAGGAAGTGTTGTTTCATGTTCTAAGCACCACGCTTAAATTCTTTCATGTGAGTCATTTTACATCAGCAGAAAGAGCTAACATTGTGGTGGCGGTAGTGAGGATCATAGCAAAACACGATCTATTTGTATTTGTGGATATGAGAGTTTTATTTTATTTCTGTAGCATCCTGAGCACTTTTTTTGGATGCATTTACTTTGCTTTTATGGTTTATTAAGGTTATTCTTTTCTATTTGATTACATAGGTCAATCAAACTTATGGAAGATGAAGATATTACCCTCATCTAGACTAATGTATTTGTTTATGTACATGTATCTGTGTGTGTGCATTTATGGGTAGAAAAAAAAAGAACAAGAAGAAATTGTTTTTATTTCTTCTAACTTGAGAAGAAAATATCCATTATTTTTATTGGAGTTAATATTTGTTTCAAAGAATGTTGTTTGTGTTGCGGTAGTGCCTATAATTCCAACTGGTGATGAAGACCCTTACTTGGCATGCGCTGTACACATCTATAACAAAAAACATGCCCTGTCCCAAAACCTTACCATCTGCACAGTTAATGGGAGATAACAGTGGATACAACAGGCTGGAGCAGAATGAAGAAATGGGAACGCAGCTTAATCAGCATAGTAGGCATCAACCTGAAATGAGCCAAAGACTGATCTTGTAGCACTTACTCAAGGCAAAGGGTTCTGTTATCTTCATACACCCCTGTTTTGCACTGTGTAGAAGGAAATCCCTTCAGAAAGGTCATTCTTTTTTCTGGCCATCATTTATTGTCAGGGATATCAATGACAGGAGGAGCTATTACTACTTTCGCATGTATATATTACAAAGAGACAAGTTTACCCTGATCTACATGATAATTAAAAAATAAAAATAAAAATTTCCTGTATAAATAATATTTCAGATTTCAAAAGATGGTAATGAGAATGGCAATAAAAAAAAAGCACAGGTATTCCAAATGAAGGGAGATGTACAGTCAGATTTACTAGAAAATTAATACATGTTTATTTCCACTAGATAGGACTGGATAGTTCAGGAAAATGATAATTTTCTTCATACATATTTAATACTGTCAACTTAAATACAGCTTAGATTAGTTACAGCTAAAAGTCTCCTTCAGTGCGTGAGATGTCTAAGAAATATTGACTTTATGGTACATTTCTATTCACTTTCTTTTTATGGCAGATATTGCTGCCTCAAACCAATTTCTAGCAGATGATTTTCACACTACCAAAATCATAATGACTGAACAGAAATGGTCCCTTATATTGTCTTTTAAGGCAGTTTGGCAACCTGTTGAAAGTTGCATAAATGAATATATTTTGTAGTAAAAATTGTTGCTAGATAGGAAAAATAATTTGCCATAATTCACAAGCTAACACACACCTTCAATTTCGAATGTGTTGCATTCTTTAAAAATAATTTTAAAAAATCAACAACTTTTAACTTCTCAGAAAACAGACAAAGTCTTCAATTTTATATATCAAAAATATTTTTCCAAATACGTATCAATAAAAGAGACAGTACCTATGCATTTAATACCTAACTAGTGACTCACAAATTACAGCTCTTAAGCACTGAGTTGGACAGCCAGCATTCCAAAATAGAGAGGGAAGCCATGGAGTAAGAAAATGCCTTCCATCTCCTTCTGGACAACTATTTCCAAGGGCTTCCTGATAAAGGAGAAGAAAACAGGTTTCAGAAAATATTTTTTTTTTCCTAGAGGTTGTGGATAGATTCTAGTTTAACTCATGATTTCCTGTTTTCTCATGTCATAATGAACCACAGATTTCTCTAGCAGTGGTATCACAGGAGCTGAGGTCAGGTACTTCATGCATCCCTTGTCCAATTTAGGCTATCCTACTGCTTAGGCTGCTTCTCCTGAGGATGCCCATCCGTGGAGTTCCATCAGGAATGGATTCAGGAAAATAGACTTGGAGCAGTGATGAGGATGTAGCAGAATGAAGGTGCTGTCAAACTCGAGTGTTTCTTTTATTTATTGAATGTAGGAGAATATAGTTACATATTGCAGCTCTGTAGTATAATAATATATCATCCAGACCTTATATGTATATAGCAAATTTAAAACATCGCCTAATCAGTAATCCAGTACTTGGAGTGCGTAATACCACAGGATGATGCAGGGGCTAATCTAGGTTCAAACGTGGGTGAGGTTTGCCTGAGGACATCCATATAACTATTTCTGGCTATTTTTTGAAGTTGAAAACAATCCTTTCCAAAATATATACTTTTGCATATGTCTTGAGGAAAGGAAGACATGTGCCATTCATTTGATAAAAAGATGGACTAATTATCAAGCAGCCAGATGGCAAAATAAAAACTATAATTCACAGGCGAGCATTCAGCACAGATCAACACCTCCCGTATGGCTCCCACACCCCAACAGCAGTAAAAACACAGTGCTACAGAAACAAAATGCTGCCAGGGGTCTCAAGAAACCATCTAATCCACCTTCTTGCATTCAGCAAGGAAATTTTGAGTCAGTGCAGCACAACTTTATTCCACAGAAAGACTGTATGGAGAAAAGGTTTCAATAATTTAAAAATCCTTCTTATGCAAAATGAGCAGTAAAAAAAAACGAAACAACCTCAGAATAAAACCTTGAGAAACTCACTGAAACCCAAACCACAAAAACCTCAGAGGAGAGAATAACCACAGCACACATCCTGACTGCTGCAGACACATGTGGCTCTTTAATGTGGTTACAAGCAGAGCATGCAACAGGAACCTTTTATTGTACATGGGATCATTCACACACATACTGAGCAAACCAAAAAATACATTTCCATAACGTGCAAAAAACCCAGCATCTGACACGGACTGTAATATAAGCTTTGTTGTGATGGACTCACAGAAAACAATGTAACAGACAAGTTATAAGAACCTGAAGAGAATACAAACAACATTCACCGCACATCAGCGCCAAGAAAAGGCAATAGATAAATCTGCACAGGCAGGGATGCAGCTGCCATGGGCAGAGTGTGTGTGGAATGATGGAGGTGCTGCTGTCCTGACACACAATGCAGACCATGAGCTATCCTGGGCACTGGCAGCAAGGAAGGAGTCCCAAACCCTTGAACACTTACAAATCTCATCCTCATAGAAACTGATGTGACATTCCTTTAAAGAAGTTTTAAACTCCTACACTTGCTCTGGACTCAGACACCCATAAATCAGGGGTCTTTCTTGTATAACTCTTGATTTGCACCAGAAACGTTGAAACGTTGCTGCAGCACCCTACGGGCTGAGGACCAGTTTTGGATTTGTCTGCCTTTGAGCTGCAGTGCTGAGTATGAGACACACCACCTGCTGACTGTGGAGGACAAATGGGAGAGGATGGCATCATATTGTACTTTGTGGTTTTTAATTAATTCCATATTTCTGTACTAGGCTCTGTAAGACAGAAGAGGGTATGGTGGAAGCCTTCGTATGCATTTGCAGTTGCCAGCAGGGAATACATTTGGGGTTATCTGCTCGGTGCTCCGAAGAGAAAATAAGAAGTCAGAATGTATGTACTTAATTAGTACTGCTTCTGAACAAATTTCCTAATTAACGTTCATGGTAGTCTGATTTAAAGAACTGCTGCTGTTTCTATTTCTTGCATTTGCCAGTTTGTGGTATTTTTTGACACTCTAAATAAGAGAAAGCCGGACAGGAATCTTAAGTTTATTTCCTTTGAAAATGTTGCCAGTGAACATGGACCAGAGCCGCTTCTGCACTGATGCTGGTGCTGGTGGCAGACAGGAGGTTCCAACTTTCACAGAGCACTGGCCTCTTCAGCAGTTGTCTGAGGATGCCCAGCAATGGCACCATTTGCATTCTCAAGGTCTTCACCCGTGCAGATTTTTGGTATTCTCCCACATGGACTGTGGGTGATGATGCCTGCTCTTTAGGTGCAGAGCCTCCTGAAAGCTTGACATTCATCAGGGATGTGAAGCCAGAATGAGAATGGTGAGCACTGTGGGGTATCCTGACTGCAGATGTTGGCTGACTGGTTCTACAAGCTAATGGGTTTTGCATGTCAATTTTAGACCCAAATCCAGTGCAGTTACCTGGTCAAATGCCTGGACAGGGTACACTAGCTGAACATTATAACTAGATCTTTACCTAGAACAGTCTATGAGGGAAAGGAAAACTTTTTATCTTTGAAATTTAGCCTTCATGCGTTTGCACAACTCCTGTGGTTATCAGTGGGTGTTAAAGATTTTTCTGCTGGATGGTACTTTGAATCTTAACTTCTATACAAACTGGAAATGTAAAAGGCATATACCTTTTCTTTACTTTTACATTTACATTTACAAACTGACATGTTTGGAATATTTTGTGACCTAATTATATAATGAAAAAGCAAAGTATATCATTGAACTGAGCACATAAAATGTGTGAAATGTGTTTGTGCATGCATATATAGTGTCAACAGCAAATGTTAACTACTTTTTCTACAAGAATTACTGAACTGCTGGTAGCAGATTTATTTAAATTAACCTGGTTGCATGAGATTTAACACTGGGAAGCAATAAGCATGGAAATGTCATTTTCTCAGCTGATATATAGCTATCTTTCATATTCAGATTCTGATGGAACATTAGCTGGAAACTTGAATTTCAGGCCCTTGTAGACTAGAATCTGAGAGGTATCTCCACAACAACACTTTCCCTCCTCCTTGGTTCCTTCAGTTGGAGATGATCTCTGCCTGAATTCTGCTCTTTCTACAATACTTCAGATGCATCTGGATGGCCCAGAAAAAGATTGCAGTAAGTCAAGAACCCAGAGGAACCACAGTGGCTTTGTGGTGTAACATGAAAATGTTTAGGAAGCCTGTGAAGTGGATGCTGTGCACTTAGTTTCCTTGGAGTCTCATTTTCACAAGACAGCGTATATCAAATGCTAGACCAGACAGGCTGTGTGTCAGTGACTGCACAGATTCCCTGCTCAGATGTTCCTAAGGGCTCTACTTTATAAATGGGAAGGATTTTACTGTTCCCGCCATGAACTGTCACTGCCTACCTCTAACATGCAAAATCTTTTCGAGTATTCATATTTTGCGTGGCAATATTTACATAGTGTTTGACATCTGCAAACTACTTCCATAATCTTTAGAAGTGTATTCTAGGCACTTTCCTCTTCAAGAAGCCCTGTGTAAATCAAAGGGGAGGTTTTTTGCAGAATTAAGTGCCATCTAGCATAGTAACAGCTTCAGAATCACACAATGCAAATGATCTAAATACTCCAGAATGAGGGTGGTTGCTCCTGGCAGTTGATACTTACCCTACAAGTCCTTGATTTACATCTGAGGACAATGCCACATTTTGAGCACAATTTAAAGATTTCCGCAGTCTTAGTAAATTTTTATTGTAACTATTACAACTACAGAAGATATTTTAAAATATTGAAACAAGAGGCTTCTCCTTTTGAGCAAATAGGAAGTGTATCTCATAGTGATGTCTTAATGGCAACTCAGGGTCTGGGACTAATCTCAGACACAGGCATAATTACTGTGACATCATCTTCTCAATAGGGGCATAAGCAAAAACTAACTTTGTTAAATCTTTTCTATGTATTTACCCAGGATTAAACCTGATCCTCACCATGAAACTGTCTTGATAAAACCAAGGATCCTAAAAGGTTAAGACAAACATGATTTGGAGAGGATATTTTTTGTCCAGAAAGACTAATATCTACATAAGTTGTCAGCTGCAAGCACATGAGATGTGTGCTATGATCAGAGTCATGACCACAGTGGGGCAAGAGAGGCACCAGATGGTGACAGATGTGAGGGTCACCACCTCGGGGTGATCCGCAGGTCTAGGGCAGACTGTGGAAGAAGCATCTGGCAGCTGAGAGAAGCACAGAGGGCAGTGAGACCAGTGGGGAGAGAGCTCCAGAGAAAAGAGCACTGAGGGAATAAAGCAAACGTGGCCAGTGTACCAAAATGTCCTGCCCCATTCTGAATACAATAAATAGCTTGTGCATGGACCTGCAAGCCCTGTGCATAACCGGTGTTCAGTTAATTTATCGTATTAAAATATTTTTATCTGAGGAGAGAGGAAAATCCATAAGCATTTACTTCATCTGAAATTCACTTGCATGAACAAAACCTCTAGTATTGCTTTACGTATTATTTCACTTCTGGTTTAGACTATTGTAATCCCAGTGATTTCAGCAGACGTTTCACAGTGTAACATCCGAGGCCACAGTGGGTCCCTTACAACGGACTTTAAGTATTTTGATCCTGGAAGGGATCTTTCATCTTGTGGGATAAAAATTTTTACTGGGAATATTCAGACCATAGTTTTTGTACACATTTTAGTTGTTGTGTATAAGGGACCGTAAACAGCTTCTGTGGAAATGAAAGTCTGAAATCACCATGCTGAAAGTTCCAAATACTTGTGAGATTCACCATTCAGAGATTCAGTAGACATACAATTCCAGTAGCAGAAAGGACTGCTCTCTGCAGATGAGCTGGTTTTCCTATTTATCCATAGCCCTTCTCACAAAGCATGCACAACCATTACATTTAGTCTTTTATCTAAAGTGTGGGTCAGTAATCTATAGTTTTGAGATTTTGTTTTTTCATTTCTCAGTCCACAGTATTTGACGTCAGACCAAGATCAGGTTTTGCACATTACCCTGTGAATGATGATTTTATCAGAATCTTACTTAAGGGGCTCCAACATGAAAATGCCAACCTCTGTCATGCTTAACTTGTAGCATTCATGGACAAACACAGTGTATACTGTGCATCTTTATAAGAGAACTTCTTTTCCTTAAACTTTTTGCACTAGCAACATAGTTCCCTGTTAAAACAAGAAGTCTGCACAGGAAAAGTGAATTGTGTACCTCTACTAGCATCATTCTTTCCTCAATCCACATCCTGCTGCTCTTCATTCCACATCCTTAACTGTGTGCTCCAGGGCGGTGGTCATTCTTCTGCTAAGAAATGTCCTCTCTAATGCTCAAATGTTGTTGAAATGTCGGGAACGTGTCTAAAACCACTGCAGCCAGCTGTAATGAAGTGAAGTCCATTACGAACATTTCTCTTACACCACACTCCTCACTGCAGCACATACATTTATGAGACTCCCCCCAGGCACTGCATGACATTGTGAGGACACAGTGACTGAAATAATGAGTAGCCACTGTGCAGTAACATGTCATTTTGCAGCAGGGAACCTGTGTATGGTAGGCATGGTGCCACGCAAAGATTGATTGGAACCAGATGGTAAAAAATGCACTGCAACTGGCGCCCTGATGAGCTTGCTGGAGTGATTATTAAAATGGTAGGCTGGTCCTTCTGAAACATCCACATGTTCCCTGAGGCACTTTCTGGTGCGGTCCAAATTCCAGATGTCGGTATTGGGATGGAAATGGTTGCAGTTTACCACACTGCTGTATAAATGTAATTATATTGGTGATGTACAATACAGCACAGAGGTCACATGCCTACCAAACCAAGACAACCTACCAATCAAGACAAGAATTCCTATGATTCCTTTTCTGGTCCAGAATTCAGAAAAGCTTCATTCAGTTCCTCTCTCTATTACATGCTGCCTGTACCACTGCACTACCATCCTTACGGTTAAAGGTTTAATCCAGCTGCTGTCACGAAAAAGATTCCCACTGACCTGCACAGAGATTTTAATTCTTAATCTTCATGTTTCTCATCTAGTAAATAAATAAGATATTTTGTTTCTCCTAGTACATCTGTCTGTTGTTTCTTTATTTAGACTACAATCCCTTTGGACAAAGACTCTTGCTAATTTTGGCTGTTCTGTAAAATCAATGTCAATAATAACCTGTGTCATCCCCAAGTCAAGTAAAATCAGCATGTGGCAATCCAAACACCAGTAGCATAGGTTTATAAAAATCAAATGTTCTCACCAACGGGTAGAAAAGTACAGCTAATGATTTGTCAGAGGCTTAGGTGATCACGCTGTGGCACACAAGTGGTCCTGCCCTATGGTTAGCCCTCCAGTGCTTTTACCACACCTTCATGGTCAGGACTATACTGAGTGCTCAGAAAGAATAAAGATGTTGTCCTCCAGTTCGCAGGGAACTTAGAGCAGCTCAGCTGTCCCAAGCACATAGAACAATTAGATCATTTTCTATAAACTGCTCTCACAAAAGTCTGATCATTGCAGCACAGCTGATGCTTTGTAAAGTGGCCATTCTCAATTGAGCTAGATTAATGTGGTTAAGAATATTAAACTTACTCTTAGATAATATCTAGAACAAAGGCCCTCAGTCTCAGAGATCTCTCTGGATTACAGTGATATAAATAATACTTAAATAATTACTGTGGGAATTAACAGATATTTAGCAATTTCAGTTTTATTACAGCACTTGCCCTTTGGAAGTCAAAGACAAAGAGATAGATTCTATAGGAACATTCAATGCTTGTAGAAACACAACTGTAATTAATGATGACAGCAAGATCTATTGAGACAAAAATGTGATGAAATCTCATAGCAAGTTTACAATTAAAAAAAAAAATTGCAACATAAGCATATTTTAAAAACACTTGTTTTGTTTGTTCTACATGTTCAGCAAACATTTTAAATATGTAAGTACTGAAAGCATTCTCTATTTTGTCCAGAACTGCTGAATTTTAAATTTTATATGTAGTTCTCCATTTAGTGAGACAATTCACTCTACTGGTGAGACCATGCATTTCTACAGTTTAGTGATATCTTCTTCCAGTGTGATAGATTTTGTCTTACACTACAGTACAGACTGAATAATTTTCCATTATAAGTAGGACTATTTTCTCACTTCAGCAGAAAAAAAAAAAAAAAATACAAAATCTTAATTTTCATCCCACCAGCATTTAATTCACTTTGGGTCTATTTTTCATTCTAGCTACTTGTGTAATTCATGCCCATCTGTTTCTCTGCAAGTCAAGTGATCATTTTTATTCTTGAAATGTGTTCTTTCTGTATATTGCAATCAATCTTAGAATAATATTTTGCCGACCAATTGACTGTTTCCACTTGTTGCAGAAGACATTCAAAAAAGAAGCACCAAAGAATTTCCTTTACACCCATAAGGTTCACAGTAAGCGCAAAAATTTTCTTTGGTCACAGGAAAACTGAAAGCAATCATTGTTGTGAGTGCCAGGTTTATGCTATGCATTCACAGTCAAAGGCAAGCTTTAGTTTCTGAATGCAAATGATTTAATACAGTCTCTCAGCTCTAGAAGAATGTATAAGAACAAGGAACAGAAAAATCGTAGCTTAAATCTACACGGCAGGATTCTGCTCAGATCATGAATAGACAGTGGGAACTAAAATACACCAAGGTTGAAAACCAAAACAAAAGGAAAAAAGGAGATGCAGATATTCAGTAGTAAAACCAGTGAAATGACACTCAGAGGTCACTTACAATAGAAAGTTAGATTCTTTAGTTTCAGATGAAAGTAGGAATGTAACTCAAAACACTGTAGAACATCTTTATTATCACATATCTTACTGTTCTGACCCAACTTGCCCTAGCTCTTGCCCACATCGATGGGAAAAGACTTGTTTCCGACCTTAGAAGCACTGCTCAGCTTGGGGTCCAGCTGCTGTATAAGAGTAAGATCTCCTTACCTCATTCCCTACCCACATGGGAGAGACCAGACCAGCTACTAGTTACAGATGTTTGCAGTGATTTTCTGTCCCATATTCAAGAGAAAGAAGGAGAGCACGGTGCGTCAGAGACATACCACCTCCAAGGGCTGCTCCTGAGTGGAGTATGTCACCCAGCACACTTTGCCCAGAGCTACCACTGATGACACAACCCAGTCTTCGGCTTTTTAGGCTTTCTCTTTTCAAACTTACAGAAAAAAAATCAGTTGCTTTAATGAGACACTTCAAATAGTATCACACACTGGTAAACAGCTCTCTTGGCAGCAGGCTACCACTTCACTGTCCTTCCATAAATATAAAAGATTTAAAGGGGGTCTGCTACCAGTCTTCTCTTTCATTTGAGAATAAAGTATTGGCTCCCTAGATTTGCATTTTCTACTGCAGAGTTCCTTGAGCGAAGGCAAAGAATAATTCCAATCAACCTTGAATCAAGAATAGCCTTAGTTTTGTCTGGTTCTGAGGCATCCTCACTTTATTTTCCAGCCTATCTTTCTGAGGACATGAAGTTTACAAAAGGACACCCTTTGTTTCTTCTTTTAGCTAGCTGGTAGTCAGTTCCCCCTTCTCCCTTCTCATTATTTTTGGTACTTCCTTGACCAGTTTCAGCCCTGTACAGCAGATGGTTAGAGATCTCAAATACAGCAAACATCTAAACTGAAATCTAGATGCTGATTAAAGAAGAGAGAACTTACTCATGTTTCCTCTGAAGTAAAGGCAGAAACAATTCAACATGATCTCTTTAGCAGCATCTTGCTGCTCAATCAGCTGGCACGCCCTGACTGACCAGTTTTACCAGGCCACACAACTAAAAGCCAAAAAAGTAGCTTGGACTCATAAGAAGTGTTGGTGAAGGGAGAGCCAGATTAACACCAGCAGGCTGGGGGACTACTGTGGTGTGAAGAGAGGGTACTGAGCTTTGGGAGGAGGCTGCGTGTCCTGCAAGAGAAGCTGAGAGGAGGACAATAGGTAGCAAGGCAGCAAGGTGAAAAAACATAGGGCTGAGCTGAGCGTATTGTGGTGAGAGTATTTGAAAGCATACACTGCACAGATCCGGAATTAATCCAGCTTCACCGGTTCTGCTGGATGTGGATTAATTGCTTTTGCATAATTACCTCACCAGGACTCCAGAAGTCAAAAGGAGTCCATGGTTTTGGAGATCCTGAGGCACCTGTGTGGAGATCCTCAGGCGATTGTGTTTGCAGTACGGGCCTTTCTGCTGGGAAGCAGGCAGGACTGGGAAAGCCCACTCACAACTTCAGGAGCAGGCCAAACCATTTTGATTCAAAGGTATCCCAGAAACCTCAGACAGAACAACCACTTTTTATTTTCCCTGTTCAGACAAGTCAATCTGGGACTAGATTGTGTACCTTTTATGTTGTGTGACTAAATTTTACCTGGCTCATTGCTTTTCCATTTCAATTTCATGGCTTGATTCTCTGCTATCTTAATCTGTATAACTACATTGCTTCTTAATTTCCATCGAGAACATGGAACCGCAAAACAGGACGTGATTTTCCAGTCTTGCAGGATCCTCAGCCTTCCCCCATACCTTATCTGACCAAACTTGAAGTTTTTCAAAAATATCAGAGGAAACAAGACAAAACCTCTACCTTCAGACAGGAATAGCCCCGGGATGCCTGATGTGGCCATTCACACAGGTTCTGCATCACTACCTGAACGTTCAGAGGAATTAATTTAAAGGGATTCAGATCCAAGCTTATAGTAGTTTATGAATGCTTGATCTATAGTGTTCTCCTAAAAACCTACAAAACACACAAACACATATCTATGGATCACTTACCCGTATAATGTGTGATACAGAAAAATCTGCCAGAAATGTCTTCCCAGCCCTGCCATCAAAAGCAAGCATTTTCAACTTCCAAGTTTTTTTATGTAGACATGTATTACTTGCATGCTTGTGTGTGTGTCTGTAGATCTATAAATACAGATATGTGCATATACAAAAATATCAAAATGCTGCTGTGTTTGCAAGTACGATTACAGATCAGCTAAATCAAAACGAGTGCTTTTGTAGGCAGCGCCCAGCACAGTGAGGTTGAACACCTGTTCACCTCAGCCATCAGTGAAGCCACAGGACTGGGACAAGTCTAACCCCATCCAGCTACGGTGCTTCACTGTTTCTGAACTATTTTATTTCGCCAGTGAAGATAATCTCTCAGGGTAGGTGAATTACAGGATGAGATGGCAATGGCCTGTGTGAGCAAGTCCAGTCTTCCATAGCAGGCTGTAACAGCCCTGGGTTGGATTTATCAGGCAAAAGGGAAAGCAGCACAGAACAATTAGAGGGAGTTATATTCCTGCTGAGTTGTCCTGATGGGCAGATAAGCTACTGCATTATGCACATGTCCTTTAATAGATGAAATAATTAAGCAAGAGGTGGACATCTCTTCCTTAGAGTTTAAGATCATTAAGCAAATTTGCTTGGAAGCATTCCTAGACTTGCAATTATTCTTATTAGATCTAACAGTATCACAGGATGATGTGGGCAGCCAGCATCTTTCCTGATGCAGTTCAAGTGTTGGGCTTCATGCTGTGTAATTTGAAGTCAAGTCATATTACTACTTGTCATGATATTTTTTCCCGCATTGAAATATTTTGCTCCCGGCACTGTGCGTACATGGTGTCTTAGTGCTGGGAAGAACTTGTGCTGTCTGCCTTTCAACAAGCACCACTTACTCACCAACAACTCACTTGAAAAGTAAATAGATCAATAAAGTGCTAAAACAGTTGGTCAGAAGAGTGGCCATTACTGACTTCCCATTTCTCAGTAATGGCCATCAGGTAAATATATAGGGATGACTTTTCTACATAAGAAATAAAAAGAAAGCTAATTGTACAGACTACCTATATTAAAGATTACCCTGTCTCCCTTGGAAGAGAACTCAGGCTGTAATGAAATAATCACAACTTATCTCCAAAATGACAATATTCTATGCAATGCCTTAGCAATTTCATAATAGTGTTTTACGATATAACGAGATCCTTTCCTCTCTACCCGAACTCCACATTTAGCCAGAACTTGGCTGAGATCCTCCTTCATTGCATGATGAAGGAAGAGCAGAGAAACTGAAGCTCCAATTGTTTGCTCAGACCTCTGTGAACCACTGCTGAGCACCCAGAAAGCTCCAGCCACACATGAATGCTACAGGCCTATCAGTGCCCTCACCTTTTGAAAAGGCCAGACTCTCATTAAATTTGGAACTCAGATGAGCAGAGGAGGGGAGGGAAGAATAAGATGAAAGCAGAAATGTGATTCTATCACCTCATATACCTGTCTGTGTACTAGCAAGGTTGTTTGCATAGCAACAGATGATGGTCCCATCACTGTCTTCAATGCATCTAACCAAGGAAGTGTCTCTGCTGAAAAGACTCTTGCTTTGTATTTGAATATGTAACTTTACCAGCTATTGAAAGTTATTATTAGAAGATGGTAAAGAGTAGTCTCGCAACATATCAAAAGATTTCATTTCAATGGAAATGAATGATGGGTTTCTAGCATTTATTATTATTTTCTAGTATTCCATTACTTGAGACATCAAGGTGCTTACACTAGAAGTTTAAGTGGAAAATACCTAGGTCACCTCTGAGCAAGTATGGTCCAGCACCATGTCTTTCTTTAGCCCATCTGAAACAGTTCCTTTGTGTCTGCTAAACCTTCTTATAAGGACATTTTGGTCCACATGTCCTAGGGCTCCAAAGCTATTGGTGGGTATCACTGACTATCCAGTCACTTTTCCATTCTAAAAGTTTCTTCTGATTGGGATCCTGGTGTACAATCAACCTTTACCTGGCACTTAAAACAAAATACTAGGACGTATTTCTGTTCCTCAGTTTCTTCCTCAGAGCAAGTACACTCTAAGCTTAGACCAGATTCATTTTCTGTTTCTTATATATGGCTTCACCCCTAGTCAGTCCATCTACTTCCTCCTATACTGTCCTGACTAAGCTTCCTCTGAATCAATCTGTTGAAAATCTAACTTGTATATTTGCTAAACTTCTAGTTCAGGTGATTTTATAATTGGTCAGATGAAATGGTCAAAGCTCTCAGGAAAAAATCCATTGCTCTGTTCAGATTTGAAAAATCTGTCTTGAGTAGTAACCACTTCTTTCACTCAGGGGTATCCCATTTGAATGGATCATCACAGAAGTTCAGAGACCACAAATTTTCATGTCCATACAGGACATGGGATTGTTCCTATTACCTCACATGAAAGGGGAGCACAGGAGGCTAAGAAATTCCATGCTCAAAGTGGCACATATGGTTTAACACAGATGTGCCCAGAGGAACCACACGAAGTTCTCCAGATGATCACATGGGGTTTACAATACGTGCTTTGTGGCAGTAGAGCTGGAACAAATCCAGAAGAGTGAGTGACTGCAATCCCAACATGAAAAGCTCCACCCACCCATGTGAAGGAACAGGAACCACAAACACTGGTATGGCATTTTAAGTGGTGAGATTCCTTACTCTCTTATCAGTAGGGGCATTGGTAGCTGCTTTCCTTCTCCTCTGTTGCACTCACAGACTTTGAGCCTCTCTTCAGTTGATTAGCATCTTGAATTTTGCCACAAGATCTTTCTGTTTCTATAGTAATCTTGGCACCACTCGTGTAGGCTCATTTCCTATCAGTCATGGTTTACTTACGTCAATGAGCGCATTATTTTCAACTGCATTTCTCTCGTTCCTGCATCATGTAGGTCATTATATTTATATGCAGCCAATGAGACCAACAAGTTTCTAAAACTGCCAGAATATTTAGAACAGTCTGACAAACTGTACTATGTTCCTGCCTATTAATGTGCCATTATGTTGGGAAAACAGAGCATAAGTAAACACTAATTAGGAAAACAGGTAGAAAAAATAGACAATTCGAGGACAGTACTCAGAAACAGAAGTCTAAAAGATACGAAAGTTAAAAAGTCAGAGCATGCTAGTTTTACAGAGACAGAAATATTGAGTCCTAAAAGCTACACCAGTGACTTAGCAGCAAAAAAAACAACAAACAAAAACCAAAAACAAACAACATCAAAGAGAAAGTCTTCAGAAAATCCATTATTGGTATTTATGCTTAGTTGAGGTTCTGGCTGTTATTTACTGTAACATGTGTATAGCACAGGGCAGATCTCATGTTCTGATCTACCTTTTAAGAAGGCAGCTGTAAATCACATAAATGAGCTTTTCTAATTCTACGTACTGAAAACAGTCCACAATTGTCTACACCAATCTGTCTTTTTAGCCTTCAGTAGCCACTATAATGATTTTTTTGTTCTCTTGGCTTATGAGTGTGTATGATGAAGGCGGCTTCTGTTTGCAAACAAGAGGGAATTCAAGAAGAATTTGTCATTGAATGGGACAGCTAGTAGGTAAGGACAAAACTTTCTCTAGAAATGATTTATTGTTCTTCCAGCACAAGTAATACAATATATACTGATGTAGCTTCGCTATGACCGAGAATGAAAATAGGGATGTTGTTCAGGTAGTTTATTTATGTTTGACTTTCCCTGATATTAAATCATCTTTTCAATAAAAGTATTGGAATTATAGATTATATTGAGGTAAACTTTTACAAAGGAAATAAAAGCAAGTAGCAAATGTTTCCATTTCAATGGAAGACAACTTGAAAAATGTGAAGTTTTGTAGTGAGGACAGGTAGATATGAATGCCAGTGTACTCCTTGATGATCTCTACGCTCGACTTTTCACTGACATGCATGGGGGGGAGAAAAAAGGCTAACAAGAATGAGTTTGCAGGGATAGAAATAGAGGTACAGCTACTGAATGTCATGTTTGTATCACCTCAGTTAATATAAATCTGTGATATCCACTTGAAACCCCAGAGGGTATTTTGTCTTTGAACCCGAGTCCATCTTGAGCCCTGCCACCAAGGTTGCTAGCTGTTTTCTTCAAGGTACATCCATTAGGAACAGACTTAAGGACTTTACAAAGCCTCTCCCTAAGGCTTCATCTCTGATTAGAGTAAAAAGGTTTCTTTCAGGATTTTCAGGGCAGGACCAGTTATCATTTGCATTTATGTTTCTCTCAGCTCTTGGAACAAGTGATTTCATTCCTGTTGTAATTTGGCTGGCTAAACTATGCAAGAATGATTCTTTTTGTTAAATAATAAGCTTCAGCAAGGCTGTAAGAAAAAGTGAACTAGAGGGGATAAGTGGGTTTTAAGATCTTACTTCGCTGCAGTGTGGAACACTGAATTGAAATTTTTGATAGACCTTNTTGAAATTTTATAGACCTTTTTTTTTTTTTTTTTTAAACAAGTCACTGAAAAATACTGTACTAGGCTTAAACAAACTGCAGGTTGGGGTCAGGTCTGCAGCTGATGGGCACTGGCATTGTTTTGTTCTTTTGGTTGTTCATTTCATACAACAGTCAAGAATCTGGTCTCCAGTAAATATGAAATTTTATAACATTAACTCTGACAAAGTTCAAGGATACAAAAGAAAGTGAAATTGATCTCCATCTAGCACAGCTCATGATCAGATTCTCTAAACTCCATATCCACAAAGCACAACTGAGGCTACAGAATCTTAAAAGGCCCTGCTGGTGCTGCCTCTTCCCCAAAATAACTACTTCCATAAGTGTAGATTCTTAACAAAAGGTGATTTTGTTGTTGGACTCAAGTGCTTCCAAAGCTAGGTTTTAGCTGGCTGGGCAATGTCACCCAGGTCTCTTTGTGGATCTGGGCCTTCAAGAAAACATTGCTGAAGACAACTGGATTAAGCATAACAAGTATCATAGACGGACACTGAAATGGAAATGAGATGAAGATTTTAGTTAGAATCTGTAAAAAACACAATAGCTGACTCAGGAAAACTTCTGATCTAAGAATTATAAAAAAAACCCCTAAGCTATTTCTAGTGAGAAAAATGAAGGAGGTAAAGAAGATCCACAATAGTAAAAAAAGAAAATGAGGCTCATGGTTCACTGTGTCAAATGATTAGAAATGTTGCAGAGTAATTCAAAATAATACAGCTACAGCCCAAAATGTAAGAAAAATAGAGAACATCAATGCATTCATTTCCAGTTTTATCTAACATTTTCAAGTCAGACAAGTTAGAGAAAAGACAAACACATTGATCAAACAAACATCAGAAAAAGAAGACGAGGTTTTTTATGAAGATCCCTAAGATTGCAGCACATAGTAAAAAAGAAAACAGTATTACAAGTAAGGTAGGATGTGAGTCACACATATTTGTAGGTTGTGTGAGTTCTGTCATATAAACAAATTGTATTGGTCAGGCTGGAGTACACAGACACGTATCTTGGGCCATTCTGAAATTTGTAGTTGTCATCATTCAGTACATCCTGGCTTCTCAGAACTAGGCAGTGACAGCAAACCCACGTGCTTTGGAAGAGCTACCAAAGGAAAATCTCTGCTAGCTGATAGAAAGACTTTCCATACGACAAATGCTGGAGCAAGATGATGTTATCGACATTTGCGTTCACATTCATTATAAAATTGCAGTATGTTCGTTTTCTTTTTCAAGACTAATTTAATTTCTGTGTTTCTCTGTCTGTAGCATGTCTTTGTGGAACAATCTTTTCATGTTTTAAAAATAACAAATTTTACTAACGTACCAATTAATCAAATAGTATACATCTCATTGGTAAGATGCAATGCTTGAAAAAATTAATGTTCAAAATAATCTTCTTCTCACTTTCATGGAAGAATATTTGTCACTATGAATGGCCAAAGGATAGTAATTTTGTCTCATCTGTGTGTCCATGAAAATGGTGAATGAAATGACTGCTCCTCATACCCTTCCAGTTGGAAGCAGTGAAAAGAAAAACAGACAGTAGTCTCAAAAATTGGGCAGTCATGTCTTGAAGCTGAGAACTGCTATGGAGGCAGCTGTGAAATTTTCATGCCTTCTATTCCTATTAGATCTTCACTACCTACTGGAAGAAGACAGGTTTAGACTTTTTCTGATTTTATCATTTTTGTTGCCTGCCTGATAATTTTGCTCTCTAGTATGCTCTGTGGGCACTCGAAGCAGCACGGTACCAGCCCAAATAGTGTCCCAATTTATGAAGCATCCCGAGGCAAATTATCAGACGTCAGTACTCATGACAGTTTTTTTGCCACATATCCATCTAAAGAGATGTGACTTGGGAAACAGAATGGGAGCTTTACCCTCTACCACATGCCTCATCTACAGGCAGGACAAACCAAAGTGCTTCCTATTCCCCTTTGCTGCATTTCTCTCTCCCTCTGCACAGCTATTAGTGTAGTCAAGACGTGGGAGAAGGTATCCTTGTGTGTACAATGATTTTCACATACATAACCTCTTATTAGCACCTCATTGAGCCTCTTCCATCCACAGTTTCAACTTCTTTCTTCAACTGGAAAATAATTAGCAGATTTTCTCTCACAGTAATTGATAAAAATCTAATAATTTCTTTCTCTAATTTTCTTATTACTCAGTTCATGAGCTGAGACAGTAATTTATTTGCTTTGGTGTTGGTTACATTTTGTCACTGTCACTTCACAGGAGTTTCCAATATGCTACTGGTTATGTTTTTACCTTTGGTAATGACTTGTTTTAGTGTGAATTCCATTTTTCTTTGCACTAACTGGAGTCTCTTGACTGCCTCAATTAATTTCAGGGGATATAATCTGTCTCATACAACAGATAAACATCCCCTTCAAAGTGGAGCATACCATGTATGCATCCCGTTACGCTAGTGATAATCAGCTAGGTAGCCATTGCTAGAGAAGGAAGAGCAGCTCTCCTTTCTCATAAATACAAGCCAGTGTCATGAATGATATGAGGAAACTTATCTCAGGAATAATGCTACCAGACTAAAAATCTTGCCTCTTTTAGAATATTTATCTTGTTGAGTTGTTTGTTGCTAGTTTTGTGTTGCAACATGCAGCTGCTATTAAATATTTTATTTTATAGCTTTCATATTCTAAAGCTTCCTTTTTTCCCTTTTTTTTTTTTTTAAGAGATGAGTTTAGGGCTAGGCCCTTTAATTGGGGAAATAAATGAAACAACACTATATTCTAGTTCAAAACCCTGGAAGAGCTGTAACCATATTATTGCTCAAATCCCCTTGCTGCAGTTACAAAAAAAAACCTAGCACAACAAAAAAGAAAATATTAGGCTTGGCACAGTCACTCACCATTGTACAATTTGTCAAAATTCTGATTTTTTTTGCAGATTAATAATGCTTCTCCATCAGAATGCAAAATTACTTATCTTGTGACACGTCTAATTGCATATTTTCAGGATCTTCTGTGGAAAAGGCCCATGACAATAATTAATACCTAATGCTATAAACACCATTGCTTTGGGCGTTGCCTAGCAACCAGCATCCCGTAGGCTTCCTAAGGGGCCTCAAAGAAAGGCAGGAGAGGGATCCTTTCATACCACCATGGGTGAGAAGCAACTCTGTTCTAGGCTGCTGCTCTGTTCTCATTGTTTCTAGAGTGATCTCTGCGAAACAAACCTCCCTTGGGAGGCTGCATGTTCGAAAAGCGTTTTCAAAGGCTAAACAGATAGCAAGTGCCGCACATGTTGATTATTTTATAATTTGGGATACCTTTTACCATCAGAAATACAACCACTGTCCTCTGGTCATCCTCCAATAACATGGCCTTGTTTCCAAAGTGTTTCCATGGGTTCATTTCAACTTCTAATTGGAATAGTTTTCCCCTCCATGACAGAGATAATTTTTTTGCAATCAAATTTTTTTTTTGTACAAATCATATAAAATTTAAAAGATTACTTGGTCCGTGAAGTGTTTTTATACAGGTGGTATATGCAGTGCAGAGTAGAAGAAACCTCACTGAAATGCAGTCCTTCCCAGCTGTGAAAGCATTCCTTCCTGATAGTGCCATTTTTTAAAGTACCAGTTCATTTCTAGCACAATCTCTTTATCTTGGCACAGGGACATCCAAATCTCATTTCATTAAATGTATATATTTATTCAGATGGTGGCCTCAATAAGAGCAAGAGGCTGGAAAATAGTATTCCAGGGTTTTCTTTCTCAGTTACAGTTCCTGAACTGTTCTGAGGTCCTTAGCAAGTCACTGAGCTGTCCTTTATCTTTGTTTTTATATTGAAATAACTGCTCAAATATCTTCAGACACAGAAAGATATTGTGGTGCTTAATTAGTAGCTACTATGTTATTTGATAGCCCGTAAGGAAAAGTCACCAGTATCAGGACACATTTAATTTTGTCATAAATAATGCAGAATTTATATAGTTTTAAGCTAACATATTCAGCACTGTTTGAACAGAAAGGATACAGCAAAAAAATCAGATTTTAAAATAATCGTTTTATTGACAGGACTGTAATATGTTCGCTAGGATCAGGAAGAGGTTAGGCTAACTGATTGGTAATCCTGTCCCACGTTGCTGTGAATCATATTTTGTAGTTGTTTTAAAATAATAAAGATCAAATATTACATAAATATTTCTCATTCCAAATCCGCTGACTTTCTTTTCTTTTTCTGCCTTTGTCCTGCAGCAAGAGTATTCTGTCTTTTGAGATACTTTGCAAAGTCATTATATTCATACAGATTTCTGGCTGCAGCAGATCTTCTATAGAGCTTTGGTTTTATATTCATGTCTGGTCTTGAAATCTCCGAGGAAATTGTCAAGGCAGAAGAGTCCCCAGCATCCATTGAGAGTTGATGAAATTTGGGAGCCTAACCACTCTTGATTTTTGCAATGCAGCTAGTTCATGCTAATTTTTTGAATTTCATTCCCACTGAATTCCCAGTAAGGTAGGCAAATGATGCATTGGAGACCAAAGTCCCATATAATCTAAGTGACGGTGTAAAACATCTCAATCTTGAGGAACAAGCTAAGCAAAATTCTAATGACAGATAATCTTATAGATATCCAGAATTTAAATGGTACAGCAAAGGCAGAATCCCTAATCCCCGACTGAAAGATTTCAGTGCAGTTTTATGTTGAAAGATGCTTGTCCTTGACAGGAAAGAATGGGCAGGATTATCTCTCTCCTGCCCCTTGCTTTCCCTTCGTCTGCCTCATTTATATGTAAAATAAGTGAATTTTGCACACATACTGAACGCCACATCATGAATTAGAATTTCACCTTTTTTACTTGTGATTTCACAATGAAAGTCTGTCTTACAGATTTATTTTTTTTTCCCCTGATTAAGATGTTCATCAGCACTTGTGTTGCCCATAAACTTGAACCACAGACTTACATGAGTTGCAGATCTTCAGTTCAGGTCACCACGAGCCTTATCAATATGATCACATTTGCTCAGTTTAGGAAACGCTGTCACATCTCTTGTCTTTTCATGGAATTATTTGAGAAATTTGGGAGCATAAATAAGGTGATATTGCAAAAGCTGAATGGCATTGGTGAGTAAGCGCATCACTTTCCTACAGGCGAGCAAACTTGTTCCTTTATTCTAGCAAATGTTTGTTTTCCAGGAGGGAGTTAACTCGTCAGCACAAGGATTTCTGTTCTGTGTCAGCAGCACAGGAGCCGATTCCCCTGGGCTGTGGCTCTACAGTGTCAGTGGTGGAGCGAACGACTGATTGAAGCAGTTTTGTTTCATTAGCAAGGGAATTTCTCCCTAGTGGAGCATTTCAATACAAACAACATTTCATTACCAAGTCCCCGTATGGAAGTTCAGTCCAAGTGCTAAGGTAGTTACCACTTTAGCCAGACTGGTCCTTCTTGGCAATGAATTGATTAACCTCCCTTGAGATTTTATTTCTACAGTTGCAGAGCAAAGGTTCTCTCTCTCTCTCTCTCTCAGCTGTTTGATGTGCTGAATGCCTGACCAGAGAGCTGCACTTGCACACTGAGCTCTCAGAGCAGCGGTTGAGCTTTGGCAGAGAGGGCAGCCTCCACTCTGTGCCCTATCATTTCAATTCCAGATGAGTTTCTTCAAAGTTACAGTGGTCCGTTTGGGCAGTGGCGCAGCTTCATCCCTACAGGGGGGCATTTAGAGATCCAGTTTTACATGAGATGTCAGCGGCATAAGAAAATTTCAGAAATAACTGCCAAAACAGGGGGGAGAGCAATCCATGGATTCTTTCTCCCCCAAAAAAAGGAAAAAAAGGGGAAAATAAATTTTAAAAAGATAATAAACTCTGCAATGAAGTGATTCAACAACCATTGAAAAAAAAAATTAATTTTGTGGTGTGGTCATTTGCGGGCTAAGAGTTAAATTCCAAAATGAGGTAGTGTACTTCCCAGCGCTGCAGATCACTGCATAACTCCTGCCAGTGAAGGAACAAACTCTTCCACGTCTGGCAGTTGCAGCGCAAATTCCCCTGCCTCCTGCCACTACGGCCAACAGGATCACAGCAGCCTGCTTTTCTCCTATAGCCAGAAAAAAAAAAAAAAAAAGTGGTTTTTTGCTTGGAAGTGCTGATGCCTGTAGAAGTACATTAGTCATCATGCCTGCTCAGGGAAACTCTCTCTGAGAATTCTTGATTCCTGCACCTTTATTGCTTCAGTTAGCAATCTCTTGTGGATCTACCTCACATTCCTTACTGGTACCTAGGAGAAGATGAGTGAAAGAGGGGCTATTAAAACAGGGGTTTTAGCTTTTCAGAATATTTTCACATATTTTCACTTTGACAATTTTAAATGTCCTATACCTTCCCAGTATTGAAAGAGACATACACTCTCATTTGCTTTGATGGCAAATGAGTTATCTTTTTCTTCCTCATAGGAAAACACAGTCAAAGCAAACAAATATCCAACTTTTTCAGACATTACAGCATAGACTTGAATTATATTGGTACCCTAGTAGAAGCTTAAGGATTTCGACTCCAGGGAGATCAGTGTGTGATCTTTTCTTTTTGCATAACACAGACTGCAAGACTTCTCTAAAATAAATGTTTGAAATTCATAGGCTGTACTCATTTTTAGTTTCTGGACTCCATTCTGGGCTCAGATTTGTAAAAGTGAGGCGCACCAAATGCTCAAATTTTAGATTCCAGTTGGAGCTAGCTTTCCTTCTTCATGTGTTAAAATGAGGTCTCGTTTAGCATCCTCCTGCTCAAGGTTAACTTTTTGAATTGTCACCTGTAATTTTTAGGCCTTTCCGGGTTGTTACAGTATTGGCGGAATGATGTCATTCAAGGTGAAGCCTCAGGGATAGCAGTTTTCTCTTTCTATGCAAAAAATACTTAAGGATCTTGCAATTTTGTTCTTTGGCATGATGTGAGGTTTGCAGTAAGCACTATCTAATGTTGCATTTTATGTTTTAAACATCACAACACAATTCATAAAGATTCAACTAACCTTTCCTGAGATGTCAGTAAAGCTGACACACAGAACACTCTCTTTTGACAGTATTTTCCCTTCTTTTTGCCCACTTGTGCTTTTCTAAGCAGATTATAGCCAGTTTTCAACATTCCAGTCATGTGAATCACATCGCCAGCTAATAGTAATATGCAGCACCACTGAATTTGTGCTCATAAATCAACAATTCCAACACTTTTTATTTATTAGCTATGCTCCTTGTGCATAGTCTATTAAAGCATCTCTCCTGTTTTTGCCTACTGGAGATTCCATTTTCTTCTCAAGGCTTTGATTTTTATCTCCTTTTCACCTTTCTGTTTGATGTTAGTTTAACATGCTCAGGAACAGCCAACATGCCTTCTAGAATATTGATTCTTTTTCTATCGAATTTCACCCAGACAGTGCCATGCCATCTTCCAAAGAAAGCAACCCCTTCTTGACAAAACCCGAGCTAATGGCTCAGTTATTAGAGCGCTCTGTATTGCAAGACCAAAGCTCCCTGAAGAGGTAATCAGGGCACTATTTGAATTATGTTGTTTGGCTTGGCTTGATGGGTCCTAGATAAGGGTGATGGCAGAAATGCCTTAAATTAGCACTGGAATGGCCTTTGAAAAGATTGCGATGATACAATAATGAAGCACTTTTTAGCAGATATCCAATATTCTGTTAAAAAATTATCCCAGGGATTCAACATCTCCATCGCTTTAAAATCAGACACAGGCTTTTTTTTTTTTTTTTTTAAAAAAGGTGAATAAAATACTATTTTACATTTTTGTTTGTTTATTTGATGCAAGCTGTCATTAGCAAGGCAATAAAGCCTCAAATACACGGTATGATTTAGATACCTAGCAGTTTGCTCCCCTGCCAATGTAAAGCCAAGGCGTGCATTTTCAATCACAGCAGCTGTGTGCTAATGGAGGGAACCAGCACCGTTCAGCCCAGCAGCTGCATCCTGTAAGGTGTGGACATTCCACCGGCTGCGTGCCAGCGCTCTAATCGTAGGAAAGAAATACATTTAAAGCTCGGCTGTAAGGCCTGCTCCTAGGCTTGGCCTTTCCTTTATGTAAAACTGTAACGTCACAAAAAGAGTTAATTCCATTCAGTTTGCCAGCTACGTGCTAGTAGTAAAACTGTGAGCACTCTCCTCTGAGAAAAGCAACTCCTTTGCCTTACCATAGTGATAAAATTATCTGAAAAAAACCCCAGGCAATTTCTTAGGCTTAGCCATGAGTAAAAGAGGTGTTTTACCCTGTATAACACAGGCATAGCAATGACAGTGCACTATGGGAGCAGTCATGAAGTCACGCTGTCCCTCTCTCCAAACTCATTTATTACGTGTGTAGACACCATAGTACTGAGGGTTTAAAGCCTGTTCTGAGAGAGAATGTCAAACAGAGTAACCAGAGAATAAGTAAGACCTTATCCAGCTATGCAGTACTAACAGGCAAGGAAAAAAAAAACTATTTCCTGCTTTGAAGATGATCCCAAGTCCAACCGTGTATTCCAAGCAGCAAAACCTCAAAGATATTTGGGCCCTGCCACCATTGCCGATGATGCAGCAACGACTGGCATGCAGCACGAGAATCTCCTCCCAGTAGAGACCGGTATTATCTAATATGGGTTTTAGTGCTCCCACACCAACAATAAGCCTTGCTGCTCTCATCAGGGGAAAGAGTGAAGAAACACAAACTTGTGGCATAGGCTTATATAATTAAAAAATCAATACAATTTTGACGATTCATTTCACGGCATAAAGAAGAAATATAGATCATTCCTCCTTCAAAAGCATGTCTGTCATCTTTTTTGACCACAACAGCAGGTTAAACTGTTTCCAGTGCTTGGGTGATGTGTTGGATATTAGTTGCTTTTAACAGAAGTGTTGTTGGTCCATCTATCCTATTAATTTTTTGTTGGCTGAGATCTGAGCACTCCCATCTCTCTCACAAATCATTCTAAATTTATCTTCAGATGAGGAAAGAGAGATCGGTTCTCAAGTCTGATATGGCAAGTTATGACTAATCTAATATTCATTGTTATTTTGATAAATGTACACTTGGTAATTGATAAAATATCAGCTAAACCAGAGTTGGTGATCTCAGTAGAGTAAGAGATAAATGGCGCTACATCATTGCCGTGATGTGGATTGAATTAAAGAAATAGTACCTACACAGTATGTTGTGTGCATGCTTTGTACCAACTCAGTTAGAAAAACATAAGGAACTGGTCAGCAGATGATTTTAATACAAGAGCAAAATACCGGCAATGATAATGGCAGACAAGAATCAATAAGAAAAAAAAAATATTCTCAAATCAGTTTAAAATCTTCAGAGTTAAAAACAATTTTGGAGAAGAGTATGACAAACCCCATAGGAAAAATATGACTTTTCATTGAGTTTCTCCATAGCAGAGCATCACATACTCTTCAAAATGTATATAAATAATAATTATGAGTAATGCGTGGTACTCTGCCGTCAAATAAGTAAGCAAGCAACATGTATCCTAAACCAAATTAAACGGTATTAGAGTTCTGGAAACTGAGAAAAACAAGTTGTTTTAGGCTCTGTGTCATCAATGAGTTTCTCAGCTTTGGTGGTGGAAAGGATGCAAGTACTCACTACAGTTATAAAAAGTTGAGTAGGAGGAGATCGAGAAGACTTTTAAGGAAAAAGAAACATAAACTATGAACCCAGAAAACATCTGTTTGACTGGATTTTATGTACCCTGTAATGGATGCTACACACTGACTTCTACTCAGTCTATTCGGCGTACATTTACGTTACAATTTGAGTTTATTCTACTAATCGCTCATTGGTTCCACTTCTGATAATGTAAAGGGGAAAAAGTTTTATATATTCTTACTTATTCTTACTTACATCTTTACATATTTACATCTTTACAACTTTACATATTCTTACTTACATCTACAGGTAGAGCATGCTTAGAGGGACGTTTGCTCTCTTTGATCAAGGGAAGGCATTGGCCCATTTCTGTCTTGTCACAGTGCCAAGGGAGTTCAGCATGAACCCAGACCTGAAGCGGCCCTATGAAAGGAGGAGACCGGCGAGGCTCATAGGAGCCTGCTACTGGTTAGAAGTCATATGTGGCTTCAGGGTAAACAACGTAAATTCAGCTTATAATAGATGTCAATTGGTTGCAGAGGGTGGTGGGTTTGGATTTGTTTTTGCTGTAGAGTTCACCAGGTAGGTTCCCATTGGAGGGGGAAGCAGTGGGACAGGACCTTGAGAAACATCTCCTGGAGGCAGACTGTGCAGCATAGATGGGTGTTCCTGAGGGGGTACAATTAGTCTCCGTGGTAGCAGATTCAGCTCAGAAGCCTGAACTTTCTTCTGGAGGGGTTAGGACAGACTTTGGTACTGGCCTGAAATGGCAAACCCAGGCTAGGGAGGACTCCAGGGCTGCGGCTGAAAGGCGCTGAAGCTCGGGCCTGACACACTGGGCCCGGATGGAGGTCCACACTCATGCAAGCTCTGAAGCCGCCCTGCTTTGAAAGTAAGGCAGTAAGCAAGGGCTGGCAGCAGAAATGTCCTCCCTAAACCCCTCCAAGGGGAACGGGGACAGACAGGCGACTCCCTCTGTCAGCACCCCCAGAAGGAAAGAGGCACAGAGATGCCCTTCCCTCAAAGGCTTCCGCTGGTTTAAGGCTTTCACTGAGCAGGTGAGCCAAGCCCACTGCAAACCTCTCTTTTTTTCTCGCCCCATTCATAACCTTTCCTTTCATTCTCCTGCTTCCAAGCCACGGGGGAGGGAAGGGAAAGGAAGGGAAGTGAGCGGAGCCTGCGTGGGGCCCGGGCAGCGCGCTGGCGGGGGCACTCCCCTCAGCCACCACTGCGCGCAGGCGGCCCGTGGCGGGGTCCCACTCCCCCTCCTCCNCTCAACGGCGGCGGCGGCGAGTTCTCTCCCCCATTGTTCATTCCCACTGCCCCGGCGCGGAGTCGCCGTGAGAGGGCACGGAGAGAGGGGATCCGCTCCCCGGTCTCTCTTCTTTCACACCCATCCATCCCCATTTCCCGCCGCTTGTCACATCGAGGGCGGCTGCGCCCGGTCTCTCCGGACGGGCCGAGATGGGGACAGCGACCGGGGCGGTGGAACCTGTCAGACTAGGGCGGAGGGCTGGGGGAAAATGTTGATCTTTAACCCTTTGCCGGGCCCGCAAGGAGCTTGATTTCTCCTTCCCCCCTCGCCCCGGCTCCTCTCAGCCCCGTCAGCCCGGTCGCTCTCCCTCTCCCGCGGCATCCCAGACCGGGCGTGCCTGGGCACCGACCGGGGCTCATCGGCCCGTGTTAATCGCCTGGTGACAGCCGTCCTGAAAGTGGGGTGGCCGGGTCCGAAATCAGGCTGTAAATGCTCGGCCTCGTAGCGACGTGCGAAGTTGAGGGCAGTAAAACACGCTGTAGTGCACGTTTAGCCTGGGAGCATTTCTAAAGGTCGTGATCCTCGAAGGGAGGGAACGCTGGTTTCTGTAAAATTGAGGTTATTGATGGCATTTTTTTTATTACTATTTTGTTTTCTTTCAAACAGGCACTAATTCTTACCTGAAACCCTGTTCCAGCTGTGCACTTAATCTTCCTTGTGTGTTTTAACCTCTGCAGTGTTGTGGAAATTGAGTGTTACTTACGAAAAGTAAATCTTACACAGTGAATGTTTATAACATCACTGTCTTTTAAAACAATGACATAACCATGACATAAATTAATATTAAGGTAAGAATTCATAAGAGCAGACTATCAAGTACTTTAAAGCCCTAGTTTTGAGTAAAAAAAAATACTAAATTCTTTAGTATACTCATTACTGTCTTAAGTTTCAGTTTTAAAAACTCAATCAAGCAGCTCATAATCAGGTAGCACTCCAAAATTGAGGGCCGTGCACTGTGGGCCACTCGTGCAATTTAGGGTTCTGATTGTGGAGGTTAGGAGCAATAGCTCTACACTACCCACTGCTTTTAAATTTATTTTTTTTTAACTGAAGACATGCTAGATGTAACCTGTGTGTTGCTCCCTAACAAAAGGAATAGCTATATTGAGCAATAACAATATTTTTTTAATTTTACTTTTATTTTTGCATTCGGTCATTAAATATTGAATATTCCCTTTCATCTTTTTTTTTTTCCTTGCCAATATAAACGTTGTATTGTTGATTTTGTTTTATCTTTTGTACAGGAAAGTAAAAAGAACTCAGTGCAATGAACAGATTTTTAAAAAATTACACAATGCTCGAATATTCCTTTTGAAGGATTAGTATGAATAGCTCATTTTCTGTCTTTAAACTCTTATGAATTGGATCATCTTTCTTACTTTTAGGATGACAGTAAGCATGCAGGTGACTGTCTTGTAAAGTCACGTTAAACTTCAACTTTAGCCGTACTGAAAACAATATTTCATTGTTAGATTTTTTCCTTTTTTTTTTTTTTGGTTCTCAGAATTCTGATTGCACAAATGGTGCGGTAGAAAAGAAAGTAAGAACAGTATTTGTGATAGTAGTATATTAATGTGTAATTTTTTTGGTGTACACAGGAGAGGTATAAGACAGGATGGTACAGTCAGGTTCTTTGATACTAAATGCTGTTACTGCATCTTGGTACAATGTTAGTAACATCACCGGAAAAAAAGATCTATTTTTCTTTTTGCTCCTTTTAGAAGCAGTATAGAAAAGGATTAAAAGTGCATCCCTCCCTTCTTTTTACATTCAGCAGGATATTTGACTGAAAAATCCTAGACTGTTCTATAGTGTGTTACATTTAGGAGCAAAGCCGATAATCTTGTCATTCTGAGTTTCCTTGGGTGGAGCACAGCATTTGATAAGCCCACCACTTCATTCCCACAAAATATTGGTATTTTTGTCGTGGTAAGGATGACAAGGGAAAATGTCAGGGGAGTGGTTCTGGTCTTTTTTCATACCTGCACAGCTTGATTGCACTGAAGCCAGTGAGATTGTGTTGCCGCGATTTGGACTAGAATTGAGAGAAAGCATATGTGTGTATTTTCAGAGATCTTTGAATGACTTCCATCTGCATAATATCTACCAATAATGATTATATAACAGCAACAAATAATCCAATTTGACAGTCTTTGTTGAAACATTGAACATCAGCCTGCTGCGCTCAGAGGGCTGGCTTGTCACACTTTATACCTTCAGTGTAGCTTCAACGTAGCTTTAACAAAGCCTGTGAAAAACCTGTTATATCAAACATAAGTGTGTTTAAATTATTCAGTAAAATTTCTGGGGTTGATTTTACTTGACCAGTGATCAGGAGCATAAACATTATTTTTCTCTGAAATACAGTACCTTCTGCTATCTGTAACACTGTACATATAGAGGATATACCTATAGTGTGAAATCTTCACTCCCCTAAAGTGAGTAGGGCTTTTTGCTGCTGTCTTCATCAGTCAAAATTTCATTGAGAGTGATGTGTACATACTGAAAAGGATCAGTCTGGGTTACTGTGGGTCACGTAACAGTATAAAAAAGTTATACTCCAGAAAAAAATGTCAATATTAGAAAAAAGATGATAAATGGAGAGAAATTCCATGACACTTTTTGGTGACATTGTGTAGGATTCTATGCTTAGCTTGGGATATTCACTATTGATCTGCAAGAATGCTTGTAGTAGAACTGACATTCTGGTCAATATAGTGAAATGCTAAATCATGGTTTGATCAAATCAATTATATGGGCTGATTTAGATCACTTGGAAAGATTCTTAGCTGAAAAATATTGCAAGTAGTAGAGAATGAGACCGTAACCCTAGAAAAGCAAAGGGAATGAGACCATAATCCTAGAAAAGCAAAGACTGTGTCTCTTAGTATGGATTACAACCTGGAAGATGGTCACTTGCAAAAGGCCTTGTAACTGCCCAAGTCCTCATCTAAATACAAGTTCTCAGTGTTGAGAGATCTAGATCATCTAGTCAGATGCATGATGCTGTCGTGGTGTTCCAACATGTTGTAGTGTTCCAACATGTGAGATGCAGAGACAGCAGCTGTGCTCTCTGGTTTAGTCCTGTTGTTCCTCTATGATGAGAGACTGGTCTTGATCCATCTTGCAGTGATGTATTTCCAACCTCCTTTCTGCCTCTGCTCCCACTACTCAAGACTCCAGCATTGCCAGCTCTGTGCTTGTACTCCATGACCTGCAGCACAGCCTCTCTTCCCTTGTTGTGAAGGTCCTGGGGGATGAGAGAAGAAAGCTACTGAATGTAGTCAACTTTGTCAATGTTCCTTTTTCTCTTCCAAATGTGGACCTGTCACACTGTCTGTCGTTAAAGGTGAAGGGCAGTGCTGTGAACTGATGTGTGAAAGTGGCATGCAGGTGCAAATCTTTAGGATGCACTATGTCCTGTTGTTTTCCCGAGCGCTTTGACTTCATTTCTCTAAGTGTTGCTTTTTCAGAGGTGGTATAGCAGGATAGGAATAGAGATGGAAATTGGGATGAGGAGGAAAGAGCTCAGGAAGACAACAGTCTGCCTCTGCACCCATTTCTGCTCAAGAAAGGGATCAGTTGATTTACAATACCTGTGTCAGTCTTGAATATGTAAATGCGAAGGTGTCGGATAGTCTTAGGAAATGGGTACTGGTATGTGCTTTCTTGGCGTTGATTTTTGTTTCTATTGTAGCACAGGGTAAGGTGTAAAATTCTGGAAGGCTTAAAGATAGCTTCTGGAAAACTTCTAAAGATAGTTTTAACAATGCATATCTGCATCTGGATCTAATCATACACCATTTGCCTTAGAAATGACATCTGAAAGCAACTTTCTGAATAGAAATTACCTGTTAAATTTAAGTAAGAGTTTAAACGTGGCTGTTGAAGGGTTGTGGGCCTAGATCCGTTAAAAAAAGACTTAGTTACCTAACTTGCACTGAAATAAAAAATGAGTAAGTACCTTTGTGGCTGTTAATAGATTGCAAACACGTTTTAGCATCTATGACAATATCTGGCTATGTGTAAAGGTCAGTGTCTTACCAATTTTGGAGGTGTTGGGGGTTGTTTGGTTTGTTTTGTTTCCAAAATAAATTTCCAAGTTTTGAGGTATATTTATGGTTAATGTTGAAGCTGTTAAAAGTTCTGCAGTTAGCTGAAGCAAAAAAAAAACCAAAACAAAAAACACGGCAACTAGACAAAACCTCCCTCATACCTTTTAAAGCAAATATTTGAAAAACCCAGAAAGCAAGGGAGCTGTGCTTGGGGAATAGGAGGGCCGAATAAGCA
This sequence comes from Baryphthengus martii, assembly GCA_013396935.1. Taxonomy (NCBI): domain Eukaryota; kingdom Metazoa; phylum Chordata; class Aves; order Coraciiformes; family Momotidae; genus Baryphthengus; species Baryphthengus martii. The sequence goes on along the minus strand of VWZK01018795.1, from coordinate 33,046 downwards.
GGTAACTTCATGTGGTGAATAATCTAATAAAAGTTATTGAGCTAATGAACAGGCATAATTAAGTGCATGTACAAGTCCCTTCATGATCCCTCACATATAATTGTATAAAATTTTCTACAAGTCCTGGGTATTAGTATCAGATGATACTCTCTTCAGCAAGAAATCCAATCTGGAACTGAGCAAGTTCCACAGAATTGCTTTGCCTTGAAAGATATTTCTTTGCCTTTATATTTGTTTCTGCTGCCAAGAACATTCTTATAGATCACATCTTCTTAAGTTCATCTTGGATGGAGTTGGAAATGGACATGTATTTTTGCGTCAGATAATTTCTGGAGAAGCATGGGCTCACAGTCTCTCACCATAGTTTCAGGCTAAAGAACAAGCCTTTCATAGCCAAAGCAATAAACTGTGGTTTTCCCTGAAGTATTCATGAATACTGTATAGATATTATAACCACTTCTTTTAATACTCTCTCTGTTTGTAGAGTTTTATTTATTAAAAAATGGTTAGGATTCATTTGACCACATACTCATGTTTATATTGAGCTAGGTCTTGAAACTTCCTTTTATAGTTGGTGGAGTGAAGTAAGTGGTTAGGAAGAATAACTTGTTTTAGAAACAGGTTTGTGAACTTCTCTGTTTTTGAGGGAAGTGACTTAGGTAGCTGACTTGTGAAGGTATGGATGGGGTTCAAGACTCTTAATTTTAGTTGTCTACATCTATGCACAGTGTTTAATATCCTATTACAGTCGGTGGAAATCTGACCAGTATAGTCAGTGGAGCCATGAACAAATAGTTCTAGAGGCAGCTTAGCTGAATAGCTTTCTTGGCTCTTTTGGTTGGGCTAATCAGTTTGCTGTTGAAAATAAAGAGCCATTAGGTACCTATCTTACGTAGCTCACACCTACACTTAGGTGTCTTAGTCCTATCTTGAGGGCTTCCTTTAGTGGTCCATATGTGATACACTGGGGTATCCCAGCTGGCCCTTTGCTACCAGTCCAGATGGCATGGATGGCTCTCCTGAGTCCTGTATCATACCTGTCTGTTCCAAAAAGATAGCTCTGCAACTAAATAGAATTAATCAAAACCGATCCTTATACTTGGTCAGATGAGTTGTACCTGGAGGACATACTTGATGTTGTAAAATGTGTGAATGGAGGTTGTGTTTCCCTGCTGCAGTCTGGCAGATGTGACACCGTCATGATATTAAAAGTTGTATAGCCTAATAAGTAAACACAAACCTTTTCAGTTTTAGAAGTTTTTTAGAGGTTCAGTTTCCTCATTTGGAAAGTCTGCTTTGTGAATCCTCAAGAGGATTCTTGTCAATGTAGTGGAACTCAAAATATGTAACAAATGTAGATACGTACCTTTCCCTTCCCATCTGAAAGGGCTTTTTTTATTTATTTTTTTTTGACAGCTTTTCCCAATACGTTTTCACCATTTTTGTACTTCTTCCCTCCATCTTTCACTTCAGCCCTCAATTGTGCTCTATGGGTTCCTTTCCCAAGTCCTGATTATTACCCAGCTCCATTTTTGAAAAAAGCTATGTAGCTGCTTTCTGAGCAGGAAGGAGCTTGTTTTCCATGGTCATTTGTGATTAATCCACAACTAACCTGTTTTTTTGCCTCGGTTCTTCTTAGGGAAAGTACAAAGCTGTGGCTTTCATCTTTCACCTATTCAGACTTCTGCTGAGGGCAGCAGAGTTTGTAACGGCTGCTGTGGTGGCACAGAGAAAAGTGCCCTTAGCTCCTGAAGTTGCCAGTGCTATTAACTGGGCTAGTCCAGCAAAACCAAACTATCGATCAGCACTGCCAGTCTTTCACAAGATACATTTTTTTAATGTATTTTTTTTGATGAAGGGAAGGTGGTGGGATAAATTTAACCCTAAAGACTTGTATCATCTCTGCTCTAAATAGCTAATAGCATGTGGGAAAGAGTCCCTTCTGTTCCTGTGCCTCTTGGTGACCTTCCAATTGCATTTTCTTTCTATCTTTTTCAAAGACGATGGAGGTGGGAAAATGCCTGTCTGGTTTGATCACCGTGGCCTGAATTGTCCTTCTCTTGTTCAGAAGAGATGCTTTTGTCTTCTTTCTGGTTCATGGTAGAGCTTCTTGTAATCTTTGGCAATGCAGGTTATCATCTTGCCTGTGCTCTTTTTGTGATGCCTACACAGGTAATTGAATGAGTTTTAGCTAATTAGCTGTTTCCTCTATTGTCAGTCCACTTGCTGCCAGGCAACATATAACCCTTACAAAACTGATCTGAAAAATAACGTGGGGTTTTGGAGACATAGAGGAAGTTGTAGTCTTTTCCAGGTACTTTATTCTTATAAATCAAATAAACCAGACGTTTTAAAATTCGAAAGAGGTAGAGAAAAAATTTCTCTTGTGTTTTGGTTGTATATGCCAAATGTGACCCTGGGGCAACGTATGCATGCATCTCTGTTATAAAACCAATGTAATGGATGGCTCAGTTACACAGTTGTTAAATTGTTGGTTAAATTGTTACAGCTTGGCACTCTACCAGAGGTATTGTAGCTAAACCCCAGATGACACATAAGCCATGAGCTACTAATGTAGTCTTTACTTTCTTGAGATCTAAGATTTATTGCTCCAGAGGAAGGTGTTAGGAAGATTACTTTTCTAGATCTAAACAACAATTTTCCCTGTGATTTAGGCAAACAGTGTTCTATCTGAATAAGAACTTAAGTCAAGCCTGCCATGGTTGACATCTTGATCCCCAGAAGATAGCAGGGAGTCTTTAAGAGGAAGGATAGTTTTATTTCATCATATGCTTTATCTACTCAAGTCTTTAAAATATTTTTACAACTATAATTGAGAATATGTGAAATCTTTAAACTATATATTTTGGTCCCATTAGGGCAAGCTCTGTTGTAGCTCCACGAGTGCCGATACGGAGATGTGCATGGGGAGAAGGTGCGGTAGCTTCTTCAGCACTTTCCATGCCATGTGCCATGCACACTCTTACACTATGTGAGGGGATTCACGGTTGCTTCTCCATTGTGTACAAATCTAAGGTGTCCTTAAAGTACTAGAAAAAGAGTAGTCATTCCAGTTTTGGAATTTGTGAATAAAGTTATGATAAGAAAGACTCTGTGGGCATAAAATTATTCATAAACAAAGCCTGAAAAATGGTGGCCTTTTCTTTCATCCTAAAAGCTCTTAAATTCTTAGTTCCACTTTTTTTATGCTTGTATGTCTTTTCTGATTGATTTTGTACATCAGTTTTGGGAAATTTTGTTTACTCTTTGTAGACATGTAAAGACTCCTCTAATACAGTGTGTAGCATGGAGACTATGGGTAAATAATAGAGTATGTTTTCTGTGTTTAATAGATCAGAGACAATCAAACAAAAGTAGCTGATAGCAGACTGACAGCAAAGGTGGTGGTTCTTCATAAAATACGTGTTTGTGCTGTGGAATGTTGTGGATGCTAAAATTACATAGAGATTCAAAAAGTAATGGTGCAAACTCACAAACAGGTATGTCAGCCAAGGGCTACTACGTGGAAAATCATGGTTTCTGGCTCAGAAGGTGCATAAGCTGAAAACTGCTGGAGGCTGGAAGAGTATTTCTGGGAAGTATCATTATGTGCTTCTCTTGCTCTGGTACTGATTTCAAGGCATCCATTATTGGCTGCTTTTGGAGACAGGATGCTCAACTAACTGTCTGGGTTTTTTTTGTCTAATAGGCTAGAATTGTACATATATGAAGTGGTTTTGCTAGCTCTTATTTCAAATTTTTAAAATTAAAAATGTAAAAAAGCATGTTGTGCATTTTGTTGGTATGTCTTTCTATTAACATTTTTGGTGTGTTTATTTATATCTATAAATTCCCAGAGAGCACTTTTATTTGCTTGTTATGGCTGCCTTTTCATATGTTCTAGTTCAGGGTGTGTATGTGAGCAAAATTTACTTCAATTGATTGATCAGATGCTTAGTTAAAAAAGCTCATCACTGCATCACATATGTCAAAGAATGCCTCTGCTTTGTAAAAATGTAAGAGTGCTTTCATTTATGTCTTGTGGAAGACTGCAGAAATGAGAAGTTTTCCCTGTGATGTACAGTCAGTCTTTTGACAAAGAGCTACACCTCCTGACAAGCTGACTTTACTAACTTGGAAAAAAAGAGTAGGATCACGTTTGTTGCACTGGACTTTTGTGGATGCTTCCTCTTAACTTTGTCCCTGTATTAGAAAGCTTCGGTACCTTTTTTTATCAGAGGAGGCAAGCATATTTTTGAAAGGGAAGATAATGTAGCGGTTAAACCACTGAATGGAGACTTAAAAGACTGTTAGGGAATATTGTGGTTTTAACTTCTTGCTTTCTATGTTTGGAAAAAAAATATCTCTGCATTAGTTTTCTATCTGAAAAACGGAAACAGTTTTTCTCAATTATAAGGGAATTTATGTGAATAAATCAGTTCCTGTCCTTGAGCTATTGGATATTATGAAGTGGTTTGTAGGGGAAGGAAGGTGGATAAGTGGGTTGTACTATCTGACTGAATTAGATTTAGTAATTAGGAGTGCTGAGAGTGAAATCTGCTGCAGCCTGTAAGGTAAAATCTAGCCTACTGACACTAGATTATATGAGGAACTGTGTATGCTTAGTAACTTCATTTCATACATGTCCATAGATTGATAAGCACTGTATAGAATTACGAGGAGCACTGTGAGAGGCTGTTGCAGCATATGTTAGGAAAAAACCTTCAGAGAAACTGGTTGCTTTTCTTGATTCATTGGCATGGAGGGTAAGAGATGTCTTTTGAATTGGAGGAATAGCTGACCCAGGCAGCAAAAATAACTGTTACTCAGTCTAGAAATATTGGTTAGAGTGGGTGGCCCTGTCCCTCCCTGAAACAGTTACACTTAATAGAAATCATTGCTCCTCTTGTTGATCCATGTTGTTCACTTAAGAGAAGCAGCTCAATCCAGTGTACATCGGATGCAAATAGCTGAAGTTCTGGTGCACAGTTCTCGCTTGCCGTTTGTGCACCTCTCTGGGTTTTAACTGCAAAGGGAAAATGGAACACCGAGTAAATCTAATACAGTTGTAGCTTTTGGGTAGTTCTGATCTATGGTCTTTTAGCCTGAGGGAAGAACAGCCGTTTTGCCCTCCTCTTGCCTTCAGAAAGCAGAGATGGTACTGGCTTTAATTTTTAGTGGATTTTCCTGCAATGAAGATAAGCTCCTGGATACCTGAACTTTTCGAAAATAGACAGTGTATCCAGATACACAGTTCAGCTAATTTGGCAACCGATTATTTCATATTGAAGATAGCGGAGTGTCAGCAGCTCAGGACTTTGCGAGGAGACACATCTACATCATAGCAAGGACTCCAGTGTTTCCCTTGTAGTGAATAACGTGCCGGAAATCAAGCTGGTCCACTGAATCTAGCTCATGGAATATCTCTTGTTTTCTCTGCCTTAAAATGATCCCCTTCCAATTTTCGACTGGTGTTAGTGTTGTGGTTATTGATGAACAAGAGTTTTGTATCAATTTTGCCTGCTACCTTTGTGATCTTGTAAATATTAATAACATTCCCCCTGTCCCACCTCCAAGACTTCCAACCTTGTAGTCTTTCCTCTTTCTCTCTTCATCCCTCTAGCTGGCCAATTTTCTACCTTTAGACGAGGACTTTACACAGTATTTGAGATGTGGTTTTAGCAGGGTTTTATATAGTGGCAGAATGATAAGGTTAACCATGTAAGAATTATGTGCCAGCTCCGACAAGATAGATGTCCCTGCCACTTCTCGTGGCTATTGAGGAAGTTGAATAAAGCTGGTCCCAGGGGTGCCCCACCCCGCTTACCTGTCTCCATCTTGAAAAATGTTTGTTACCCATCGTGTTTGCTTCCTATCTGTGACGTGTCTTTTCTTCCAGGACTCTTGGATAGGAAGTTCTGAAATGTTTGATGCAGAACCTTGTCTAAAACTTTTTGAAAATCCAAATGCATTACTATCTGGTGGATCCCCTTTACCCACGTGTCTATTGACATTTTTACAGACCTGTAGCAGTTCATGAGGTGGATTTGGTTTTACAGAAGCCGTAATGATAGTCCCAGTTTACAGTGTTTATGCACGCGCTCAGCGATCTTATTTGTCAGTATTAATGCGTTCCCCTGCCTTGCTAGGGGTAAAAGTCATATTTGCACTGATCTTGCTAGCTATGGAGTGAGAAGTTATTGGTGCTATGAACTGTTGTCTGCCAGTGCCTCTTAAACCTGAACTGTACCCTCCAGCCAAACAAACGGGCCTGCAAATAAAGCATGCAGATAAGATTTCATGCCTTTTCACAGCTGTGCTTCAAAAATTCACACTCAACCCAGTATACTGTGATAACTTGGTAGTTTGCAAGTGAAGCATGGGTTACACTGGAGTAGGTGCTCTGTGGTTTAGGTTCTTTCAACCTCTCTTGCCGTTGTACCCCGATGCGTTATTTCAGGTCTGCTGAATTGTTTGAGTCTCTGTGAGGCTGCATATGGGAGCTGTTAGTCACAAGGTTAGTTTCTTTACCATTTCATTCTCATCATTCACAAGATTTTAGGGGATCACTTCCGTCACTGTAGGATTTGGAACAGTGTCATCCTAGTGCTCTTTTAATTTCTTCACTTTAAATAAAAAGAATCAGACTATTTGCTATTAATTTAGACTTTACTTACTGCAAATAAAGCCACCTCAACTTTTGACCATTATAGATATTTGAGAAACCCTCAAGAGTTTTGAGGATACTGGTATGTCTTATGTTTCAGATCTATAGTAGCTATTGCAGTCGGTTAGTGTGTTCATCAATTTTATTTCTTTTTTCTTACAGAAAAGAGAGTTTGATGTGGATAACTTGAGCAAGCCAGAACTACGAATGCTTTTGAGTATAATGGAAGGAGAACTAGAAGCACGAGACCTTGTAATTGAAGCCTTGCGGGTAAGTCACTGGGTTGTTGTGGTTTGCTCTTTTTTTTAATTCTCTTTTGCTACTTCCTTTATATTATACATAGAATATTATTAGTGGAAGATTAAGTTGTGATTTTTAAAGTTTTAGGTTTGCTAAATCTCAGTAATCACAAAATGTGTTCTTGTTTAATTGTTGCCGTTCAGTGATCCTCTGTAATTTTGGTATAAAATACCAACAAAATTTCAGCTGAAAAAAGTGTGAAAACTGCAAAATGACTTCCTTTTTAAATTCTTTTATATTGAGGAGTCTGTTATTTGTGAAAAGAAGGAATAACTTCAAAGGAAAAGTCAGTCCATTTGTCATTTGTTCTAATGGTCTACATATTTGTGCATCTAGTCTTTACAACACATTCATTGTCTGTGAGATGGAAGGAGGGACAAAATTGCATGGTCATATCTACTTAGGGAAAAATTTTTGTAGGATTTTATTGTTGGTTGATTGTTTTAATTTTTATTGTTGTTTTTTTTTAATAAAAAGTGAAATATAGGATATATACTCTTAACAGCACTCACAAGTACTTGATTAGACTGGCACATGTAAAGGTTGATTTTCTGCTTCAGAGGGTTGAAGTCTGCATGACAACTGTGAAAGTTGACTGGAAATGTGCAAACAAAATTGTATTTTAGTCAAAAGCTGATAACTTTTTATTACTGTAGCAACTTTAAAATTGATTTGGAACAGAATAAAAATTAACAGAGCAGTGAAACACACAGTGGGTTTTGGGGGAAAACAGCCTTTTATGGTTTGGTAATATTTATAGCTTCATAGTTGGATGGAGAGAAATTTTGCACTTTACTCAATGTAATAAATACATCTAATAATAGTTTTTAGTAGTATGTGTAATGATTATGAAGTAGTGTTGGAACATTTTGCACTTGTAATGTCACCGTAACAATTGTAAGTGCATTTTTATTCAATTTTAATTTGTTTTCTGATGGCTTCAGACCACTTGGTGGAAGTGGATCTTTAAAGTAGCTGTATTGAGGTACCTGCATTAATAACTAAAGACTTTATAGGTATAAATCTCTATTATAAAATACAATTTTCATTTTGTAATGACAACGAGACATTGGAAGCAATATGTTTCTGAGGGATTACTGCCCTTTGAAGTTATTTGGTGTTTGGCCTTCAGGTATATACATGCCTTTTCATCAAGATGTTTTACAATTTCACATCTCATTTGCCTGGACTAGGATTTTTTATTTTCCTTGACAGACAGCTAAGGTTTTGTAAAAGGGGAAACAATATGCACATGTCATCCAGAATATTTTTTTGATTCTTGTAACTTTGGAGAAATGCGGATAGAATACTCAGACAATTTTCTCTAATGCTTTTTCATGAATAAGCTACTACACTGCATACAAAATAATGGATGAATTAGGAAAAAAGATGGTAAAAAAGAAAAGAATGCGATACACGTTTAATGATATTAAACATTAAACATTTGGAATAGTGCAGTCCCAGGAGAAAAAAAATCTACGTTTCCCATGCAACTCCTGAAATAGGTAATATATACACAGTGATTTTTGTTTACTAACATACACCAATATAAAAAAGTATCTCAATTTCACATACAATATAAAAATATTGAAAATCGGGGAGGGGGGGAATTTTTTTTTTTTTTATTCTTCTGCGTCTTGATTTCCTGTTCCTGTATTTTGTAGTAAAATCCTCGAAACAAAATCCATATGGAACTCAAATCTTCTTGTCTGTTTAGCTGTACTAGCACTGGAAAACTTGGAAGTTATACCTGCTGAAGAGCTGTAGCCTGATATCTTGGAATACAGTACTTTCAGATCTTCTGGCTTTGTACTTGGGAATCCACAAGTGAGCAGCATTAGCAGCTGGAGTCTCCAAGCAGCACACAAAATAAGCTACTAGATAGCCAAATACAGGCCTTTTATAAAAGTAACAGCAAGAGGACTCTCTTGGAATTACATCAAATTTGCTGCTTTAATTCGTTTCGACAAATTGGCATACGTATTTTGTGTATCCCTAAAGCAGGAAGGAAATGATTTTCATTTAAGGAAAAAGTTTTCCTATGTTACTTCAAAAGTTGATCAAGCTCTCTTTCAAAATTAGGAAAGCTTGTGAGTGTGTGTTTGGGGAGTTTGTTGGCTTTGCTTTCTTTTTTTTTTTTTTTTTTTAAATCCTGCTGTTTCAAAGCCTAATTTCTCTGATAACTCAAAGCCTGATCATTTCCAGACCTATACTAGATAATATGTGTTGTCTTTGCCTCTTAAATTATCTTCCTGACAGTTTTCAGACACTGTGGTATATACATTTATTAAGCAGTGTTGTATGTTCTTTGTCTTTTCGTAAGACTATAGAACCCCATCTTTTAATCTTCTCTCAGAAAGTAACTGTTCATTCTTGTGGTTGTCACCTCAGATTTTTCTCTATAATCACTTAAGCTTAACTACATCATTCCTGAATGTGTGTACCCTTAATCTGTACTCATTTTGCAGGGTTTCACTGAGCATTTGTAAAATTTGTGCAATAAATAGTACTTATTTATGTATCTGTTCGAAATACCTCTCCTGGAAAATTCTGGTAGTAGAATGGAACAGTTTTCTGACAGAGAATTGTGGGGTAAGAACTGGGGGGCAGGAACAATATTTTTGGATAAGATAAGGTGTTGGAACTTGGGTTCCTTACTGTTTTTGTGGTGTGGAGTTTTTGGTTTTGTTTTGGTTTTTTTGTTTGGATTTTTTTATTCTGTGCCATATTTATAGTTTATATATACGTATTACGGAATTGTCATTTCAGTCGCTTTTAAAATCTTGTTTTAAATGAATTTTCTTCACTTATTTTAGAAATTTGATTTTCAGGATTACAGTTTAGTGCTTCTTGATATGCTGTAAAAATGTGATTTGCTTGTATGGGTTCTGATAGATTAAGCAGAAAACATTTCTGATGTCTTTGTTTTTGTGGATTGAGCCTCAGTCCTGTATATGGAGCAAACTACTACTTAATAGCTCATAGAAATCTAAAATAATATTCATAGCGTCATCTTGATTGGAAGAGACCTTTCAGATCATAAAGTCTAGCTATTAGCTTTGCACTACCAAGTCACCCCAAAACTATGGCTCTCAGCACCACATCTATATGTTTTTAAATATGTCCGGGGATGGTGATTCCACCACTTTCTTGAGCAGCCTGTTCCAGTGCCTCACAGAGGGCTCTGTGAAGAACTTTTTCCTAATATCCAACCTAAACCTCCTTGGGCACAACTTGGTGTTTTCTCTGAATGTCTTGTGTTTTTCTGACTTCTGGGGTTTGGGCTTTTTTATTTATTTTTTTTTCTTATTTGAAAAATAACTACGTGCAGTCGAGGTGCCTGTGAAAGAAATCAAGCTCTAGAATCATACTCTGTATGTTAGTGCTTCTGTAACACTATTCTGACAGGGAGACAATGCCCTTGGATTTCAGAATTGTGTTGTCTTCAGACACTTGTCTTCTGGCCGTTCACTTACAATTAATTAATTGTATAATAAAATGAATTTGTATTTTATGACTTTCAGTTTAATTTCTCTTGGTGCATCAGAGAAGACGGCTACTAACTCTTCATTTAGCACTTTTATAGCATGTTGCATAACTTTTTTGCTTATTTAGTTTCAAAAAGGTGTTGTCCAACAAGAATTGAGAAGAGAGGTTTCAGAGTTTGTTACTCTGCTTTGAAAAGATTACAGTAGGGAATTTCAAATCTGTCCTCTGGGTATTGTTCCAGTGTAGGGTCCATTCTGTCTATTCCGTGTACGTAAATCAAAAAAAAAAAAAAAAAATTGAAAAGGCCAGTAGTTTGGGATTAGGGAAAGAAATCTGGTTAAATTAACTTGTCAGCTGGGAGTAACAAGGGAAGATATTTACTTAGTAAAGGTAAGAACTAGATAGAAACATCTTGAATTTGTGCCAACTGATAAATTACAGAGAACCAAACCCAAGGTGTCACATATAACAGCTTATCACATCTTTGTGTGTAATGTATTGTAGAGTTTCCATTGTATTTTATGTAAAGTTTTGATACCTTAAAGTCTGATTTTGCAACAGAAACAAGACTTCCAATGGAAACTGCATTCGTAAGAAATATGCAGATGATATCTGTATACTTCTAAGTTTTCACAGTAAGTTGTTGTTCCTTTATAATATGCACAACTGCAGGTACATAAGGACACATAACATTCCTGTTTCTAAAAAAGGTGCTTCAGTGATTGAAATTTTATCTAACTGGGTCAATGTCTCCTACTTTTGCTATAAAAGTAGTTTGGTGCTTTGATATAAACAGAGAAAGCTGAGTGGTTTTTTTGCCTTTAGCGTGTATAAATTTGTTATAGTATACTCTGATTTGTATAACACAGATCTCACAGTATTTTGCTGAATTAGTTGGTATCTGAACACTATTTCTTTTTTTTGGGAAACATTGGCTGTCTGAAATTTGGAAGTCTGAGAAATTCAGATTTGAAAAAGTTGCAGTAATTGTCAACCAGAGCAATTTAAGTTCCTGGACAAGTTCAGCCCTGTGAAGATCAACAACCTTGGAAGAGCAGCCCTTTGTCACATTTAGGGTCAAATCTCCAGATTTGTTCTCCAAGTGAACAGTTAATTTGCTGTGGAGCAGCATCAGGATTCATCTCAGAGGAAGTGATGATCTTTGTGTAAATCTTTCTCATTAGCTCTCTGATTTTGTATAACTACTACACCAAATGACGTAAGATGGTTCTTTTGGAATCTGTAATTTCTTTATTTCAGTAGCTCCATGGTCAAGGTTGCACTGCAATTAAAATTAAGTTCATATTGACACTTAAATCATTAAAGTTATTTTGTTAGTGAGAAGTAACATGCTGTTTAATTGGTATTGGGAATGCACATAGTTAGAAAAGGAGGGAAACAACTATAGCTGCTGCTTCCATCTGTCTCAATTATCCAAATAAACTGCCTGTAATAAAGGGATAGTAAATTCCTAATGTGGAGGTAATGTGGCCGTATAACCAAAGCACAGGTCTTGCCTCCTACAACTGTGGTCTCAAATACAGCATTCATTTGTTAGGGTGGATTTTTCTGTAGTTGTAAAGTGGTTGCTATATCTGTCTCCTTTCCAGAGGATTTTTTAAAGTGCGTTGACCCTCGTATGATGAATTGAAGTACTAGTGTTAGTAATTGCAATTCTATGCTTGGCAGCTAAATGCTGCTTTTAGTGGTGATTGTCTCTCAGAAAGTTAAATCATTAGTAAGTTATCTTGAATCTGAAATTTTCAAGGCAAATTTAGCTGGAATTTTTGTTTACTTTAAAAATAATTTTATTTGCCTATGTAAATTCTATTAGGTGGTAAATGGCAAAATTAAAATTTTTATTATAGTTGCTTCTATGCTATGCATGAATTAATGAGAACAAAAAAAAAAACCAAATTCTTATCATACTAAATTCTTTAAATTACCACACTGCATAGATTTAGAACAACTTCTTCAGATTGTTGGGGAAAAATCATCAATGAAATAAAAAAAGTGACTAACAGAATTGCCGATACCAGCAATGGATATATTTTTGTTTAATTAAAATTGACTTACAATATAAATGACACTGCTGTGGAGCAATGTCTTTTCTCTGAGCTTAAGTGAGCTCCAAATCAGTAGATTCTGTGAACGTGATGGGCAGGTCAGGAGAGCGGTATGAGAATGGCAAGGTGAATTTGGCTGTGCTTCTTAAGTGTTGTAAAGCCTTACTGTATGTAATTTTTTACAATAACTTCCTAAGTCAGGAAAGCTTATCTTCTATCTATGTGTTTGTACACATGTCTGTTGAATCTTTTAGCCAGATTCCACAAAATCTGACAAAATTTTAAGCATTTCAGAAAGAGGTAATAAAACCAGGCAGCTGGATAAAAAAAAAAGTGGAAAGGAGGGGGGAGAGATTTGTGGTGTCTGTTATTGAGCTCTCTATATGAACTGTACAATACAGAGTCAGGGAAAATCAGACTTCCTTAATTTAGCTGCTCAGAGAATATAAGTTAGTCTATTTAAATTTACAAAAAGGTGAGAAGAAAAAGATCTCTGCTGTGGGAGTTAGTTCTGCCTGCATTGTAAGTACGATTATCACCCTGGATCTAAGTATTTTGACAAGCCTTCAGGCTAATCAATAGAGCTGGAAATGAATCATACCTTCCATATAATATTGTCCAAGTAGAAAATCCATATGAGATAATTTTTTACTTCCCACAGAGTCACAGAATGTTAGGGATTGGAAGGAACTTCAAAAGATCATCTAGCGCAACCCCCCTGCCAGTGCAGGATCACCTAGAGTAGGTCACAAAGGAACACGTCCAGGAGGGTTTTGAAAGTCTCCAGAGAAGGAGACTCCACAACCTCTCTGGGCAGCCTGTTCCCGTGCTCTGTCACCCTCACTGTGAAAAAGTGTTGCCTTGTGTTTACACAGAACCTCCTATGCTCAAGTTTGCACCCGTTGCCCCTTGTCATAACATTGAATGTCATCAAGAAGAGCCTGGCTCCGTCCTCCTGACACTTGCCCTTTATATATTTATAAACATTACTGAGGTCACCTCTCAGTCTCCTCTTCTCCAAGCTAAAGAGACCCAGCTCCCTCAGCCTCTCCTCATGAAGGAGATGCTCCACTCCCGTAATAAGCTTAGTGGCTCTGCGCTGGACTCTGTCCAGTAGTTCCCTGTCCTTCTTGAACTGGGGTGCCCAGAACTGG
>VWZK01018795.1:0-18425 GCA_013396935.1 Baryphthengus martii | reverse complement strand
TTTTCTAAGCAGTTCCCTGAAGAGGCCAAAGTTAGCCCTTCTGAAGTCCAGGGTAGTGATCCTGCTTGTGGCCCTGTGCCTATTGCGTATGATTATAAACTCTACCATCTCGTGGTCACTATAGCCAAGGGTGCCTCCTACCTTCACATCCTCTATGAGTCCCTCTTTGTTTACCAGTACAAGGTCCAGCAGCACTCCTCTCCTTGTCGGCTCCTCCACCACCTGCAGCAAGAAGTTATTGTCAATGCACTGCAGGAACCTACTGGACCGCAAATGTAGTTTTCCCAGCAAAAGTCAGGGTAATTGAAGTCCCCCATGACAACCAGAGCCTGTGATTGTGAGACCACTTCCAGCTGCTTGTAGAGGGCCTCGTCAGCTTCCTCATCCTGATCAGGTGGCCTATAGTAAACACCCACAACAACATCTCCCAATACCAGTCTCCCCCTTAATCCTTACCCNTACTAGTCTCCCTCTTAATCCTTACCCACAAGCTTTCAACTCGCTCTTCATTGCCCCCCAGGGAGAGCTCAATACATTCCAGTTGCTTTCTCACATAAAGAGCAACTCCACCACCTTGCCTTGCTGGCTGATCTTTCCTAAAAAGGACATAGCCATCCATGACAGTGTTCCAGTCATATGAGTTATCCCACCATGTCCCATAGCAAGGCATGCAAGTTTTTGAAGAGCAGTGGTTGAATTTTGTAATGAAGGTGTAGCTATTAATGTAAAGAAAGAGGTAAGTCAAAAGATGGAAGTTAATGTATCGTGTAATAATGCTTCATAGCCACATTGAAGTTTAATAACCTATTCTGTTGACTACCTTAAAAAGCTTTCAAAAGCTTAAAAAGGCAAGATTTTAAAGTAAGGAAAGGCAACTTTTAGAAAGTGTAGTGATTACTGTGTAGATTAGACAATGTTTCCTTAAAATAGGTAACACATAGTATGTTGAATACCGGTTTTATGTTCCAGCTCTCCTGTTAATCATTTTAGAGGTACTAGAATATCAATATTCTGTACCATTTTTGCAATTCTTTAAGTGTATGTGAAGATCAAACGATCTTTTAAAAAACTGGACAGTATTAAAGCAAGTCTTAAAAAAATGTTTTAATACTTTCTAGGAGGATCATTTGTTTTGAAATGATCCGATTGTTCCAGAAATTTCTGAAATAACTCTGCAATGAAAAGACAATCCATTTCCAAGGCTATGATGGTATAATCTAACAACACTTAAAAACTCTGCTCCGTTTTTTTCCAGAAGTATGTCCAATCAAATCGAATGTTGTTTTGCAAAGGATTGCATTTGAGAACAACAACAAAAATGTTTCTTTTTATTAACATTCTATTAGAAAATTCTAGTGATCTGAATAGCTCATAAGATGTTTGGGTTCATTATGATAAAGGCCATTTTTCTACCTATCTATATAATATGTGTGTGTGAGTGAACTACTTGAGTGAACCTACCTTAGTATTCAGACCAAGAACACACTTTTGAAAATACTCTCACTGCTGTCCCCAGCTAACTTTGGTTTGATTTGCCTCGCAGACCACTCTCAGACTGTGTAAACCGAACTGAGAGCAGAGCTAGTCCTAAGGAACACCTCCTTCCAAACGGCAGGACCATAGGCATGTTCCTAGTACTGACTCTGTTGCTCCACAAACTTGTTCCTATTGTTCTGCACTACCTGTTAATGTTGACATAGTCACCGTATGCCTATAAATGCCCTTTTCCACAATTGTTTGTGTAAATATAGTAGGAACTAAGAGTTGATTTTGTTCAGATATTTTTTTCATATCTAAATTTTTATCCCCATCTTCACTCTCTAAAACCAGAAATTCCCCAGTGCTTTCTACCATTATGATAATTCTTGAATCTAAGACAGATGGACCTTGCTTGTGAAATTGCCAGATGGGTCGTTGTAAAATGCTTTTCTGGAGTCTTTCTCCCCAAAGGGCAGAATACATTTTCTGTTCAAGCTAGTTTGATTTCAGGTCCTGAGCTATGCATGGACCTATTTGATTTCAGGTCCTGAGCTACGCATGGAAGGCTATTTTTAATAAACTTGTCTTTCAGTTTCAGCCAACAATGATTAAGCACTGAACAACACAGTTTTATTTAATCTCATTGAAAACATGAACTATTTTAATAGTAACTGTCCTGTGTACATACTTCTGTACCATTTTTGCAATTCTTTAAGTGTATGTGAAGATCAAACGATCTTTTAAAAAACCCAAACCACTGAGAGTATTATAGTTACTATAACAGTATACTGCGTAACCACATGAGGTTTTTGGTGGGTAACCAAGAACAATGCTGGAATAACTAAGCAAAATGTGGAGCCATTTATGCCTGGCTCTGCATTTTCAGCTGTTCCTTGGAGGGGCAGAAATTCAGGTAAATATTAAGCAAAATTTGGAAGGAGAGTTGTAGATACTCACAAGCTATACTTGCCTAATTTGACCTGTCAGCTTCCCAGTAAGTTCTCTCCCGCAAAAGAGCTTCCTTTACTTGTTCAAGGCAGACTTTTGCCTGCTGTGGGTTAAGACTGTAGTTAAGAAAAGTTGATTTATCAGAGTTTTCATGTCCTTCTTATGTTATTTATTGTCTTCTGCATCTTGTGATGGGGTGATATGTGGTTTTGCTTGTACTCTGGAAGTTACACATTGAAAAATAGAATTGTTTCTGACACCATAATTGTGCATGGATAAAGTTTTTTTTTTATCCTGAACTACTGCACGAAGTCAAGAGTTGTACAAGACTTAGTAGTTCTAGAATGAACTTGACATCAGAGGGAAAGAAACGTGAGAACTATGAGGAAAAAGGGAATGAATCCATATAGTTCAGTTGTTCTCAAATTGCTATATAGATAGAAAAACTACATGTATATTAAGTGTAATCTGTCAAAGGAAGCTATACCGCCTATAAATTGTGAAGACCCTTACCAGCAGTAATTGAGCAAAGTTGTGAATTTAAAATGCAAAGCTGAACTTTTTCGATACGTATGAATCCCATGGTGCTCTTGTACCGAAGAATGGAGCTCAGAGCACACAGAAGGCGGCTCTGGAGGTTCCTGGCAGCCAGGAAGACGGGCTGGTTTGTAGCAGGTGGCTTTGGAAAATGGTGATTAGGTAGAAGGAGGAGCAGAAGATGTTAAACTGGATGTAACAGAAGGTTGTTGTAGAGAGTCTGATGTTGGTTGGCAGTTGGTGGTGGCAGAAGTGAACCATGAAATGCCTTGTTTGCTTTGTCATTTTTGCGTGTGGCAATTTCTTTGCAAAGATTTAATTTTTACTAAATTTTGGGAAGGTAGTGATCTGCAGTTTGCATCCTTGCTCATCTGATCACTACTTTTAATTTATTGACTTTAATTACTGTTGCAGATGCATTTTCTCTGCTCTTAAACATAGTTTGTCTTTACCTGTCCAATGATTCTGGTTATGATTAAAGCTTTTACTTTTTTAATATTAGTTTATTGTAATTTTCTGAACATGGTTGTCAAAAAGTATTATCTCAGTGTTGCAAGCTATTTAAAATTGAGTGCAAGGAAACTATGAAATATGAATAAATCTGGGTTAGCAGATGAACTGATTTTTTTCACTGCTTGGTATGGAATGATTTCTTTATCTGTCATTTATTTAAAGTAATGCATCATCCTCTTTGTTCACCTAATTGAAAAAGTGTTGTTAGATACAACCTTAAAGAATGTTCAGATTTTGATACATATTTTTTTTTCCTACCTTGGCCATGAGTTATGCATATTTAGTTTGTTTTTTTTTATAGTTTACGTTATGTCAGCTAAATTTATTTTTATAAAATTTCTTGACATGCTTTGATACACTGCTTTACTGCCAAACTAACACAATATTTCAGTAAATATCCATGTGGATCTTGGGTGACCGATTACAACATAAGAAAATGTTATATGACAACAAAATGACCACTGGGATTTTCTTTCAAGTAACACCTTTATTTCTTTCCGTTCATTTTGAATGGAACCAAGTCTCACCCTTTCCAGTAGATGTTGGGGATGCAGCAGCAGCAGTCCCTGGACTGATTAACTTTGTTTATCTGAAGGATCCTGGTGTTTTGACACATAGAAAGGCCTCTTCTAGAAGCTACTGACAGAAGTTTTCAGTAGTGTTGCATCAGTTCTTTTGATAATTATTTGCTATTTGCCCAAGGGAGATATTAAGCACTGCATAAAGCAAAACTTTTGGTAAACCATATTAATACAGTCCTGTATATGTGTTGTTTTACTAAGCTTAAGCTTCACTGCTCAGGTAAATACCCTTATTCCAGGCTTTCCTAAAATTGAAGACTACAGGTATGAAAATATGAGGCTAGTTTTCTAGTATGAAAACTCTATGGCCTTGCATTGCCAACATCTTTTCCGTATCTTTTTCACTCTGTCCTTGCCAGCAGTGACTGTTAAACTGATAATAATCTGGGTTTGTTTTTCATATAAATTCTGAACTTCTTTATTGTTGCCAGGCATGTAACTACTAATTTAGCTGAAAGTATTCTATTGGCTTCTTATTTTGGTAGTTGCTTTGCCTTTCTTGCTTGATTCTTCCTACCCTTGTTTAAACTGTATGCATAATCCAACATAAACTAGTGAGTAGAGGTACACTATTTGTAAAAATAATAAAAAATTCCAGTGTCATGTTGATGTAACTATTTCTCAGTTTCTCTGATCTTTATGAATAATACAGCTGTGACTTCATTGTCCTTTTCAAATTCAACACTTGTGAAAATACTCAGCAGCAATTACTTTTGTTATGCTTGAGTCTCTGTGTTCCCATGCTTTTCTCCCTCCCACTCCATTTTGCTGTTGTTCTGACTGGTGGATAGGTCTTTCCAACTGCAGTTCTCTGAGAGAAGTATGTCTTCGAATCTCTGGCAGTGCACTAAAAATACTTAGCACTAGGTCTCTTAAAAAAGCCAGCGTTCCATTTGTACAAATAAATGGAAAAACTGAAAAAGTGGAGCAACAGTGATTATAGGGAGTTCTCTCTGAAATAGCAGAGTAACATTTTAACTAGGTATTGTGGAAATAGAAGCTGTTATCTGGCAGTTTTTAAATTGGTACGTTTTAAGTAATGGTACCTGTAAAGAGAATGCAAACCGGACTCTCTTAATAAGTTTCAATAAGGGTCATAAAATACAAAGTATACAAATGACTATTCTGTTTTCTTTAAAATATTCCGTTTTCTTTAAAATATTCTATTATAGAAATAAAATTTATTTAGTAAAATCTATTCATGAATTCACCTTGTTCACTAGAGATAGTAGCAAGAGTAAAATTCTTTTTGGAGGCCATACATACTACTCTCTTGGTTTACCTTCCAGAGAATATTGGAAATCATTTGAAAACATTTAATTCTCTTACTTTACCGCAAATAAATCTATACGGTTAACAGAATAGAATATTGCAGTTAGAAGGGACCTACAGCAATCATCTAGTGCAACTGCTTGACACATTCAGGGCTGGCTAAGTTAAAGCACATTATTCTGGACATTGTCAAATGCCTCTTAAACACAGAAGGGGTATCAACCCCCTCGCTAGTAAGCCTGTTCCGGTGTTTGACCACCCTCTCGGTAAAGAAACGCTCTCTAATGTCCCGTCTGAACCGCTCCTGTTGTACCTTTGAACCATTCCCACACATCCTGTCACTGCATTCCAGGGAGAAGAGATCAGCATCTCCATTTCACCTCCTCAGGAAGCTGTAGAGAGCAATGAGGTCGCTCCTCAGCCTTTACTCCAAGCTAGACAAGCCCAAAGTCCTTAGCTGCTCCTCATAGGACATCGAGCCCTTTCACCAGCTTTGTTGCCCTTCTCTGGATGCATTCAAGCACCTTCACATCTTCCTTAAATTGTAGGGCCCAGAACTGTACACAGCACTCAAGCTGAGGCCACACCAATGCTGAATAGCGGGACAGTTGCCTCTTCTGACTATCTGATTATCCTGTGTTTGGTGCACTTCCAGATGCAGTTTGTCCTCTTGGCTGCCAGGGCACACTTATAATTCATGCTGAGCCTGCTTTCAACCAGCACCCCCAGATCCCTTTCTGCAGGGCTGCTGGTCAACAACTCTTTTCCCAGTTTGTACTTGTGCCCAGCATTGTTCCATCCCAAGTGCAGAATCTGGCATTTCAACTTGTTAAATTTTATCCGACTAATGAACTTAAATTTAATCCTGTTGCCCAGGGCTCCAGTCTTTCTAGATTCCTCTACAAGGCCTCTTGTCAGCAGCACTTTCCAGTTTGGCGTCATCATCAAACTTGCTAATGGTGCATTCAACTCCTTCATCCAGATCGTTGATGAATATAGTAAGAAGAACTGGCCCTCGAACCCTGAGAAACGCCACTGGTCATGGCTGCCAGCCAGATGTAGTCCCATTCACTGCAACCCCAACTCTTTAGCCAGTACACCAGGAACCTGCTCATCCCGCAGTTATCCAGAGGACACCGTGAGGGACAGTATCAAAAGCCTTACTAAAATCCAGAAAAACTACGTCCACAGCCTTTCCTTCATCCCCTGGGTGTGAGACCTTATCATAGGAGAGTATCAGATTAGCTAAACAGGACCTCCGCTTTGGGAACCCATGTTGGCTGTGCTCGATGATTGCAGTGTAATCTCATAATTTGCATACCTTTTCGTTAAAATGACTGAAGTTTGGTAATCATGTAATTGCCATGCAGTAAAGTGAGTTGGTATTTTTACTGAGATTTTGATAGCTTGAAAATAGGAAAATCTAAATGCTGTAAATGAAAAAGAAACACAGATTGATTTAGTTTTTCTTTTGTGCCTTTGGTAAGTTTTGGCTGTTACTGAGCTGAATAAACCTTTAAACTGCAAAGTGCGGATGTTAAAATGCTCTTTTTTGGTTATAGGTGAAGTCAGATTTTCTTCAGTACTTTAGAAGAACAGCTGAGAGATTTTCATGCAAAGAATTATGAATTGATTTGCATGAATTTAAACTAAATTTGAACATGCAAAAAAGTCTAGATGACAAATGGTTATTTAAAGTAACCAGAAAGCTCAAGACTCTCCTATCCATTGAGATTCGTGATGAGTATAAAAAGCTGCATCATTTTCGGAAATAAATGTCTGGGCGGTTAGATAATCAGAGCATCGAACAGTGATACCTCCTTACAATATATTGGCCTATAATTTTCAAGTGTTTATGTGTCAGACAACAAAGCTGTCGTAAAATAGATCTAATGTCATCTTTATATAGAACATCTGGATGGCTCTTCTCCATTAAAAATACGGTGTTTCACAAGTTGAGCTTTTTCTCCTTTCTCATTTAGAAACAGCACAAGGCCTGCATTTCACCTTTTACATTTATAAGAACTGAAGAATATTTTATAGTGACTATATTGGGGTTTTTTTCCTGTTGACACTGATCTGTTAGTAACCGCTCTTAGCTTTGTAATACGGCCTTTTCATTTTTGAATCCACAACCTCCAAATAGTGGATTTCATTAGGAGAGAAAATTAGTAATGAAGACTTGGAAGCGTTTGTCCGTCTGTCCTGTTTGTACCTCTTTCTTTCATGAAAGTTTTTGTTAGGTAGCAGGGAGAAAGAGAAAGAGGTGGTGCTACTTAGCAGTATTGGGCTAATAGTAATCTGGTACTATTGGGTGATACTCTCATTTTACAGAGTCAGGCCCCTAAGGAAATTGAGGCTTGATCATTGCCTTGATTGTATAAGTCTTCTTTCAGGGCTTTCTGTTACATTCTAAGTTAGGATTGTTTAAGTGTTAATTAAATGTTTGTTCTCCTATACCCAAAGAGATTGGAATTGATTGTTAGGCATGTTGAACTTTTGAAAGTCTGCCTTTTAGTGCAGAGAAGAGGAAATTGTACAGCTTTTTGCAAACCATTTCAATATTTGGATACTTGGCATGTAATAGAGAAAATCTGATTTGCTGTTGTTGTCACCAACTGCTAGGTAAGGTCTGACCTTTTATGCCTTAAAATGGTGGATTTGTGTATCTTCTTAAATAGAAGCTACTGAGGATATAGCCCTGTAAAACAATATACAGTCTTATAGTCAGAGCTTTTTTTTTGCCTTGAAAAATGCATTTTAAAAGCTTGGATTTAAATCTATGTGACTCTGAGAGAAAGGGACACTTTTCAAATTAAGACATTTTTGGAAAAGTTCTATGGGTTGTGGTGAATGAGACAATAATGCAACTTTTTGTTATTGCTCTTATTTTAATGGTTCGTGTTTGGGATAACTTTTCTGGAAAAAAATTATTATATCTCCAATTTCATGCAGCCTACTTCACGGTAACGAGTTTCATTGATAGATTTGCGTGGCTTATGACTGTTACGCCACACTGCTTCAAGAGAGTTTTGAATGCTCTTTATGAGTATGTGTGCCTTACATTTAAAATTACTAAATGGATATATTTTGTTTTATTTATTACTGCCACTACCAAAAGACTTGAATTCTTTCATGATTCCTGATCAGTCATCTGTAAAGAGCATTTTTTTATAGTATGAAATAATTAAATAGGTCTGTCAGAGCATAACCAACCTGTATGTTGGTTTTGTTCAGCTTGCTGATTGCATCCTCCTATTTATCAATTCTTTCTGCTCTTTTCACTTTTTTTGAACTACTAGCCTGTTATGATCATCAGTTTTCAGAGAATTTCCTTTTTTTTTCTTTTCATTCTTGAAGGTTTTATCTTAGGATGCTTGACACTTAATATGGAAACAGACAATTTGAATATATTGGCTAAGTATTTTCACACAATTTTGAGTTCATTAAAATCTAACTCAATTGCAGACTTTGCATGGCTCTGCACTGTCATAGTGCTGAAGAAAGGAATTTAGACTGTAGTTCACATGGTAAGAAATTGACCATCGCGTGTTCATTGACAGAAATCTTGCTGCAGGAAACCATTTCTTCAGCAGTCATTGACGTTTACATTTCCATTTTTAGTTTGTCCTGTAAAACTTTATATGAAAGTAATGTCTCATATGATACTTTGAAAATATTCATTTACATCTGCATTAAAAAAAAAAAACAACAAAAACAAACAACCAAAAAAACCCAACAGACAAAGCCTCCAAACCCTACTGTGTAACAAAATTGTGAGCATCCTTTAAAGAGTCATTCTTTAGTTAATCGTAGTAAGACATCATATCCTCCACCCCGCCCTGCTGTTTTGCAGGTAACTCTGAAAGTACTGCTTTTATTATGAGTATATACTCATTGATAATTCTCTTTTGCTTAATAGCTCCAGCAAATCATTTCAAGACACTATATAATGCCACTGAACAAGATTTATAAACATGTTGTCTTTCAGCCACCTTCCTTGTTTAAAAAAATCTATTACCCTTTCAATTTTATTTAGAATGAAGGACTCGCCTTTAACATAACACATAAAACAAGCTTTTACTGCCTCCTTTTCTGTGCTGGTTCATTTTAGAAAACTTTTTACCACTCCCTAATACATATGTCAAGAGAAAATATTAATATGAACCTATCAACATCTGTTGAAACCATTTTAGTATATGTGGAAAAGGAAATTAATCAGAGGAACAAACGCTCTTGAAAGGAAGGAAATTTTGTTTAAGGGCTCTGGGGCAGCTTTAATTCAGTTCCATTGTTCCACAGCAGTGTAGGACATGTAGTCCTATTTTAGATGTTTATCATCAATTGCTGATGGAAGACTTGGACTTGCTGAACTCTTAACTTGGCAGGTAAATGAAGAGGAAACTCTGAGATACATTGCAGGTAAAATGCAGTATTAACCTTAAAAATACTGTTTCTTATATATATATATATTGTTTCTGATTATGTAAGCTAATTATGAAAAGTGATTCTATGATTCTGTTGTTTCAGCAAATGTATGCAACTAATATCAATGTAGATTATTGCCCAATGAAAACTACTAATGTAAGTTGTAATATGTGATCGTTTTTTCACTACTGGGGTTATTTCTTGCTTACACATTAATTAGTTGTATTGACTTTTCTTTGGGTTTTTTATGGTTTTGGCTTTAAGTCCACAGTAAGGTGGATACTATTTGAAGGCCTCCATGCCCCCTTTCATCCTTATTTCAAAAACAGGGGGAAAAGTCTAGTTAGACTTCAGAATTCTGTTTGGTCACTTAAAATAGGTTTTTTCTTTCTTTTTCTGAAGTGGAACATAATAAACAAGTTACTGCAGGGCACTTCTTATACTGGATTGGCAGCTTTTCCCACAGCTCATCATCCAGATACCTCCACTCCTTTTGTTTCTCTCCCTGCACACACCTCTGCCAGTGCTCTTCTGACAGTAGATAAATGCCAGTGACTGCAGAGGGTCAGCTTGAGAGATGGAAATGTCCAGGAGGGAGCTGGCAGGTAGATGCACAGAGGTGACTTGAATAATATGAAAAAATGCTGGTGTAGAGGTAAATGAGATATCTTGCTCTATATGGTAGGAGACAGGCTCCCTAAGAGCATAATAAAAGAACCAGTTTATCTTACAGCCTAATCCTCCAGATTCTTGTTGGCTGCAGACCTAGGAGAGAAAACTCGAGACTGAACCTTCCCCTTGTGTTGCAGAGTTGCATAATACCTAGAATTTTTCTGTACTGATTTTTTTTTTTTATTTTTGAAAATATCGCAGACTAAAAGTTCTCTTCTGTAAGTATTTTCATGATCTGAAGCAAGACTTGTTCCACCAATAAGCATTTAGTTGTTTTTCCTTCCTCTGAGAGCTCTTTTCTCTCGTTTGTTATTTGAGAAGATTGCTAGGATCTACAAGATAAAAACTAACAGTCCTAGAAGAAATCACTAATCGTAGAGTAATTTAGGTTGGAAGGAACCTCGAGAGATCGTTCAGTCCAATATTCTGCTTAAAGCAGGACTAATGTCAAATATGGATCAGGTTGCTGATGGCCTTATCCAATCTAGGTTTGGAAATCTCCCAATAACAGCGGTTATATGTTTTTCCTGGGCAACACGTTCCAGTGCTTATCTGCTCTCGGCAAGAAGAGCTTGTGTCCATTTCCAATTTCCCTCATTTGATCATGGGACAATTGCTACTTGTCCTGTCAGTGCACAGACCTCTGGTGTGTTTCTCTCTGTCTCTGTTGCACACTGAAAAGTCCTATTTCTGCTTATCTCTTCCTTGAAAAGAAGCAAAGTTGTACCTTTTGATCATCTTTCTTCTCTGAAGATGTTTTTTGGTTCTACAGTATTTCTTTTAGTATAAACTTGTAGTCTATTCTTATCTAACATAACGCTATAGACCAGCCTGTCCATAAATAAACTTTGGGGTTTCATTCTTTTTAAGTAGTAGTTACACTCTTCTTTTTGTCTCCTTGTTTAAGATTTCAGATCCTGTGTAAGGATTTAAAAGCTCTGTATAAATGTGATGTTCATACTGGACTGAATTCAAAAGCTGTTGTAAACAAGTTTAAGCTTTTACTCTATTGCAGTAGTGAATTCCATAAATTATCTATCTCAAGTTTTTCTTTTTCTTTGTTTTTAGATATTTTCCTCTTGATTTGTGTGTGCTTACTATCAGTTTTCATTAGCAATTACCTGTTGGAGGATTTAGCTGAAGTCATAAGTTTGTGTACCATTGGCATAGACTGCAAAAAGCATCGTTTCCCGTGGATATCTTTTTATAACTTTAAATACTTTCAATCTCAATCCTTCCGTTAAAAGGCTAGTTGCTGTGCAAAATGCCATTTTCTGTATATATTGCTGTGCAATAGAAGTTAATATATGAGACGCAGGTAGTGCTGTTTTAGCACAGGCACCAAATTATGCAGAGGCTATTTTAGACGTTAGACTGTACATGACCCAGATAATGAGTGCTTAAAAAAAAAAAAAAAAAAAAGATGTCTTAGTATTGCTACTAGCTCTTATGACTTGAACTTCAGTTCTTAAAGATGATGTAAGAGAAAATTTTGTGATTCTGGTACTTCTATTTCTTCCATCTGATGTACTTGGTGAAGTGCAAAGGGACAAGCCTTAGATTGTCTTTCTGCCACTTTGTGCTGAAGTTTTTAGGAACTCCTCATAGTTTCCATTCTACCAAGTTTCTGCTTTATCTTTTATTCTGATATGTTCATTTGAAATTGTGTGTCCTCATCCCATCATTCTATTTTATATTTTTAGTCCTTGTATGGAAATATGTAAACATTTGGTTTAATATTTTGCATTTAGCTCCCTTTTGAGTTGGAAGCATCATGAGATTGGTTTGCTGTTTATGGTTTGAGAGTCCGCAGTCTGTTTTACCCTGCATTTGAGGGTATGGAGCTATGGCTTCACCCCTACGGGGTCTCCCATCCCAAACCATGTGCTGCTGGTTTTTCCACAGTCTTTAGGTTTCAACTTTTTCTGTAGCCACTTTAATTCTTAATGCCAGAAGATTGTTTTTACTTTCATTCAGATGAAGCTCATCCCTTCTATATAGTTTCATCTTTCCCTTCATTAATGGGACTGGGTGTTTGGATTCATTACTATTTTGGCAGGTGCACACTGAGCCTTGCTTGCTCTGGTAATTGCTTTGCGTGGTAGAGAACATTTCAAAGAATACATTCATACTGCATACATACAGTACATGCTGAGAGGACAGCCTGTCATGGGTCATAGATAAATCAGGAAAATACATATTATTTTGCTTTTTGTCTTACCTGTGCTTCCTTAAAGGCCTGAGTGGTTGACTTTCCTTCTCAGATCTGTTAAACTTGGCTTCTCTTTTTGCTATTGGTCTCTGGGTTTAAGAATGGAGGCTCTGGTGGATTTGGGTTGGGTTTTTTTATTTAATAGCTGAGCTGCTACATCAGTGGGTTTTCCTTTATTTTGGTGGTTCTCATATATAAATTATCAGCAGCGTAAAAGCCACTTAAATTTATATATGGACTGTGCTTCCATCTCCATTTAAATTCTTAACCTGCTTGTTGTCTTGTTGGCTGCTTAGCACTTTAATCCATTTATGATCAGGTTTTTGGTTTTGATTGTTTGCTTCCTTTGATTTGTTCAAATCTTAAGCCGCATACTGTCTTGCAACTTCAGTATATAGAATCAGGAGTTACAAATAGGGCCCCTCCCTGCCTGGTTTTGTACTATGACTTTTGGAATTAGCTATTTATTTTATTTCATAAGTTAAAAATAAGGTATTTTATTATTAAAATTAGGGCTATTTGCAATGCAATTTATAAAAAAGAACTAGATTCTATCAGCTTTTTCTTTTTGTCTCTCCTACAAATCACTACCTGACTGTGTAAGCCTGACTAGATTTTAGGTCTGAATAAACTGTCTAAGCTTTTTCTGAAGTTATGCCTCAAGGGCTTGTTTGTTTTTTTCTTTAATAAATATTTTCACTTTCTATTTATACTATCAAATTGAAAAATAGACTGAAAGTATTTTAAGCATCAGAATGTGTAGGCACTATGCTGGTGATTGGTTTAATTTTCAAGGCAACAAGCCTTCATTTTGCTTCCAAAATTTATCACCACAACAAGATTTTAGAAATCATTTGATCTTTCTGGTGGGTTTTTTTTTTTTTTGATGTTTTGTTGGTTGGTTTGGTTTTCTTTTCTCCCCCACAAATTAGATGGGTCTTAAACCTGAGATTTTTCAACAATATTTTCTATGAAGACTGTTAGAAGTTAGCACTTATCTGTGGCCTTCTTGCGTACTGTGTGTTAAATATATAGAAATACTTTCTCTGAAACTGATCATTTTTTATGTAGAGCTGAAGAACCAAAAATATGTCAAGTAAAACTGCCTGTGATCTTTATTGTGTAATATTTTTTGTTATGACAATGAAGTCTTGTACTGTAGTTTTGAAATATAATAATGTTTTTAAATAATGGCATGGAGAAATATATGATCATGATCATGAAGTTCCTCCTGACTGGAGATACAAGGAGTGTCTTAATTTCAGAAAAACCTTGGTGTTTTTGGTCTCTGCTTGTCTGCTCTTACTTATGAAAATGTGTGTGTGTGTGTGTAACCATACCATCACACTATCACTTGAGAAATACTTATTTTGGTACTGCAGTAAACATGCAGAGCATGTTTTCTTATCTTTTGCTAGCATCATTTTAATAGACAGAAATAGGAAACTACATTTTAGAATGTTTTTCTTCCCTTTCCTCTCTATCTATCAGCCAGTTTACAAAATGTTATTTTGTAATATTTCTGAAACTGCTCTAGATTGATATTTCTCTGTTGAATTGGGAAGAGGAAGGGTTTTTTATGTAGTGAATTGTTTTGCCTCTAATGAAATCTGTGTGCAATGTATCTGACTATTTCTTTGAGAGAGTGCAAACAAATACTTAAAGAAAATATTTTTAAAATGTAAGTAACATAACTTTCCCTATGGTTTAGGTCTCTTCTGTGTGGATGTACTCCAACAAATGCATTTGGGTTTATCTCTTTGTCTGTTTGGTTTGTTTTGTTAGGCCCGACGCAAAGAGGTTTTTATCCAGGAGCGATATGGAAGATTTAATCTGAGTGACCCATTTCTGGCTCTTCAGCGAGACTTTGAGGCAGGTGCTGGTGATAAAGAAAAGAAGCCAATATGCATGAATCCTCTGTCCATTTTAGAGGCTGTTATGGCTCACTGCAGGAAAATGCAAGAAAGAATGTCAGCTCAGTTGGCTGCTGCTGAAAACAGACAAAAGAAGGTATCCTGCAACCAACTTTTTTTCCTTTGCCCTCCTCTGATTTGTTCTCTCATGCCACTTTTCTTAATTTGTATCTTTATCTAACTTGTTTATCTTTAGAGGTGTTAAAATGTTATCACTTAATTGTTACATGTAATGAGGTGATACTTTGTGTGCACACTTCATTCAGTCCATGAATTTAGCTCTACTTATGGAATAAATTAAATATAACTAGTAAAGTGAATGCAGCAGAAAAGTGGGTATGAGCACAGAAAGCATCATCACGATATATTTTTAAACCACCACTGAAGCCTAGAGGAGCTACTGTTATTTTTGTTCTAATCTAACAAGCATAAAATAAATAATATATATGCATTTTATATTACATGACTTTGTTTCATAAATCAGTAAAAATAAATTATAACTCACAAAATACATTTTGCATATTTAGAACATGAGCTGTACAGAGAAAATTATTTTGGAGCAAGTGTGTTGCAAAAAAGTCTTGTATTTGAGGTAAAACAATGTCTTGCACATATTTCACTAATATGTAAGCCTTATAGTCTTAAAACGCAGCTAAATATAAATATGTTGAGGAGAAGTTTCTGAGAGGAAAGAGGGGAACAGTAATATAATCGACTACTCTAGACCAGGTATGTTTGAATTAGAAAATAAATGCTTGGTAGATGTTGAATCATCCTCACTGGGTATAAGATGGATAGGAGCTGTGAAATAGCTTTTCAGTGACAGTTTTACATGGATGTTTAAAAAAAAAAACCAGACAGTGCTAATACGATTGACATAAAATTGGTTTTGGTAGTAATTGCTCTGTGAGAAATGATATGCACACAAAAATACTGGGAGTATGCTGGAAACACATTGTTTAAATTAAATCAGCAAGCCTTTTCTTGTTGTCTTACCTCTGTTGTTTAGTTTACTTTAAGCATTCCTGCTCTGTTAAGACTTCAGAAAAAAAAGTAATACTAGATTGTATGTACGATATGCAAATCTTAAAGTGTACTGGTCTGTGTAGTGAACTGTTGCTTGTACTTACCCAACACTTCTTTTTGAGGACTCTTAAATGTTAACTTTCTATTTCACATGCTTTGTAAGTAAGTTGAGGTTAAGGTTTGGGGAAAGGAATTGTCTCAGTGTAGAAAAGAGCAAGTAAGCTTGCTTATTCTGACTGAAGAATGATATTGGGAGAAACCCTGACACATGTCCCTGGACAATTGGGTTAATTTCTTGTTTCACTTCATGGCCACAAGTCTCTCCTTGCACCTAAATTCTTCATCTCTCTCTGGGTTGTAGCATATGGACAGATACATGCATGTAAGTAGGCTTACATATTGAGGATATGTCTCAAAGTCAGAGTATTGATATGTAAGTTCCATCTTTGTCCTTTTTTTTTTTTTTGGCCCAAGTTTATTACCAAAATCTGGATCTGTAAGTCTGCATGTATAGGAAAGGATGCTCTTGTCTTTTCTTTCCTAGAAGAATACATTAAGGGTTTTTTCTTTAGATCTTAATTTAAGTAGTTTGATCCTGATTTATTTTGCAGTTTGATTCTTACCTTGAGAAGTACTTAAGCCTTTAGGACATTGAATTCTGAAGTCTGTAACTTTCAAGCTAAACTGTAAAGCACTACTCTTGAAAAAACGTGCATTGCTTTGAAAGCATTTCACTATGATTCTATCGTTTTTACTCCTTGTAACAAACAAAATTTAAATAACACACAAACTGAAAACAAACTGCATGAAGTTGAGCATTGGTGACCCAATGTAAGGAAAAAAAAAAAAGTTAAGCCTAGACAAAGATGACCTAAATACAGAGTCAGCTGCACCTCCTCCCTCCGAAGAGTGGTTCTTCCTTCTCTAAATATGTGATGCCTCTCTCTTTGTGTTCGCAGTTGCCTCCTTGTCTCACTCTTAATGAAGGCTGTGTACAGCTGTGTTTATTTTCTCTGCATATTACTGGACTTTAAACAGTCTTAAGACTGAGCTCTTATTCCTGGGGACTTTTTATCTGTGAATATTGTGACCTTAAAAGTATTGCTGTGGTTTAACCTCAGCCAGCAACCAAGCACCACCTGGCCACTCTCTCACTCCTCTCTCCCCTCAATGGGATGGGGCAGAGAATAGGAAGGGTAAAAGTGAGAAAGCCTGTGGGTTGAGATAAAGACAGTTTAATAGGTAAAACTAAAGTTATGTGTGCAAGCAAAGCAAAACAAGGAATTTGTTCACTACTTCCCATGGGCAGGCAGGTGTTTAGCCATCTCTAGGACAGCAGGGCTTCATCACACCTCATGGCTATTTGGGAAGACAAATGCCATCACTCTCAACGTCCCCACTTCCTTCTTCCCCTAGCTGAGCGTGACATCGTGTGGCATGGAATATTCCTTTGGTCAGCTGAGGTCAGCTATCTCAGCTGTGTCCCCTCCCAAATTCTTGTGCAGCCCCAGTGCAAGATGGTGTTGTGAAAAGCAGAAAAGGTCTTGGTGCTGTGTAAGCACTGCTCAGCAATAACTAGAGTATCAGTGGGTTATCAACAGTTTTCAGCATGGATCCAAAACATAGCCCCATACCAGCTACTATGAAGAAAATTAACTCTATCCTAGCCAAAACCAGCTCAAGTATTCTTTAAATAGAATTTTTATTTGATCGTAAAAAGCAAGTCATAACAATGTGCCAGAATGTAGACAAATGAAAGAGGTGCACAAATGACTGTCAGTCAAAGGCTTAACCGTATACCAAACACGTAATCCCCATATGTCATCTGCTTTGTATTAAGTCTCCATCCTCTTCCATCTCTCTGAATGCTTTTCCTGGAGCTGCTATCAAAATGAATTTTGAAGTTTCCTGGGAACTCAAAACCATATAATCAAAGTGGCAGTTCTTGATTTGTCAAGTGTTTGCAGAGAAGTTGGTATTGAGATGAATGCTCAGGGAGAGACAGACACCTTGGTTGACAGAGACCTGGTGTGGTTTAGTCTAACCTTAGTCTTAAAGCAGATTATCACCAGCAGTACATCTGGTCATCTGTGAATTTGTCCAGCTGAGTCCTAAAAAACCCCCAGGAGTGGCAATGCTGCAGCCTTTCTGCACTGCTAGCCTTGTGAAGAACTTTTCTCAAAGACTGAGCCTCTTAAAGGGCAACTTTTCATGTTACACTTTTGTTATGAGGCCCTGCCTGCTACTGCCAAAAAGAATTTGACTCTGTTAAGGGCCTTTCAAAAGGAGTGGCATGTTGCTATCAGATCATGCCTCAGTCTTCTTTTTCACCAGACTAAACAAGCCAAGCTCCCTTGACCTTTTCGTACAAGGCATGCACTCTGTCTCTCATCTTTGAGGGGGCCTTTACTGGTTAGTTCTTTGCGGGACGCTATAATTTTTCTCAATATCCTTTTTCACCCCTTTTCAAATCCTTCGTGGACACCTTTCCAGATGTTTACAGTAGTGATACAATTTAGTGTATGCATATAGTGCACTTTGCAAAAATCAGGTCGTAGTTAGTTCATCAACTCGTAAATAATTACAGTTAGTTCCAAATCTGTCAACCAAAGGAAAAAAATACAGCATAAATCTTCAAAGACTTTTCCTATTTATTGTGATGCAGGCAAAGCAAGGGCAGGAGTGAGAGATAGACATAGGAGAAAACATAAAGTGAGAAGCTAATGCTGCTCTTGTCAGTTGGAAATCAAATAGAGGACTTATATACATATTAGGGCTTCTTTATTTATATGCAATGCTTACAAATAAGATACTATAATAGTATGGTAAGCTGATTTCAATCCA
>VWZK01018794.1:224690-253715 GCA_013396935.1 Baryphthengus martii | reverse complement strand
CATGAGGGTGGTGAGACACTGGAACAGGTTGCCCAGAGAGGTGTTGGAAGCCCCATCCCTGGAAGTTTTTAAGGGCAGGTTGGATGGGGCTGTGGGCAACCTGGTCTAGTGGGAGGTGTCCCTGCCCATGGAAGGGATGTTGGAACTCGATGATCTTTAAGGTCCCTTCCAACCCTGATGATCTATGATTCTAAGGCAGGCCCCTCATTTTTTTCCAGACAAGGTCCAGGATCTGACCTTTACAGCCTGGATGAGAAGGAAATACTCAGAAAACAGTCAGCTTTATCAATCAGTATTGAAACTATGTAGAGTGTCAGCTTTAGTTTTAATGGATTTTTTTTTTAATTCATGTAAATCAGAAGATGCACAGAATTTTATTGAGCTCCTGAATAAAAATGAAATTACTTTTTCTTCCCTTCCAGTCTTTTTTCCTGTCACTAGATCTTTACTTCCTCCTAAGTGAAGTCTTCCAAAAGTAGAGTTGATGACACAGCTCTGAAGAGCACCTGTCTTTACTGCCCAGGTAGCAAAGTCATTGAGATATTGCTATGAGTTGCAAATTGTTTTCCTCTCTCTTGTGATGCAGCGGATCACAGTCACAGACACTTATAAATGAGTGGTGCACCTTCTCTGCAAAGGCGGACAACCATTACCTCTCCAGGGGAGGAACAGAGGCTGAGTTCTTCAAGGAAACAGTGGAAGGAAAAGCAAAAGGAGAGTTTGCACCAGTGAAGAAGCAGACTAGGTTACCAGGAGGACAAGGAAATTGCTTGGGGAGGGTGATGTAAGAGTACAAGACAGAGGAAAATGGGAAAATGCACCTAGTGTAGTTCTATGCCCCTGGGGTAATTGGTGTTTGCAAGACAGTGCTGCTTCTCCTCTCTTGGTTTCACCTCCAGTCCAAAAGGCCTTGCTCACTCCACCAGGATTTATCCACGGAAGAGGTTGTTGTCTCAACATGGCAGAATACAACCGTCAATGTGGGGCTGTCAATACACCTCGCATTGGATGAACCTCAGAGACAATGATGGCTGAAGAGGCTCTGCAGAACACCTCTCCCAGGAGATGAGTAACAGCTAGCTGTGACTGCCTCAGGATGGCTGCAGTGCAGGTCTTCATGCGACTGCTGAGGAGGAAGAGATGGGCAGGTGCAGGGGGAAAGTTTGAACCTTCAGTGTCGACCAGAGTATATACTGTGCAGGGTATTTCATGGCATTTAGTTTCAGTTGGAGATAACACAGAATTCAAATGCTAATCCCTGAAAATGCCTTTTTCAGGTATGTCAGGAATAACAAAAAAAATGGGAGAAGGAGGAAGGAAAGAAATTAAAACGATGGGCACAGTCATGCTTGGTCTGATGCATTAAAGAACTTGGCTTTGGAAATCTTTCCCGAGGTGTTGGAAGTATCTTTCCTAAGCAGGTTGTGATAATAAACCAGGGTTTTAATAATCATAATCATCCTCAGTTTTTATCCTTTTTCAAGAAATGACAATGTATTGATAAAACAAAACAGAAATGGCTCAAATCTTCTTAGCAGCATAGCAAAGTTCAACTCTGAGAGCCCAAGGAGGAGGATATGGTGTACATCGATCTTTACCATGGGAAAAGAAGACTCGCAGGAAGAGGTAGTCCAGGAAAAGACAGAAATGGATGAAGGCTCGTTATTCTTGCTGGTGCAAGAGCAGATGGACACTCGGAAGCATTGACTGGGGCCACACTTTTCCTCCCCACAGTAATTGTTACTTCCTCACACCCTGCTAGTGGCAAAGGGGTGACAGGACGGGACAGGCATGAGGCAGCACAATTCTCCAGTTGCTGTCAGAGGAGATGGGAAAGAGGGAGTCAGTGGCTGCAGAAAGAACTTCTCCCAGCAATAGCCACCATCCAGACATCCCAGTTTTTCTTCTGCAACAACCATGGTGATCCCAGCCTGGCTTTCCAGGCTGGTGCCACCATTTTGCCCATTGTGGCTCTTGATAATGGCTTATTTTACTTTTGCTTGGCATGTCCTGCAACCAGTTCCTATGCAGGTATATGTGGGTGGTGAACTATCCTTCAGTCTTCAAAGGACTAGCAGATCCCTTGTTCTTCCCTACAAGGACTAAAGAAGCTTTTCCCCATTAGTTCTCTGGGTTTAGAGCAGCCTCACAAAATGTACAAGTTCTTGAAGTTGGTGGCAGCAGAAGTATTTCCCAGAAGACTCTCTATTACATGGCCCTTACCTCACATAGTCCCAACCCAAAAATATGCCACCTCTACAGAGTAGAGCAGTGACGATGAGTCAGCCAGCTGCTGCCTTGTCGCTGGCTGCTACTGATGCATTGGAGGTTTGCTGCCCCTGCTCCCACGTTGCATTTTCTCTGGGGACACAGAGTTGGGAGGTTTTGTAGTCCCACGGAAATGTTGCACAAAAGTGAACATGTTACAGGACACACAAACAGTGCAAGTCCTGCCTCTTCACTTAAATAATTACTCCAGGTCTGGCAATGGCAGAGAAACTCAGCCCATGTAAGCTACTGTTTCTACTCTCTTTCCTTTCCCCTGTTTGACCCTAAAATGTCCTTTAACCTCCCATCCTTACCTTAGAAAAGAGCAGATGCCAGTCTGAGAGGGTGTTTCCTAATTGCAACATAGGCCAGACCCATGCCAGAGCTCAGGCAGGCTCACTTGGGCTCACCTTGGCTCTGTGAAAAATGCTGTAGCTAGAGGGGAGTGCCAAATACCCCTAGAAAATTATCTCTGTGGTTATTCCTTGCATGTCAGTGCTAGGCAGGATTTATTTCCTTGTTTGTTTTCTTCACTGCTGCTCGGGGGATATTTACCCTTTGCTAGGCTCATATTACTGGTCAGGAAAAGGACTTCCCACACAGCAGGAATTTGATGTTCAACAGTTTCTTATCTGAAACTCTAGTTCAACTTATATTAATAGGGGTTCAAGATTATTGGTACGTCCATTCTGCTGGCCAGTTGCAGAGGAGCTGGGAAATTCAATACAGACTTACAATCACAGTAAAGCATAATGCGTGTAATCGTATGTGATCTAATAAATATTTTCATATACTTAATGTAATAAATGTCGCCCATGTTGTAGTGGATATATGACCCTGGTTAGCTACATTCTCCATCAACAGTTTGTGTAAACAGTTAGATCTCAGCTGTCCCACTGCTTTTGCTCATATTCTCATTTTTTTCCCAATTTTACCCTGCAAATACAAAGAAAATAAACATTGTAACGATTCTTTTGGTGGCAGCCTTCCCCCATTTGCTGGTGTAAAACAGCTGTCATGTGCCATTTCACACTCCCCTCTTCATAGCACCAGCGGAGGCTTTGCTGCCTGGGAGCACAGCGGTGTGGAGGCCAAGGCAAGAAGCCAGGCAACACCCCAGG
This sequence comes from Baryphthengus martii, assembly GCA_013396935.1. Classification (NCBI taxonomy): domain Eukaryota; kingdom Metazoa; phylum Chordata; class Aves; order Coraciiformes; family Momotidae; genus Baryphthengus; species Baryphthengus martii. The sequence continues at coordinate 250,326 of VWZK01018794.1, read as the reverse complement.
GAAAGGTGTCGCCAACCAGCTTACAGACAAATATGACATGATCATGAATGGCTGAGGGGGAAAAGTGGCATCTGCCCTCTCCCTCCCATTCACTCACATCTCCAATAACTGATGCTTCAGCAAAGAGCCTTTTGATGCAGAGTCCCTGTGGTGAGCACTGACAACAGATAGGGTCCATGAGTGGACCTGTTCCCATGACTGCTACCCACACGTCTCTTCCCTTGAGTATTGGGTTTGGGTGAGATGGAGCTAATGTTCCCCATAGAAGCTCTTATGGTGCTGTGTTTTGTACTGGGAGTTAGATAAGATGCCCGTGTTGTGGTTGCTGTTGAGCAGCGCTCACACAGCACCAAGGCTATCTTTACAACATCTTCCCCCCATCACCCAGTGAGATGGGGTGGACAAGATCTTGGGAGGAGACACAGTCAGAACAGCTGACCCAAACTGACCAAAGAGATACTCCACACCATATGATATCAGCTCCAGTATATAAGGGAGAGAAAGGAGGAAGAGAGTGAGGGCATCTGTTTGAGAAGGTGCTTGTTCTCTGAGAAACCGCTAAGCGTACTAGAGTCCTGCTTCCTGGGAAAGGCCAGACATTGCCTGCTAATTGGAAGTAGAGAATACAATTTTGTTTTGTTTTGCTACACACATGCGGCCTTGCTTTTCTGCTTTTTTTCCATTAAACTGCCTTTATTGTAACCCACAGGCTCTTTCCAGCATATTTTTCCCCCCCTCGTCATGCTGAGGGAAGTAGGGGGGAGTGATTGAGCAACTTGGTGGGTACCTGGTGTTCAGCTATGATCAACCCACCACGCCTTGTGATGTTCCCACCTGAGTTCCCATTGGCACCAGGCGCAGCTACGCACAGAGAAGAAAGCAGCTCCTGGGGATTCTGCCCCTGCTCACCATCTGAAGATCAAGGTGGGCTCCTTGTTTTGAACCACTTGACTCAAAAGAATCATTCAATTAGAGCAAAGAGGTCTGGAAAGATATAAGAAGGTCTCCTAGTGCATTCCTACTCCAAAGTAATCATTGCACGCTAATCACCTGTGATGCACATTTGCTCAAACTTTGCCAAAATTCCTCTGGTGATGGAGATCTCACAACCTCCCTAGGCATAACTTCTGTTATCACATGCACCACACTGTCCAATCTCAGCCTGCTGCAATGTTCATCCATGACTCTGTCCCAGCCAGAGACCGGGTCATTCCCTTCCTCTTTGCAGCAATATCTTGTACTGTTGCAGGCTCCTATCCTGCTCCCCATCACTGCCCATGATCTGGGCATAATGCTGGGCACAGGGACTTGCTGAGCTACTCGTTCCCTGCAGACTTTAGGTGACATCACTCCTGCTGTGACACAGTTTCTCAGTCCCTGAAGTGACGTCTACCTCCCCAACATACTCTTTACACCTCTCTCTTGAATAGGGGTTCCCATAGAGTCACCAGACTCCCCACCATATGCTGACTTTCCTCATAGCCCACCTTTGACCCCTTACAGATGCTGCCCAGACTGGATCTACATGGCACAGAGACGACCTGATGAGGAAAGAGACTGAAAAAAACTGGGGTAGAATTTTCCTTCTGTACTCCTTACATTGCCCTCCCTGTATCTTCCCACAGCAGCACTGGCTGCAGAACCTTAACTGAACTGCTCTTCCCATGACTCCCATTCCCCAATCCTCCCATTTCTCAATTATATGGTCCCAGCTCTCACGCTCGATCCTCACAGGTCATGTTTTCCAGAGCGCTGACCATTTTTGTTGCTTTCCATTGGACTCCGTCCAACTGGGCCACATCCTTCTTGAAGTTCAGTGCCTTCAGCCTAGCAGAGCAACCCTGCTGAGGGCTCACATATGCTGAAAAGAAAAATCACTCTATTTGTCTTGTAGGCTGTAATTTGGTTCATATATCTCGGCATGGAGTTGACTTGCTGCCATTGACTCCATGGTTTGCCTTTGATCCATTATGACCCCCAGACCCTTCTCTGCAGAGTGATGTTAATGCAGACATTTTTCCTCATGAAGCTGCTTATTTGTGTGTAAGGTGGGAGCTCACAGTTGTCCCTGCAGAACTGCATCCTATTTTTCTCCAACCATTTCTGCAGTTTGACAAGAACATTTGTCAAGCTCAAGCTGTGTCCTCCAAAGTATTTGCAGGCTACTCCAGCTTGCTGTGGTCTGCAAAGTTAATAAGCTTATCACTTATTTTATAGGCAATCATTAATTATGACCTGGCCTGGTATTTTTCTGCTGCTGACATTCTCTCAAGAACCCACCTTGTTCATTCTTTATGAAACTTTCCTTTGGAAATCAGATTGGGTTGGGGCAAGAGGATTTATTATGAGAACAGAATGCAAACAGCTTGATAAGAAACAAGACAAAGGAAGAGGCAAAAGGAAACAAAGTTCAACTCAAGTTATTACCTGTTTCCCATATGATGAAAAAAAAAAAGTGACATATAATGCATGACATTTGCTTCATCTTAGTGGTCCTAGCCAGTAGCAAATCAGCGATGTATGTCCTTGTGCCACAGGCATGTCACGTAGCCACTGAATAAAGATCATCTCCCATATGCCAGCATGTCCTAGAAAGGAGATGAAAAATGGAAGAGGTGAGTGCAATGCGGAGGCTGGGGCACAGATTATCAAGGAACCTGGGGAAGCTCACAAAAGAGGGTCAACAGGAAAGACATACCAGTCCTCCAAATGGGACTGTGAAGAGAAAAGCTCTCTGGCTGCATCTTTGCTTGGCCAACTGAGGACCTGCTTTGCACTGAAACGTCCACTTCAGTGAACTTCAAGAAGTTGCCCAACCATTCCAGCTCATTCTCAGCAAACATGGCCAATTTTCCTTTCTTGCTGCAGCACTGAGCAGTGGTTCTCCTCACCCTGACAGCTGCTCTCAGATGACACAGGAGCAGACAGCAGTGGTGGTTATAAAGGTTGGATCACCCTCTGTGGTTGGAATATAAATTTTCCCGTTTCCAAAGCTGGGAGCTACCCAGCAACTGTTTTTCAGTAGTCATAAGAGGAATGGTCATCCTGCAACCCTGCTGCAGCTGCCCTCTGCCTGCCTGCTCTTTTCCTGCTGTGCTGAGGACAAAGAGCTCAACAGCACAGCTCCAGCCTTGCTGTGCCCTTGGAGGCTCCTGGGATAACAAAGGGTTTATGTGTTTTTCCTCCTGTGGCTATACCAAGGCATTTGCAAGGAGAAGTAAAAAACTTCTCCTTTTCCGTGATCTCTCTTCTGCCCTTGTACTTTCAATATCCAATCTCACGAGAATTCCTTTGTGCTTGAGATATTTTCATTGCTTCTTTTTTTTTTTTTTTTCGTCCCCACGGTTTGCAATCAGCAAACAGGCCCGTGGTGCATATTAACTTAAAGGATACCTGAAATTCAGATTTGAGACCAGAGGGATGTTTTAAAGAAAAATTTAGAGACCTTGCAGACAACACGTTATGGGGGTTTAGCTCTCTAAATGCCCAATATTACAAGACAACACAGAAAATATCCAAGGGAAGTGCAAAGGGAGAGCTCAAGAGGGTAAATCTGTGTGGCTTAGGAAAGAGAAGGGATGAGATAGTGTCTGAAAATTGATGGAAGTAGGGAACTGACTGTGTGGACTGGAAGAAAGAGCATAAATCAGGAAGGAAATGTGTTCAGAATTAACTCAGAGGACAAGTCTAGAGAAAAGCTTTGCCATCAGAATTATGTCAGTAACACTGAGATATATCTAGTTTTACACCAGTTCAGTCCCAGACAACAACTCAGCAGATGTGGCTTTTTCCCAGAACCCGTGCACCCTGCTCAAAGAAAGGCCAGCTTCAAAGAAAGATCAAGTTTTTCAGGGTCATATCCAGTCAGGTTTTGAAGGGTTTTTTCCCCAGGAAAAATTCTTTTGTCAAATTTGTTTATTTTCACTTTTCAAAGTAAGCAAGAGCTGGCAGCAATGCATTGTGCCAGGATAGCTGTGGCTTTGCCTGGTATGAAATAGCAGCAAAACTCTGCTCGTCATGAAGTCCCCAGGGCTCACCACCTGCAAGGAATTTCCTACCAGATTTCGTATAAAAAGAGAATTGCTCAATTCTCAGTTAATTTCAGCTCATTTTGGCATCCTCCCCTCTGTTCAGATCTTCAGAAAAACCCTTCCAGTAAGCTCTCCATGGGGTCTGTGGGGCAGCATCAGCCCCTCACTCTCTGCCCCAGCTTCAGCAGGATTTCTGCTCGCTGATTGCATGGGACCAAGTTGGACAACAGGCAGGCAAGTCGCTGGGAAAGGCTGCTGACCTGCCTTCCAGCTTCCTCAGGCAACAGCTGTAATTTGTGTTACAGTGCTTCTCAGTGGCATTTTGTTTCTCAAAAATATTCTGAGTAATCTAATAAAAAGTAGTAGAACTGTTGCTGGCATGGGGCATGTTCACAGCTGCTGGACATCTGTCCCTCTCTTTCTCATCTCAGAGCTGAGGCAATGTTGCAAGTCTCTGTCACCAAGTCCTCAGGAGTGCTCAGAGTAGTTCCTGGCTCTCTCTTATGCTTGCTCACAAACCATGGACGCAGACCCTGCAGGGTATCCTTCTCTATTCTTTCCGCCAAAAGGTAGTCTGCCAAGGAATCCTTAGAGCTTGCAGACTGTTCAATAGAAGGAGTGGTCTTAAAGGTTATGGTGCTGGAAGTACAGGACCAAGGTACAAAACTTATTAATAAGCACTTGAGAAAAGGTAAAAGGAAGTAGGTAGTGTTAAACTGTAAGGTTAAGGGAGAATGCAGGAAACGGTGAAAGTTAAAGTTGTGGCCAAATTGAAAAAAAAAGTAGGAATAATGTATCTGATGGCAGATTGCATGTAAAAACATGGCAGACAAAATACACTTTGAGGAACAAATGGCAAAGGGAATTAACACTAATAATGTTCCTTCATATTAATGATTCAGGAGCCTTCAGAAAATCTGTAGGACCAGTTGACAGTATAAAAGAAGATCACAGCATATACAACCATTTTAAAATTATTTATTTGCAGAAATGCTCATAGTGGAAAAATCTTTGTGTTCAGGTGGTTCCAACCACTGTAGAAGGTTAGGGATCTTAGAAAAGATTAGGTAGAAGTCAAAATTACTTTAAAAGAGAGATGAGAAAAATTCACAGAGTGAACACACCTCCCCGACTCCTTCCTCAGTGACCTCGATGTCCACATGTTTGTCTCTCTCCAGCCCCATTCCTCTCCAGAACAAAAGAACCTGGAGCCTGGGGAAGCTTCTCAAAGCTCTACAGGAGTCATGCCAGTAGCTCCCTCCCCCACTGTCAAAGCCCTGATGGACACAAACCCAACACTGTCAAACCTGAGGTCAATTCAAAAAGCTTGTTCCAAGGGTGATCTGAATAACTACAGATCTTATTCCAGCTATGTAAGTGGAATCTGCCAATGTATATTGGATTTACATGGCAAGGTCTTCACAGCATGGGGCCTATAGGACTGTCCAGTAGCACTAGATACCCTCAAGCAGCTGAATGAGCTGCATAAGGGCTGTTCAGTGGACTCAGTATCTAGACTTCACTGAGTGTGTGCATCCCCATCTCCTGACTGTACCAACAGCTCAGACAAAAAGATCACAGGTAGACTTTTGTATAAACAAATAAATGGGGGTGTCATAGCTTAGATGAACCTGAACCGCAGCTCTAGTGGCCTCACCAGTCAATAGAAAAGAGCAAGCAGAAGCAGAAATTATAAAGAAAGAAATTGTGAAGAGGAAAGACGTGTTTGCCTCTATCTTTGCCTTGGAGAGCTAATTCTCAACACTAGCTGCTCTGTGCTGACAGTGGTGAGAAGGCATGGACTCTGCCTCAGTCTAATGACTTTATGTTATTAAGGATATTTCTAAGAGGGAGAAGCATCACTTTTCTCATGCAGAGTGTCACAGGAATCACGCCTTACCACTGTTACGTTGTAGGCAAGTAGTGCTGTCCCTCACCCAGCTGGCAACGTGCCTGTGTATACGGTTTAGGTCCACCAGTGCCTGTTCATTGGCCCTGAAAGAACAACATTAGTAGCATAGACAGTTTTGGGTGTCTGCATCTGGTTTTAAACTGATATGACAGCAGCAGGAGTGCTATACGCTTCAAAGGCTCACTGGATCCTTGGCAGCACCCAAGAATGCTTGAAACTAAGTCTCTTATCCAAAACATCTTTACTTTCCAGATGTGGGAACAATTTAACTGTCTTTTTTTCCAATGACATTACAAAAGCCATTGTAAGAATGTTTTCTGTCCACGTACAACTTAAAAATAACTTTTTCTCATCATCATCTGGGAAGGTTTATGTTGCTAGAGAGGGTGGCCAACTGAGAACACAGCTCGTGTGTCTTCCCTGGAGGGTCCCACCGTCTCATAAATGGGCAGTAAATAGAAAAATATCTTCTGGCCCATGGAAAGTAGGATTCATCTAATCTACACTTAGGTATCTACAACGTAAATGTATATATGCAATACCATTGACACTACTGCAAGCGTTTTACTCTTTTATCTTCATGTTGTGGCTCTGTGAGTATCTTCTATTCTACTGATTTCTGATTATTTTGAGCACCTGCACTATTTTCAAAGATTTTGTTTTCATTGTAACTCTTGGGATATTTTTAACATGGAGAGGAGGACTTAAGTTGACCAAAAAATGAAAAGATATTTGGTTTTGGTTTATATGTTTGCAAAAATACAGAACTAGCCTTTTTTCTGCACTGGTCATCATGTCTTCACTTCTATTGCTGAGTCTAATGCTACCCTGCCTTCCAATAATTTGATGAAAAGAAAAAAAAAATATATATGTCACATAACATGCCCCTAACACTAGCTGCCAGCTAACCAACAAAGAAGTTGCCAGACTCATTGATAATTTCAAATTCCAGGTTTCCAACCTAACATATTGAAAAATTCCCCTGTTCTGGGCTTGCAAGCTAGTTGTTTCCCTGCCCAACTGGAGGAGTGCAAGTGGAAAGAGAAAAAGAATCAGGAGGTGAAGGGAAAGAACTTCTCCAGATGAGAAAATGTTCATTATCAGGGATTCTGGAGAAATCACTGGACAGTCATGGAAGTTCAGTGTATGAGCAGCTTTATCCAAAAGTACTCATCGGCCCTGCACCCCAGCAACACAAATTCAACTGCTGATACTGATCCCAGAATTTTCACTCCAGTCTGTGCTTTACTCCTAGAACTGGGGAGGTTTTCTCCAGGGGAAAAAAAAAGTTTCTTCAACTCAAGAAGGAGGTTCATCACTCTGGAAGGGTGAAAATATTAATGAGACAAGAGAGGGAAACATAAAGCTGAGATTAGTTCCTGGTTTGTTTTCTGCCTCCCTGCTCTGAAGTTACAGAAACGCATATGGTGTCCACTTTCTCCCACGGGTAAAGTTAATTACTAGTGTGAATTGTTTTCACTGTTTCCTTCTGGAATACCACAGAACCACTGACCAGATGCCACTGCCTCTGCTTTCTCCTCTCCAAGAAGCGAAAAGAAAGTAACAAAAAAAATCCGCAAAGATGCTGAACAGAGTCTTTTTGCAGGCAGGACCCTCTTTCTCGTACCTGCAGCATCAGGATCTCAGATTGAAGAGCTCAGAGTGATCAACAGAGAAGAAACAGGAGAAGTTGTGTGAAAGTGGAAGACAAAGCACCCTCTCATTAAGAGGGGCTCAAATGGAACAAGTTTCAGCTCTGTGGCTATAACTACAAACTGTAAAACATCTCTACCTTTTTGGTGTTGACCATTTCAGGGCCTCCACCACCAGCCAGCTCCTCTTCACCACTTCCCCTTAAGATCCTTTTAACAGTTGTAGACATTTCTGTCACTGCGCCACCCTAAAGCCCTAACTTTCCACATATCCTAAAAGACTCATTATAGAGCCGGCATGATTAATGAAGAGGGTTGATCCTATCACTTAATTCACACCTCTTTACTGGGTATGGTACCTGTGGTTTCTGCCACTCATAAGGAAATCCATTTGACACCTCGAGCTTAGGAAGTCCTGTCTTTTCAGGAGTGGCAAAATATCCATGAGCTATCCCTTCTGTGCATAGTCATTGAGTCCTCTGTGCGGTGATGAGTAGTCTTTGCCTTCTCAACCTCCTTGAGGGCAGCAGCTTCTGACGAGCATGAAGGAAAACCAATGCAAAGATTTGTTGACAGGCATTCATACTCCCTGTGAAGTGGTTTCTCACACAGCTTTAGGAGGTGGGTGAGGTCACTCAGGCGACAAAGTGTAAAGGTCTTAGGGTAGAGAGCTGATCTCAGGAAAATGGAACAGTACTTTGAAAGATGAAGGAGAGTTCAAGAATTCCAGATCTTAAGCCTGTACTTTCTCCTTTTTCTCAAATACTTGCTTTGAAAAGGACATTGATAGTAAGTAACAGGGACAACGCAGCAGTTGAAATTCCCCAGCTGAAAGTCCTGTAGCAACAGGGCAGCCCAGGGTAGATGGTGGCCAGGCATCTAGGGAGTGATGGGGAAGTAGAGCAGAGCAGGTGGTCATAAAAATCCACAATCCCTGTGTATGTCCCTTGCCTCAGGAGTACCAGATCCCAGGCGAGCTGCAGTGTTGATTGCAGCACAGCAGAGGCTGAACAGGTCTTGATGAGTTGTTTTCTACTCTGGCAGTTGGGGAAACTGGACCAAAGTCCAGATCTGCCCTAGTAACAAGCTCTTCTCATTCTATGTGGAAGAGAGGCAGCACCTGTATGACAACATGGTGACCAACAACATGAGGTTCACCTGGTTGACAGGACAAAGCTGGAGGGCTGGGGACTTTTGGGGGATCACTTCTACCCATGGAGCAGCAGCTGCACCTCCAGGGTCACCTGTGGGCTCCAGATAAAGGTGGTGGAACTTCAGGGAATGAGGGAAAACACAGCTGTCCACAACACGATAGTCTTCTGCTGTGACTATGCCAAACCCTGCCACCCCATGCCAGCATGTGGTCCACTATTAAACCTTGAACCTGTCCTTGCGCAAGGAACAACGTGCATTTTTCTCCACCATGTTTTGTCAAACATAGCCAGATCCTGTGGGGGTTTTCACCTGCCCCCATCCAACTGATGCGAGGTTGCCGCAGCTTCTTGCTCCTAGGTCCAGCCTGCTGCAAGGCTGAGGACGTGTTTCCAGAGGTTGCAGATATGCACACACACACACACACACGACCAGCCAATGATGAACACAGAGTGCGGTGCCTTTACGCTGTGCCTACACCACCCACATAAACTCACACACACAGTGCTCAGACACACATGAGCAGCGTGGGCAGGTACTGCTCCTTTCTGGCTGATGGAGATTGAAGTCCACTAATGAAACATGTACTCACACATGGAAAATGGATCTCTCCAGTCGTTGGCAGTTAGTAGTCGTTAGCTACTCGGTTTGTCCCAAAGCTGGCCTCAGACCTGGTTTCCCCAGGTGCTGACACCAGCCTCCTCCAGACTCTGACTTCCACCAAGACTTTGCAAGCAGGGTTTTGAAACTCCAGACAGTTACATTTTTATTGCCCTTTTGGTTGGTTACCACATATTTATCTTATTCCATACCTACTCTTCTAAGCCTCACAGAGCCATCTATTATCTCAGGAGAGAACAGATCTAAAATCAAAAGAGAATCATTGAGTACATGAGCTGGCAGCAAGGTCACGCATCCTTATGGGTGGGTATCCAATTTTAAGAGATAAAGGCACTCTTGAGGCAGCTCAATCTTTTGTTATGGGAACCTCTGTTTACAATTAGATGTAGTAGGAAAATTCATAAATCAGCTTTTGTCCTGGGGAAAAAAAGTTTCCTCTAGGACATTCTGAAATACACTGAGACAAAAAGATAGGACTCTTGTCATAAATATCTCAAGAGGATTTCATATTACCTTCGTATTATTATATCACTTTCACATTACTCATTCAGCTAAGCAAGTTGCTATACACTGCACTTTACATGGCGTTAAACATGAAAGAGACTTTCTGTCTATGCAGGAGGTTCCTGCAAGAGAACTAGTCTTAGAAGTAATTTCATGGTCTTCCCACTCCACTCCTGGCCCTCCCCATCACAACAAAAAATGCTTGATTGGGCTGAATCCAAATGCAATGGCAGATCGTCTTGAATAATAAATACCCCAGTTTCTGGATTGAGAAGATCTAGGAATGAAATGCTGGAAGAGAAATCCACGTCCACTCCTCCTTCAAATTCATTATTTGATTGATGTTGAATTTTGTACTGTGTATGCCACTGCTCTACAACAGTGAACCCCAGGGCTTGCCGCAGTCCACCACAAAGTGACAAGGCCCATGTCAAACACTCACTTTATGTCCATGCGGAGCAGCAAGCCGCCTCTCTCATCTCAGGAAAACCTGAGTGAAATACAAGATGGAATTGCAGGGCTTTTCAATAATGGTCCTGCTTCTCCTACAGTTATTTACCTTGATGCACAGCAAGGGCTTGTTGAAATGTTTAATTTTACACCCCTCATTTCATCTCTCTTTTGCCTTTAGGCACCTTTGATGTGAAATAGCCAGCAGCATCTACTCTTTCCCCATGTACCAGGCAGAGCGTGCATAGTGCTCAAAGTTTATGTGAGGATATTCAAAGCAACACTTCCTCAAAATATGTAGGTTATGTGCAAAAATGACTATTAATGAAATAATGTCAGGTATTGACATATGTGTGGGTTTGAGGATCTGGAGGATGGAGACTAGCTCTAAAATAACACCTAGGGTTCACCTTGTAAACAATCTGTTGTATCTGTGGAGGGATGGTGGCCTTGCTCTGCCCAAGCAACAAGCTTTCCTCCTCAGAAACTCCTAGTTTTTTGCCTAATGTGAACTGATTCAGAGAAGTGCCAATCACAGTAAAGAATTGCACCGCGCTCATCACAGATCTCCAGTACCCAGTTAAGAGCAGAGGCAGCACTATGTCCCTATCTCTTCAGAGCAAGTCTGCAGAGATAGACCTACTTTTGTCCTCAGCCCTCTGCAGGCCTGAGCACTGCTTTCCCATTGCTCCCACACTTTCTTCTACACCAGAGTTTTGTGCAGAAATTTCTACTTGCTCTTCTCTCTGTGCTAGATGCAGGATAATACCTGCTTTCTCTCAAACCTCTCTCCTCATTCACAAAATGTGAGGCTGTGCAGAGAACAGGAGCATTGCTGTGACAGCTGCTTAAAGCAACATTCATGTGTTATTGTTTGCATCTGATAGCCCATGTACCATCAGAGGAGCTCTGTCTCATATTCTGGCGACAGACCTAATATGTAAAAAAAAACAACAATGGACCAGGACCCCTGTAGCACTTGACACTGTTCAACCAAGGAGCAAAAGGATGCCCTAATCTTTGTTGCAATTTGAGCACACACATTAGCAGGCATCGTCTTCACATGCTCAGTGAGGTGACAGTGCATTTCTTAGAAGTCACAGTCCTGTTCCCTAGCTGTCACAACACCATGGACACTCTTCCTAGAGTGACAGTAATAAAATAGAGCAGGATGGAAAACACCTTAGAAATTTTCCTAGTTGTTTCTCCCAAGAGTACTGAAAGAAGACATAGAACATTTTGATCTTCCATATTTTGATTCCAAGGTTTGGTTCCCCCAGTGCATCAGCAGCCTTTGGACATCACTGCCACATGATACATGCAGTATGAGCCACTTTGCAGACTCTGAAATGAGTGGATTTAAATCTGCCTATAAATCATATAAGCCGAAATAATTAATACCAAAGCTGGGAAATAACTGTCTCCAAAGCTTTCAAATGCTTGTGTCACAAAATCACAGAATCACAGAATGTTAGGGATTGGAAGAGACCTCGAAAGATCATCTAGTCCAATCCCCCTGCCAGAGCAGGAACCTAAATGACATCACATACAAAGGCGTCCAGGCGGGTCTTGAATGTCTCCAGGGAAGGAGACTCCACAACCTCCCTGGGCAGCCTGTTCCAGTGCTCCGTCACCCTCACTGTAAAGAAGTTTCTTCTGAAGTTTAAGCGGAACCTCTTGTGTTCCAGCTTGCACCCATTACCCCTTGTCCTGTCATTGGGCATCACTGAGAAGAGCCTGGCTCCATCCTCGTGACATTCGCCCTTAACATATTTATAAACATTAATGAGGTCTCCCCTCAATCTCCTCTTTTCCAAGCTAAAGAGACCCAGCTCCCTCAGCCTCTCCTCATAAGTGTGTCAGACAGTATAAACTCACCTCTAGGCAAGGGACATTCCAAACAAGCTACTTCCATGTCAGTAGTCAGCTGCAAAATTGCCCCAGAAAGGCTTGTGTTTCCTTCTTAAAAGTAGCAAGTGTTGGACTCCAGAATAAACTGGAAAATAAATTCACTGGGAGAGATTGCAGCCTGGAAGCTCTCTTGTACTTATGAGCATTCTCATCCTTTGAGCCCATCACGTTCCCTTCAGAAAAAAAAACATTACACACCTCCAGCATTGCAAAGTTTGAACTCGGGTCCACACTGAGCAAATGTCCCCACAGTTCAGAGCTCTTCCAAGCCAGCTTATTTCCTCTGAGAACATATTTAATGAAGTACTTACTTACATTTTCCTCGAAGTAGAAATATTGTATCTGATGTTATTTGTTATTTTTGATTTTAGTAGGAAATTTGTTTTTGTTTCCACGAGTGTGTCTTTGACCTGTAATAAAATCCGTACTGAAGTAATGGCTAATTCTAAACAAGTAAGTAATTATCCCAGTAAATCCAAAGGAGGGTACAAACAGCTATATCCCTCCGACTTTTCTGTGCCCCATTTGAGAACTAAACATTTACTTTGAGCAACAGAACAAAAATTCTTGTGCTGTAGTTCTACACAGTCATAGCAGAATGCTGCCTATATACGCATAACTAGAAGGGAAGTAAATTAATTGTTAAAGCACATGTTTTCAGTGGATAAAACAGATAGAAAGCATATTTAAGAGGGCTGAACAGTTTATTAAGTGAGATTATGATAGATACTATGTCCCTTGTCAAGTATCATATCAAGAAGAATTGATGTAATTCGTCAGTGAAGTCCATTAGGTAAAAAAGGGCTATAATGTCTACCGATGCAAACCAGTGTCTTCTCTCATTTCTTTTGGCCTAAATATTTTCCCCTTCTTTTCTTTCCTATCCCTTAACCTTTCATATCTCCCCTTTGATTTTCTAAAAAAAATAGAGAACAACCTCAGCTGTGACTTCAGATAAACGCTTTCTAGAACTCATTGCTGTATTAGAGATTCCCTTCTTTTGCCCAGCTTCACCACAGTGTTTGCAGAGACATTTCCATGGAGTACAGTTGCCTTCCCTAAGCAGGATTCAGAAGCTGATTTAGGAATAATCAGTCTATCATGTAGCTTTAAATGCTGCTATCACTAGAAAAGAAGTGTGGAGGGACATCATACCACCCACGCCAGTTTGCCAATACCTGGAGCAGGTTCCTTTGTCTGTCTATGAAGGAGCTGATGCCTTGACAAGGCCTGGAGGAGGCCATGCCAAAGGAGAGAAAAGGACACATTTCTGGGGAGGCTACCTGCTTACTGGCCTGCAGAGGAACCAGCCCCAGCACTGCTGTTCTTCACAGCCACCTGGAGCTTTATAACCATTTCAGCAAAATACTTTAACCAGAACATTTTAGCAAAGGAGATTGGAGATTTTCTGTCTAAACTATGATGTCTATATATCTGGTTTTGCTGGGGGAGGATGGGGTTTCCTCTTCACATTTCAGGAGATATCTTTTGAAAGCTTCACAGTACCAAGCTGCAATGGTGACACTGTTGGGAGAGAGTCTTAACAGAAGGAAAAATCATCATCTCTCATTCTCTCTGGCACGATTTTAAAGTATATTTTAAAAAACAAAATAGAAAATTGATTGTATTAAGAAAACAGATAGCATCATTTGCTGTTCTCACAGTGCTTCCAACCCTCAAATTTGTGGAAGTAACATCTGGTTTTACAAGAACAAGATGCCAAGAAAGTGCTACGCCTTCATTGTCTTGATAAAATCTGTGCCTTGATTGCAGTTGTAGCACATATTCCAAAGTCTCATTATGCAGCTATTTTTTTCTCACTTCATCACAAAAGCCTGTCAAAAAACAACTACTATCTAAGCACCTGATTCCCCATCTTCTCTAAATATTGCTTGTCTACTCATACAGATTTGTCTAAATGCACCTCTGTCATCTGTAATAAGGTAATAGGCCTAAAAATTACTTAGTGTCGTCTTGTGTCTTCCACTTAGGTACAGAAGATGTTTTAAACCTAAATTGATGCCTTTATTACACCTCTTTCTTTCAGCTCCTTGTAGCACTTTCACATATCATCTCTCAATAACAGCAACAGGAAGAAAGAAGGTAAAACAGTTCTGATGTTAGTGTTGTTTTTTTGGGCTGAAAAATCTCCATGCAAAGTTCAGGTTCGGTATCTCTGCCTAAATTGTCATTTATTATTTGCTGTATTAATTAAACAACCCATAGAAATTCCACACAAGGCAGTCTGGTAGGAGCTGATGTCCAGGCTGGCTTGCCTGGAGGCCAGATAATGAAGCATCTCTGCTGGCACGACACATTCATTAATAGCTTGTGTGCTGAAGCTAACTGAAAAAAGCAATAAAATCGTGGCCTGACAGGAAAGAAAAGCAGGATGAATTACCAGTATCTGTTACTAATGCTACCCATTGCCCTGAGCAAGACAGGCAAGGAACCCTGTGCTGCTCTGGTGGGGTCAGCTAGGGTCCTCTCACAGCTGTCCAGTGCTGGCATCCCTTTCCCACACGCTTCCTCCAGCTCTTCTCTGCTCAAATACATTTGAATATAATATTGTCAAGGGTTAGAGCTGGGGTGGCCTCTAGAAAAATGACAGATACTTTCTATTAATTCCTCACCCCTCCTCCTGGGGAAAGAGAAAGGAAATAAGGGAAAGAGAATTAATGGATTGGAAAATAAGACTAAAAGAGCTTTAATGAAAATAATAACAATAAAATGAAATAAATATAAGTATATACAAAACTAATATTGAATCCAGCCACTCTGATGGCAATTACATCGTCATCACCACTGATGCTGTGGAGCAGGCACTAGGGAAGTCTCAGACTGGACTCAGCAGCAGATGGGAAATAGATTCAGGAACTGGATTCTGGAACTGGATTCAGGAACACACAGATTAGGATCGAAGACAGAACAGACATAGTCCTCCTTGGACACCAGCCATTGAGTTTGACCGTCGTGCTCCCTTGGCTTTATACTGAATATGACATTATGGCATAGAATCTCTCATTGGTCAGTTTAGGGTGACCTGTCCTGTCTACTCCTCCCCATAGTTGTGACCTTTTACTTTCTGCACCCTCAACGTGATATACAAGATTTAGCAGTGACCTTGATCTCTGCAGGAGCAAGTATAAGCAAGACCCTTTCTGCACACTAATCCTTGGTAATAACTGTAAACATCGTGTTATCACTGCTAGAAACCGACACTTCCTGCAAAAACATGATAAGTTCAGAAAGTGCAGTTACTTAGAAGAAAGAGCCTTAGCTGAAAAGTAAAATCACTGACCAGAATTAGTTCTGTTCTAACTCAAACCAGGACAGATATACCTGAAAACATTTACTTTTCCTTATCTAGAGCAAATTACTAGCAAACTGTGAGGTTTCTATTTCCAATGTGCTTATCATCTGTTCCACTTTACAAAAACCAGCCTGGCAGTACAATGTGTAAAAGGACTTTGACTAACTTGTTAGTTCTACACACATCCTAAAAGATTCAGAATGCAGACTGATTTTGCTGTTCAATAAGCATGAAACATTAAGTCAGCTCACTGAGCACATTTCTTATGGATAAACTCAGTTTTAAAAAAAAAAAATAAAAATACACACCTCTTTCATCAGTTTGTGCCTTTCTTTCTTTGGGCTGTAAGCTGTTCAGGCCAGGCACACTCTTATTATGTGTATAGGGTGTCTAATGTAGAAGGTTACCTAGAGCCTCAAACAGTCAAAGAGCTATGGGGTTTCCACTCTTGCCTGCCTTCCCAAGGCTTTTTATGTGAGTTGCAACAGTTCTGAGAAGAAAAAATGTTATGTCTCAAGAGAGCTTAACTTTGACGAAGGCATCTGCATCTTTTTTAACTCCTGGATAATTTTTCAAACCAACATCCTGAACGTTGAACATTACACTGATGCAATTTTCAATGAGAAGGTTGAAAATACCTCAAAAATACAAGGTTTATAAGGGGAGTGAGCCATAGATCATAAAATGGCCACAGAGTAGCCATTACAGAGTCATATGCCTCCAAGCATAATTTTTTATGGCTCTGCCATAAGCAGGAGCACACATTAGGCTGTAACTAGACGCAGTCAGAAAAGAAAAAAAAAAAAGTTAATTTTATTAGCAAGTCTCGGCTAAAGGCTGGACATCAGTCGACTGGATAATTGCAATTCCTCCTAGCTTCCAAATTACAGAGTAAAACAGCACTATTTTTAAGAGACTGTGTCCAGCAACACTGTGGGAAGCACGTGATGACAGAATACATAGCTGGAAGTAGTCTTTAGCTTTATGTGGTTCTGGCTGTACCACAACATACATCACCTCATTCTGCCTTAAACTTCAGTTTTATTGCTTCTCCTACTTGGCACGTGCAGCAATTTCCCTAGAATTTTCCACCTGTTTTCTCCTCGGCTATGCATCAGTAAGTGCTGGGAACTGTGCATGACAGAGGTTTCCATCACTGGAAACCCCAGGGTATGTTTTGCCCTCAGCCTAATCCGATGCTTGGGCCCAAACACTCCACAGAGCAGAGTCATGAAAGTGATGCCAGTAGGATCTGTTGTCATAAAATTGAGACCCCTGCATAGGAGCTTTGTAATTAACAGAGGCCATGAGCCATTACACTTGGTGCTGTGGGAGTTCTAGGAAAGCATGTTTTCTGGGACTCACGGAAATAACACACGACCTTTGACATGACTATATCTTTTTTTTATTGTTAGCAGATGTCATTGCAGTCACAGGAAGCAGGCTACCATATGGCCACTGTTTTAAAAGAGTAATTTAATTATTTCCATGCCTTTGATACCACATACTTAAAGCTTTCAGAAATACCAGTCAAGTACCAAGTAGTCTTCAAACACCTCAGATGCTTGCAAGTTAGGCCAGTAGCGGAGCTGAGAGTGTATCCCACACACACAGAGGACATTGACACTGGCTGCCACACAGACTGCCACAGACAATATGGTTTTTGCCAGCATCCCCACAAACACCATCACTGCTCATATACAAGCAATGATTGCTCAATCCCATCCCTCCTCTCCAGCTGGTCAGGATTGAAGCCCGCTAGTGAGAACACACATGTCTTTGCTCTCCAGGTTCATAAGCACATCCACATTCTCAAGTCCCCCAGAGGTCAGCAGACCCCTGAGTCCACCCAACATCCAAGCCTGAACCTGCCCACCCTTACCTTAAACGCAGGTCTCTTCCTGCCCAACAGCTCACCCAGCTTGATGCTTACCAGCAAAACAGAAGCGCACACTCACATGCTCATCTCACAGGCACACCCCACCCACCAACCCCTCAAATATCAGCGTAGGCTCTTTGTCCACCTACTATACATGCTCACACTCCAGGACCCTTACCAAGACACCAACTCAGACCTCGAGCCTTCCTGGAGGCAGGTTTCCTCCAGCTAGCCCAGTTCAAAGTTTGCTAGCAAACATATGCATGTATGCACATAGGATTAAAGTCGCTGCAGAAATATGAACACACTCAGGATTTTCCAGTTGCAGGCATTTAGGTCTCTCATATACAAGTTGATCTCTCCAGTTTCTGAACCCTAGACCCCAGGCCCTGGGATCCACAGCCCCTTCTCCAGCTGCCGGGACTTAGATCTCACAGCTCTCACAGAACAACGAGTTTACAAAGAAAGAATGGTTCAGGAAAGGATTGAATAAAATAGCATAGATGTGGTGGTTAGGCACAGGGCTCAGTCTAGCTGGCTCTCTTTAAATCTCCTCTCTGTTTCCTCATGCTTCTTTACCCATCTGCCCTGATCCATCCCCTCCCTCTAAATTTACTGTAATAAATTCTACATAATCCCACAAATTCCTTCCAATATCCCCTAATAAGCTTCACATAGGCCCACAAGCCCCTTCAAATATCCAACAACTCACAAGAATCATGTTTTCCCTCTATCAGTGACAAAGCTGAGGCTGACATCTTTAAGGCTGTGCCTGAGTAGCTCCTTTACTGGTGCAGTGATCAGCAATCAAAGAGTACAAAGTTTTTGATTAAGGTAGTTGAAAGGCCAGTATATGTGTCAGTACTTCTCATGCTCAACTTTGAAATAACTGAATACAAACAATAATCATGTTGAATATAAGTGTCCATAATCACAGCTGTAGCGTAACAGAAAAAGTAGAGGTTTTTCTTACCTCCGTTTCCCATCTCTAGTCTTTCCTTTCCCACAGATCATGATGTATTTGGGAGAGAAATTGGTTTTGTTCTGTATATTCACAGCATTTCTTGTTGGATCCTGTTGGAGATCTGAGTAGCAATAAAATAATGCATTTTTTCTCTGCTCTTCAAAATCGCTTTTGTTTCATCAAAAAATAACTGTTAGACAATAAAATCATCACAGTGACAGAAAATAGTAGTCTGTAACCTATACAATTGGGAATGAGCAAACTAAGACAGAAACTTCACCGTATAACATTTCCAAAGTCCTGAGCAATTTCACCAGAATAAAGTTCTTCAGAAAACAAAACCAAAACACAACCTAAGGATACACGAACATTTCTCTGCTACAATTGCAATCACAGTGGCAGTCAAGATTCATATGACAACCATAAAATCTTCTCAAACTTAGGGAACTACACGGGCTACTTCTAGTTTGGGGAATTTTGGAGGACAGATGGTACATCCTGGGATGTTCAGCCTGGAGCCAGGGGCTCTTCTCAGTCCTTTGAATCACGGTTAAAAAGAAGAGATACTTTTTTTGCAAATATAGGCAGTCACCACTCCATGAGCAAACTCCCAGTCGCTACATATGCATATTTATTTTTTAAAAAAATCTTCTATTTCCTGCTGTATTTTTACATAGTAAAAACTGTTGCAATTGTAATACTAAAAAATCTTTCTGAAAGTGTTTATTTGTGTTTGGGTTTTTGCAGTCCATCCAGAAATATGAGCCATGAGGAACACTAGATCCTCCAAAGATACATATCCTATCTGAAATAATAGGTCCACTGTCAGCATGAGAGTTCAGAGCTCCACACCAGTAACTCATTCTTAGTTGTGATCAGCATGAATACAAGGGCCTGGAGCTATCCTGTCCCTGGGATTCCCACTGGTATCTGACGACTTGACTGAAAATGTTGTATTACCCACAACAGCATGAAGCAAGAGATTTCAGCTGTTCAGAGACCTGCATCAGGGAAAGCAACAAAAGTCCACCTGAAATCATTAAACAAAATGGTTAGTAAAAATCAGCAGGAATTAAAGACACAAGGGCTTAATCAGTCAGATGAAGAGGCTACTGATGTAACGTAGGGAATGTGTGGCAACATTTATGCAAAGGCCAACCACATCCTGGGCTACATCAAAAGAAGTGAGACCAGTAGGTCAAGGGAGGTGATTCTCCCCCTCTATTCTGCTCTCGTGAGACCCCACCTGGAGTACTGTGTACGATTCTGGAGCCCCCAACACAAGAAAGACATTGAATTGTTGGAATGGGTCCAGAGGAGGGCCATGAGGATGATTGGAGGTCTGGAGCACCTCTGCTATGAGGACAGGCTGAGGGAGTTGGGTCTGTTCAGCCTGGAGACGAGGAGGCTCTTGGGAGACTTTATAGTGGCCTTCCAGTATCTGAAAGGGGCCTACAAGAAAGCTGGGGAGGGTCTGTTTGCAAGGGCTTCTTGTGATAGGACAAGGGGTCATGGATTCAAGCTGGAAGCAGGTAGGTATAGACTGGATGTCAGGAAGAAATTCTTCACAGTAAGGGTCATGAGACACTGGAACAGGCTGCCCAGGGAGGTTGTGGATGCTCCCTCCCTAGAATTGTTCAAGGCCAGGTTGGATGGGGCCTTAAGCAACCTGGTGTAGTGGGGGGGCGGCCCTGCCTGTGGCAGGGGGGGTTGGAACTAGATGATCTTGAATGTCCCTTCCAACCTTAACCATTCTATGAAGCTATGAATAAGATGCACATGAGAACTGGAGCTCAGCAGAAAATTTGGTCTAATTGGGGGAAATAAAAAAAGCCACAAAAAGGTATGTTTCTTTTCCCGTATTCTTTTCATTAAGGGTAGGAGGGCAAAGAAGAGGGATGTGACTGCTTCTGTCCAATTTATATCTTCCATTCTTTTCTATCACCTCTGGTATGTCATCATCTTTATGTGAAAGGCAACAGAGCTACAGCATCACATGTTGCTATACATAGTTCCCCATCTTCAGCAAAATGATCTTTTGAGGTCCTTTGCCTTGACAGGGGATTTGAACACAAGCTCAAAATAATTTCCTTTCTGCCACAAGTACCTCCTTGCTGTTCTTCACATTTTCAGGGTTGTGCTAAGACTTTACATATCATATATACTAAACCTAACAACCAGTAATATTTAATAGCATTGTAGAAATCATCTGGATCCCAGTGCTATATGAGACTGAAGAAATGGATTGAATAGTAGAATGAGCCAACATTTTCAGGGTTTCATTATGCTCATAGGTTGCTTACGGAAGTGTCAAACATGAGTTACAGAGTCATTAAAATTGCATATATATTGTATGTACTGCTTTCTCTGCCAGCCATTCAGAGAAAAAAAACAGTCTAGAGAAATTTTCAAAATCTTTTTTCTTTTTTTCCTTTACCCATGTACATCACCCTCAGATGTTTACTTGTTTTCTTTCCAGTTCCAAGTCTATGGGTCAGAAGAGTGTAGGTCCTTGGGATCTCTTCAGTCTGCTTTTTGAAACATTTTTGTCTTCTGCAAGTCCTCTGGGATGTTGCCCAATGCCTTTGAATTCTAAAATATAAGCACTAGTTTATGAGAAAACTTATCCTCAGTTTTTAGGGACTGGCCTCAGTTAGGATCCTGTGCCTTAAGAAACAGGAATCCTCAGTTCTCCCCACAGTCCCCATCTCTCATTAGATCATGAAACTATATTAACAAACACTAAACATTCAATTTGTGAAACGTATTAAACTTTCCCATCTTTAATAAGACAACTTGACTAATATCTTAGAACAAGAAATTTCAATACTACTCTGATGGCTGCTGCAAGAGCCACAGTAGAAAAGTTATATTTTATAAGATCTATCTCTTATATAGGAGAAAAAAAAAAATGATGATGATGATTTTCTGTATAGAAATACAGGCTACAATCCAGCCTTTATGGATTAGACTTTCTACAGTGTAGGTGTCTACATGTGAGGCAGGTGTCCAAGCTCCCATTACGGCCCATGGAGAGCCAGTCAGGACATGGCTTGGAGTCAACTGGCTCATCCCCAAAACACCACCCACACTCAGTGGTCTGAATCACTCTCTCAACTCTGCTCACTCGACTGACTGCAACAAGAGTTTAAACATCTTCTCTATACTAGTGCTAAATCAGTCCCCTAAAGTTAAGGTGAGATATATTCTGCTCCTTGCATCTCACCACTGCCTAGTGAAAAGCCAACACGTTTTGCTACATTTCTTAGTGAGACTGCAGAATTCATTTCCAAGCAAATTATGAAGGTAAAAGAAGAAACGAAGGCTGAGGGTTACTTGCCAGCATGGGGAACACTGTCTTCAGGGACTTCTCAGACGAGGAGAGGTAAATTGTTCAACATAAAAACCGGACTTGAGAGACTTAAGGGGTCTTGGTTGAAATGCATCTACAAACCTCTTCCAGAGGATGCTCATGGACATTTGAAAGATGTTTCTTTCTGCACATGAACAGCGCACGTACAAAGCTTCAAGCAGTTCCATGATTTAGTTGGGAACAAACATAGAGAACTACTGAGGTATCCAGACCTGCACTACGTCTCATTGATGCCTTGGAAATAATACACAAGTTGTTTTAGTACTGAAGCAATTTCTCCTCTCAGAGGGCTTGTCCCAATAGAAAAAGATGTTTGAAGGTGCAGACACAGAACTGCAGCTCATTTTTTTAATTCCCAAGCACCATTTTTCTGCGATAATACAAAGCTTGTCAGAGGTCACAAGAAAGTACTATAGGATGCCTGTCTGCCAGCAGTAGCTATTAAGCATAAACTAACTGTCACAGATGAGAATTTTATTGTTTTTCAGTAGTGCTAGAGAACTGTGGAAGGGAAAAATTTCATAAAACCACAGTTATTTGAATATATCCTTTTGAAAACAGATGTGGGTTGCTTGATTATAGAGAGAGGGCACACAGATGATTTTGCTTCTAGCAGCAATGTTTATCTACTTCAGGGAATTTGGGACTAAAAAAGGAGCCTCATGGCCACAAGAGGGTGCAAAATTACCCAGCACAAAACAGGTTTTGTGCACTTCAAAACAACCTTTCTGCTGCACAAATCACCAAGAGGATAGTGAAAATTACACTCTTTTTCTTGGCAGTAAAGCTCCATCTGAACAATTTTTTTTTTACAGATTAATTTTATTTGGACTGCATAATAACAGAAAACTCAAAGTAGAAATACTTTAAGCTTTGCTCAGAAGGAATGGTAATTTTTTAAGGAAATGTGAAGGTTACCATGGAGAGAATGGGGAAAAAAATACTATTTTTGAAAGTTTGCTTAATTTATTTTTTTCTAAAATCATGTCCTTGACAAAAGGAATAAAGCTATGGGGCATAGGTCTAGGCAATTTTACATGTACTGTAATAGTATACTACACCTGAAAGTCTCTAAATGTTTATTAGTCTGCAGTAATAGTATTTTCACATCTCTCTTAAATACTCTAAACGATGCAGATAGTTTCTTGCTGATTTCTCAGAGATTGATATGCATGCAAGTTATCGAACATTCTGTCCTACCTCTTCTTTCCTTATTTATGACTATTTTCTCCTTTAAAAGCTTAGTTGTGTTTAGCATCTGATCAAAATTAATCTTTTGCACCACCAGCTATTTGCTGTTGTTTCTCTTACTGTTGGCACAGAAGCTTCTCTCCTTGTCTTTTATGACATGACCCTATAAGTCACTAGATCCACTTCATCTCTTAGCCCTTCTGATTTTATCCCTACACATTCCTATTATGCCCTTACATAGATCTCTAATAATTTTTCTCTCCATAATTTAGAAGTGGATTATCATCCCTCCCATTAAATGTTGCCCTGAGCTGACCACATCAGAGTAGGGGGGACTACAGAGTGTTAAATTGAAACTCTCACAATCCCTAATCTTTCTGTGGATCATTCCTCATTAGCAAAATGAGAGTGAAAAGTACGAACATTTCTCTGCTCTAAGTTGTTTTTTTTTTGACTAGAGCTTGAATTCTTTACGATATTAGTGGTCTAGTATATAACTATATGACTGGGCAATAGCCAGCACAACAGCCAATTTGGTCTGCAGCATGCCAATAGCAATACAAAATTGATAAATTCTAAACTAGAATGAATTTGTTGTATTTGAGAAACAGTTTCAAAATGCTAATATCATTCCCTTCCCACCCATTGGGTAACAGAGCACTGGAACAGGCTGCCCAGATAGGCTGTGGAGTCTCCTTCTCTGGATGCGTTCCTGTGTGACCTACTCTAGGTTCCTGCTCTGGCAGGGGCGTTGGACTCGATGATCTTTCGAGGTCCCTTCCAGTCCCTAACATTCTGTGATTCTGTGATTATATTGAGTAGAAAAACATATTAAGCAAAGACCTATGACAGTATTTTTCTGTTAACAATTCTCAGTCTTCACTACAGGCTGCAGATACCCAACCTTTCTAAGCAAACAAATATTCCAAAATTCAAACACTCTATTTGCTAAATTCAAACTCCAAGACTAGTTTCTTCAAATCTGAAAGATTCTTTCCCATCTCCAGATTCTGCCTATGCATCTTTATATTCCCC
Source organism: Baryphthengus martii (assembly GCA_013396935.1). Taxonomy (NCBI): domain Eukaryota; kingdom Metazoa; phylum Chordata; class Aves; order Coraciiformes; family Momotidae; genus Baryphthengus; species Baryphthengus martii. The sequence goes on along the minus strand of VWZK01018794.1, from coordinate 226,338 downwards.
ATTTTAAATAATAATCCATCAAGAAGACATTCTTTGTAAGGATGAACCTCCTCTTTATGACTACTTCTTGGATTAGCCATTCATGGCTTCTAGAGAGAAATATAGTCAACTTCTGGCCAATACAAGCAATAATCTGGTAGTAGGGCTTCAGATATAGGGAGGCCAAGGATCTGTGCCCCAGCAAGGTAATAAGAAGGATTTTGCCCATAAGCTTGACTGCTCATCACCTTTCCCACAAGAGATCTCTCCAGCTTCCACGGGCTGGAGAGAGAATGAATCCCACTAGTGACTATCAGTGGGGACTATGAATTAGAGGGAGAGTCAGACCTTGATATCGCCAACCAAAATAAAACTCTGAATTAATTAATTTCTTTAATCAAAGAACTGAAAGGAATTGAAATTTTCTGCCAGGCATGCTGTCAAACTGACAAAGTGACTCAGCAAGCGAAATAATTGGTCTATAATGTGATTATATTTGGGGATTCAGGTTGGGGTTTAGACATACTGTTAAAGACTAAAGTGAAATAACAGATTTAACACAAAGTTATCAAGCCTGCAGTTTTAAAAGATCCTGCTGTCTGTCAAACAAGCAGGAACTCAGTGCAAAAAATAATTGGCTGCTGTGTCACCACACTAGGGCTTCGTTAGTAAATATCCTTAATAAGCTTATCCAGACGTGGAACATGCTCCCTGAGACGGTCAGCGATCACGTTTAGATTATTTCCCAAGACCTGTCCTTTTATGCAACACTTCCTTTAGAAGAGGGAAACGATCAATACACCTCATCTCCAATAAGCAGACCCTGTCCCCAAGATCCCCACGTAATAGGAAAGGGAAGAGCAGAGGTGTCCAAGGACTCCCCAGGATCAGGCAGCGCCAGTGTCTACTTAACTAAGAGGAATTCACCTACTGAGATGCTAAGCATGATACCACGCCAGAGAAGTGATCTCGCTGGCACCCTTAAATTAGCAGACGTATTGCAGGCAACGTGTTGCAGGGGAAAAACACCCACGCGAGGAAAACTGCACAGCCAGAAATCTTCTGTGAATCTAAAACACATTAACCAGAAGTTGTACAAAGATGACTGCGAGACTCAAGTAACGTGTATAGGCTAATTTAAGAAAACGAAACATCACTATTTTATTGCCCTAAATAATGCAGCCATATGTGCAAAACACCACAGGACTGGGAGCGACAGAACTGATGAATCACCTGATTACAAAAGCAAAGAAGCTATATGAGCAGAGAAGAAATGAAGATTTCTTTTAACTAAAGCATCTTTAAAGAAAAGTTGTATTGTTATGAGCAAAATACTCATTAATGGAATGATCTTTTCATGCGGGGGACCTTAAGCTAGAGTTTTCCAGTTAAAAGAAATGCATTGCTGGATATTTAAGATTGCTGAACGATTTCTTCCTCAAAATGCTCACATCAAATTTGGCCTCCTTTAGTGTAAAACTGGTTCCTGGATTATTTCTTCCCTTTGAAATACCAGAGCAAGGCTACGGGAAGAGATGGGCTGTGTTGTGTATCTGTAAGTGATACTGGAAATCCTTACAGATGCTTTGCCCCCACATTCACAGCCAGCTGTTGCCTGACTTCTTGTCTCTCTGTATCATGGTTCATACTCTATTCCCAAGCAACAACG